>JAUJYZ010000701.1:0-163380 GCA_033675265.1 Actinostola sp. cb2023 | reverse complement strand
AAAAAAGGAAATAAAATTCAGTATAAAACTGAGTATGGATAAAGTGTTAGTCATTTTGATTTGGATTTTCTAATCAAGAATCAAACGCGGAATTATTTGTTGAACTCAAGTCTAATTGGACCGCAGGGGAAGTGGAACGGGAAAAAAAACTGAAAGCAAAACGAAATGGAAAAAGAAAAGGAAAGCAAAAGCGAAAAAAAAAACTAATTCAAAAAGCGTAAACAAAAACGAGAAAGCAAAACGAAAAAGTCAAACGAAAAGGAAATTAAAACAAAAGCGAAAAGGAAAAAAAACGAAAAAGCAAAACGAAAATGAAAATGAAAAGCAAAACGAAAGCAAAATGAAAATGAAAAACCAAAATCAAATCGAAAAGCTATGCATCAACAAAAACGAAATGCAATGGCAAAAAACGAAAAAAAAGAGCGAAATTAAAAACCAAAAACCGAAAACCCGGCAAAACCGAGTACGTACTAAGACCGGCTGTGAGGCGAGGAGCTTATTTTTAGTATGAATTGAACGACTGCTTATCCAGAGTAGTTGTTCTATTTTTGATATTTTTATAAGTACAACTACTGATAGACCTGTTTTCAGAAAAACGGTGTCCCTATATGAATAGTAAAATGAAAAATAGGAATAATTACCGCTGCATGTAATAACATAAACACAAAAGCATATTACTCAATTAATCAGAAATAAATGGGTCGACCTCCGAAAGAGAACTGTAGTTGCCAAGTTTTCTGCTATCAACGAGACAGGATGGTGAACAATTATTTCCCGAGGTGGAGGTGAGCTAGTAGTGGTGGATATTTTACTGAGCCGCGAGTCCACTCCCATATACACCTATTTCAAATAACGTTGTCGCGTTCAAAGCAACAAGCGTCAAGCCAAGACCGAAGTGAATGCTGGTTATGTAGCTGACAATTATTTAAATCAACGAATTGTTTTTTACAAGGACTAAACTAATTAACAAAATGTGAACATTTCCACGTGCTTGTTTGCATGTCACACTTCGTTCCATAGAAAATAGGTCTGATTTGAATAATTTGCCAACACAAAACCAGCATTCATTTCGGTCTTGGCTTGACGGTTGTTGCTTTGAACGCGACAACGTTATTTGAAATAGGTGTATATGCCATATAGGTATATGTGCCCCCGAACAGGGTATGGTTTTTGAACCTCCAGATCCTTAAAATTGGGTACCATATTTTACTTTTTCACCATAAAATAAAATATTCGATCTTTAATTTGGGTACACTTTTTTTATTTTGACTAAAAAAAATCCGCTTAGCATAACAGCCAGCGTTTGTACTTCTGATATTAGCGATTTCCAAAGGAATACTATTAACTTTTTCCTTAAAATGGGTCTATATTTCAGTGACAAATCCTTGGAAAGGGTATGAATTTTCCAATTCTTCATCCTTAAATAGAGGTTTTCGACATCCCGGGGGCACACCCCTATCCTAAATTTCCGGGAGTACCCCCCCCCCCCCCCCCCCCCCCCGGGTGCAGCTCGCTCAGTAATGATCCTGTTATTCTTGACACTGAGTTTTTTGTTTGTTTATCACATGATTCATACCAGAATCATGGGTCGGTAATAATGGTTCTGATATCATGTTTCATTTCAATTGAGCGCCAAATCACGGCTGAAAAATCGGGTTAAAAAATATATTTTCGTCTTTTCTACCGTTTGTTCTGCCTTACAAACTGTTATGACCGCCAAGTAGAGAGACCATACACTTGACGAAGTATGGTTTCATCTTAAATAACTGAAAATAATAATTCCCTCGTAGCCTAACCAAACGGCGAAAAAGACGATGTTTTATGGACAAGCAAAGAGAGCAAAGAATGACAAGATTTTCAAGCAGACCCGCGTACAGTGGAGCAATTGACATTACATATAGCTTACAACGATACTCGCTTGAAATATAACCCCAAAAAATGACCCAAGCCGCTTGAAAATTACCTAGTGTGAACACAGCCTCTATGGTCTAAAAAACAACAACCGAGTAATTATAACAATCAGCTACAATAAGTAATAGACCTCTGATCTTTAGCTTGTATGCAAATTGCCCATTTCAGATCATGTGATGTAAACATGATATTCTCTGGAGAATTGTTCCTTTATATTTCTGAAATTTATTCGTTCATATTGAAAGGACTAATTCTCCAGAGAACACCATGTTTACATCACATGATCTGAAATGGGCAATTTACATACGATGCTAAAGAGGTCTATTACAACAATTGGCCATTACAAAAAAGAGCAGGGGACTGGGAACGAGTTTATTAGAATTAATGTAATTACGAAATTAAGTTATGACATGAAACAACATGTTGAAATTATCATATGTGCAAAGTTTGATGTGATTTGAGTGAATTCTGTCGGAATTATAAACTTTTGAAAATTTGAAATTTTACAGTGAATGTATGGTTTGGGTAGACAACGCAAAAAAATACAGAGTTTGTATGGGAAAATGTACATCTTTGATGCCCTCTACATCAATATTAAGCCAAAGTTCACCAAACTTTCCAGATTAGCTAAGTTTGATCTGCTATGTCAGAAAATGATGCCCATTTTTGCTAGTTTCTTATTGAATTAGTTTTTACGGACTTGGTCCCAGTCCTCTGCTCTTTTTTGTAATGGCCAATTGGCTATGACTGCTTGGTTTTCTTTACAGCCGTTTTCTCTTGTGATCAAAAGAAAACACCTAGCAGCCGACGTAATGCCGGCCTGGATTAACACTGCTAGTCAGTTTAATACTACTTAAGTCATACCTTAAAACCCTGCCAAAGACAGGACTAGGAAATCGGGGGCTGATCGATTCTCTCTCGATCTGTTCGGAGTTTTCTCTTGTTTCATGCAGAATCCCGATGGCTGAAGATTGTCGGAGTTATGATGGATTTTTACACCAATTTAGGGCCGGCGACATGTAAAACATGGCTTTGTTTCGTAACATTTTTTATACTATTATTGACGCAGACATCAGTTCACAGGAGATTAACAGCAGTGACTATTTTTGATCAGCCTTTTTCGTATACCTTAAATTAAACATTTAAAGAATTTCAGGAATTCGAAAATTTTGATTCGATTTTTTTTTCTCTTTGATTTTTAGCCAGGTCCCTAACGATTTACTGGCCTATTTGCGGACCAAGAAAAAAAACCACGCGCGCGCGCTATTTCTAAAGGGGTGTGATCATGAGGCATGAATCGTATGCAATATGAGCCTGGAAAACTCTCCGAACACCTACTCATACTGCATGGTCAGTGACACTGGGCGATAGATGAAGTTAATTTTCTAAAACGGGGTATGTATGGGAGATACGTTTTAATGGTATTTTATTGGTTTAAATTGACTGTTGTGTTCTTGCAACGTTCTGTTGTCATCGTATTCGCAAGCCTAGAGACACTTACCCCTGTAATAAATACTTGGCACAGGTTCCATCGTTTGCTTCAAGTGGCCGGTGATGAAACTGACTCGAGAACCTTCTTCAGACATGGACATGGTCACTTTGAGCTTGGTAGATTACTCTCATCGGGCGTCTGAAATTACTAACTACTTATGATATGGGATCGAGCGTAACCATGACAGAATTTGACGTTGACTTGATGCATGCAATGGCAACCTGTCATGAGACTTGCGTAAGTTCCCGTCGTATCTTTTATGCATGCACCACCTGATGTTTAAGACGAATATAGTCATGATCAAGAAGAGGTCTATATATACACCCTCTTCAACCTTTTTGAAACAAGGGTACCAAAGGGTTCTTCAGTATCGCCGCGAGTTAAATCCTCCCGTACCAAAGGCCGGGTACCTCAGGAAAAGGGACCGAATTCAATAGACCATCTAATAGTCATGACATCACAAACGTCAGAAAAGATGTTTTTAGCAGTGTCGCTTTGATCTGAAATTATGTAAAATATTTACGACGGCGCTGGTTATTCGAGACAATACGTTTATACTTTGGAAAACCAAAACCAAAAATGAACAAACAAAAACTTAGAGCATACAGCGTGCTACGAGACACATTCGAGTGACATTAGTACTCCATCGCGTGCTAATTCTATACTGAATCAGATTTTCGCCAGAGATCTATTTATTTTGAAGTTTGCTATAAATGTCCAGGAGTTTGCTTCGTCTGCTCAGTGTCCCGTTCCCTCGTCGCCGGCCGTTTTCCACTGGTAAAAGGACATCATTTTGTTTTTTATTCTTGGTCTCATTGTATGAGCCGCCTCTTCGTAACGTTTTTCGAGGATATCAAATATCTGGCAGTGACCACCCTCAGTGAATGCTCTATAGAGGGCCACATGAACATTATCGTATACCAAGAGTATCAGGAATATAGACAGCGTTATCTAGAAAAACGAGTATCAGGAATATAGACTATACGTTATATGGAAGACCTGTCCAGATCTAGAAAAACGAGTATCAGGAATATAGACTACGTCAGTATGGAAGACCAGATATAGAAAAATGAATAGCAGGAATATAGACTACGTTATATGGAAGACACAGATGTGGACAGCTCAGTGTTCGATCAAACCAGAGGCGTTTTTCGGGATGGCGCCTGAGGGGAAAGAAAACTTTGGCTAGCTGATGAAGTTTATTTCCATGCCATTGTTAACCAAGCCTTGAATGATTGAAGTACAGCTACTAACTGTTTTTACTTATTAAACCATATTAAGCCTAGTCCCCTCTATGAGTAAACTGATGCCACATTTTTTTCTGATGCCACATTTCTATATCACACAGAGTTCAATTAATTGTTTCGGCAAACTGCAGACCGTTGATCGAGCTCACAAATAGTCTTATTGCTGGTCTTTGTCTTGCCCATGTTTTTTTACAGACTCTGGGTTGTTCTTCAATTCCCAGATGTTTTTCGAACTAATTAGTCTTTTTAGTCAGGTCTGTTAGCGACAAAAATAGCGGAGATCGTGCACTTTCGAGTACAAGCACCAAACTTGGTACAGATATTTGTGGGAGCATTACTGAAGAGATTTAGGGGTGGGTGCCAAAAAAAGGACGGTCAGGGGGGTGGGGGGGAGTATGACACATCATTTAAAGTGCATATGCACCGGAAAATGTCCTTCAAGATTTAAAGCTAATACTATTACTACATTATGATGAAAGTGCTGTTTAAAAAAATCAGAATGGCGTTTACAGTTTGTTGATATCTCTTTTTGTTGCAGAGATATCAAAAGTTTTCCAAATATGCAAATTAGCAACTGATAACCTCATAAATCATAAAATGAAGAATTTCTCTGTAAAAATAAGATTAAAATGACCCAAAGTTCATACAATTACATTACCAGGCCTAAACATCATTTTTGTGTGATTTATGTTGTTGCAATAGAAACACTCTTGGTTCCAGGCCTCTCTCAATAACTTTTTTTTCTTTCGAAAACCCCAGATTTTCAAGTTTTCA
Source organism: Actinostola sp. cb2023 (assembly GCA_033675265.1). Lineage (NCBI taxonomy): Eukaryota > Metazoa > Cnidaria > Anthozoa > Actiniaria > Actinostolidae > Actinostola > Actinostola sp. cb2023. The sequence goes on along the minus strand of JAUJYZ010000701.1, from coordinate 157,956 downwards.
TTACACGATTACCTTGACTCACTATATGACCATATAGGGGATCATTCTTACAGCCATTTCTTTCTTCAACAGTGCTAATGACATAGAGGGAATTATTTTGTAATTTTATTTGAAAGAGCCTGGGTACAAATTTGTTTCAACGGCAACTACTTAAAACTTTGCTCATGTGTCTGTTTTAACCAGTTCATTAATCATGTGAAGTTTTAGTCATTTTAGTCGTACTTTTACATATATATTCTTTTTTATACGTTTTGTAAACTGCCTCTGTCCAACCAATGACGTCATCAGTTGCTAATTTGCATATTTGGAAAACCTTTGATATCTCTGCAACAAAAAAAATATATCAACAAACTGTGAAACGCCATTCTGATTTGTTTAAACAGCACTTCCACGTTAGCTTGAAAACTTGAAGAACATTTCTTTCGTTTCATGTATACTTTGATAAAGTTGATCCATCTACAGTAGAAAGCTGTGGCGGATTTAGGGGGGGGGGGGGGTTATTGGGTGCCCGTGCACCCCCTTGCTGCCCAGGAACAATTCAATAATACGATTTTTTTTAAATACAAAAAATCGGTGCGCGTAACATTTCCTTCTGGAGTGAACCCCCCACCTCAAAATCCTAGATCCGCCCCAGGAAAGTATGGCAGTGTCTCTCCCCCCGACCGTTATTTTTTGGCACCCACCCCTAAATCTGTTTAGTATGCCCCAACGAACTTCTGTGCCAAGTTTGGTGCTTGTACTCAAAAGTGCACGGTCTTTTCGCTAACGTACACACCTGACTATTTCATGCAGTTGTGTGATCTTACGTTCTTTCTTTTTTTTCTTTTTTTTGCATTAAAATGCATGCATGATCTTATTATTATTTTAGTATCGTTTTTAATAGTGGCATTTTCCTTAATCTTTTGTTTTATTGTCAAAGCGCACTGAGACGTTAGTATTATGAACTATATAATATTTTTTTCCACTGGTAAAACGACATGTTTGTTCTTTCTTTATTCTTGGTCTCATTGTATAAGCCGCCTAGCTCTTCGAATTCGTAACTGCAGAGGTAGAGAAAAAAGGTGAAGCAATCTTTAATTGCGCTTTTTGTTGTTTGTTTGTATAAATTGTTTGTAGGCATTATCGTGTTTGTAAACCAACTTTTCAGATGAATTTCTTCATATGGTATATGTGATTTTTATTAAAATACGGGTTGGTGCAAGCTTGATCAGTATATTCTTAAACAAATTAATTCCAAATTCAATTGAACTGGAAACCTTATGAAAATGAGACCGAAACAATTTCCCTTTAGAATAGAAATTTCCAAAAAAATCATTTCTGGGGACGCGCACGATGTATCACTCTACCATTTTCCAAAGTAAAATGTCAGAATAGGCCTGGTCATGAGGCCAGTAGTAATGGGCTCCTGGCCTGGTAAATAGGTAAGACCCCCCTTACTTAGACAATGGTAAATAGGTAAGACCCCCCTTACTTAGACAATGGTAAATAGGTAAGACCCCCCTTACTTAGACAATGGTAAATAGGTAAGACCCCCCTTACTTAGACAATGGTAAATAGGTAAGACCCCCCTTACTTAGACAATGGTAAATAGGTAAGACCCCACTTACTTAGACAATGGTAAATAGGTAAGACCCCCCTTACTTAGACAATGGTAAATAGGTAAGACCCCACTTATTTAGACAATGGTAAATAGATAAGACCCACTTACTTAGACAATGGTAAATAGGTAAGACCCCACTTACTTAGACAATGGTAAATAGATAAGACCCCACTTACTTAGACAATGGTAAATAGGTAAGACCCCACTTACTTAGACAATGGTAAATAGATAAGACCCCACTTACTTAGACAATGGTAAATAGGTAAGACCCCCCTTACTTAGACAATGGTAAATAGGTAAGACCCCCCTTACTTAGACAATGGTAAATAGGTAAGACCCCCCTTACTTAGACAATGGTAAATAGGTAAGACCCCCCTTACTTAGACAATGGTAAATAGGTAAGACCCCACTTACTTAGACAATGGTAAATAGGTAAGACCCCCCTTACTTAGACAATGGTAAATAGGTAAGACCCCACTTATTTAGACAATGGTAAATAGATAAGACCCCACTTACTTAGACAATGGTAAATAGGTAAGACCCCACTTACTTAGACAATGGTAAATAGATAAGACCCCACTTACTTAGACAATGGTAAATAGGTAAGACCCCACTTACTTAGACAATGGTAAATAGATAAGACCCCACTTACTTAGACAATGGTAAATAGGTAAGACCCCCCTTACTTAGACAATGGTAAATAGGTAAGACCCCCCTTACTTAGACAATGGTAAATAGGTAAGACCCCACTTACTTAGACAATGGTAAATAGGTAAGAACCCCCCTTACTTAGACAATGCTAAATAGGTAAGACCCCCCTTTACTTAGACAATGGTAAATAGATAAGACCCCACTTATTTAGACAATGGTAAATAGGTAAGACCCCACTTATTTAGACAATGGTAAATAGGTAAGACCCCACTTATTTAGACAATGGTAAATAGGTAAGACTCCCTTACTTACACAATGGTAAATAGGTAAGACCCCCCCCCCCCCCCCCCCCCCCCCCCCCCCCCCCCTTTACTTAGACAATGGAACTAAATCCTTGTCTCTCTGTAATATTTCGTCTGATTGTCTTGTTGATGTACGTGTACACCCTCCGCGTACTTTTTACAAGCTCTTGACTTAGGCGGTTTCGACTCTCCACCAACGGCTGCAATTGCATCCCGGGCTGGAGGTTTCTCTGTGCATGTTTCTTTGATCGTTTTTGTCTGCTTCTCTAGCCACCTATCGATGTAGTTCTGGTCTGTTCCCTCGGTAGGAATGGCTTGGAAATCGGTCCTTACAGAAGGCAGGATTCTAATAAACTGTTGGCAATAATATTTGATTTCCCTGGCCTTATCTGTTCCTATATTGAAATGGCGCATCTCGGGTGCATTCATCGCCATAAAAAAACTGCTTACTTTATCAAGACCATCAACAAAGGCCTTCAATGCAGGTATCAAGATTTGTGACACAGCCAGGGCAGCAGCTTCTTGAGTTTGTGCTTGAGCTCCTTGAGCAACTGCATTGGCCAAATCAACGCCTGATGAGGCAAATAACTGGGATGCTATCTGACTGTTTGAACTGAATAAAAAGCCCCAAGCCCAACTGTGCTTTCTATTGGACTTCCTCTCTAGCCTGGCTTTCTCTTCTTCAAATTCTTGTTGGAGCTCACTAAGTTCCACCATGACTTCCTTGGCTTCGTCCTCCCTTCGTTTCAGAGGAATCATAATCTCTTCGTGCATCTTTTTGACCTTTTTGCAAAGCCCGCTGCAGTACTGAACCTTCTCTCGTTGTATGTTGGATAGATTCTTGATCCACGTATCGTGGTCTAACTCTATAAAGTCATCAAAGAACTCCTCTATGGCTATTACCAACCGTGTAGAAACAGGAAGAATTCCTTGAAGGTAGAGCATGGCGTCGTTCTTTGTGTCGTCGCGAATCTTTCGAAACTTTCTAGCAGCTGCATGATTTGTTCCCACGGCCTTTTCCACGTACAGCTCTCTCAAACAAAGGGAGAATGCTCGCATGTTCATAGGCATTTCTTTCATTGCCTTTTCAAGATCATCCAACACTCTGGTATGTTGGTCACTGTCTCTGACCGTCACAGGCCTGTTTTGACTCATCTATTTATTGGAAACATATTTCACAATTAGACCACAAATTCCACGTTGCAATATCAGTTAATTTTACATGTTTTAAAATAGTCTGCGACAATTAGTATGTAGTCCTTGTTATATGCCGTTGGTGTTGTTTTGTTTTAATATCTTTCAAATATACACAAGCACTGATAAATAATGTACTTATAGTCTAGTATATAATATGTAAGACTATTTTAGAGTCATACAATTATATGCATAGAGTGCAAACCATATGTCCGTGAAACAGTACTAATTAGTACTAAATAGCACTGATGAAACAATAGAAAACAATGGAGATAACACTAATTAGTACTGTTTAGTAATAGTACTATTTCACGGACATATAGTTTGTACTCTACTAGGTCTATAATTAAAAAAATTACCTACTGTAATCAAGATAGTGCAAATTGAAATAAATGTATTACAAAATTACAATTTAATGCGCATCCACTTCCAACTTCCATTACTTTAGTACAAAACATGTACCTATAGTTGTATCAATCGACAATGTCAAGTTATGCGAAATACCCTATGCTACGGGGGGAAATGATGGCGGGCAATTTTGCTTTTTCACTGAGGTGTTTGAATGTAAATGATTTTATAACTTTTTTGCCCATTTAAAAAAATAAGTTCTTCTTGAAAAAGTCTAAATAAGTTATGGCAAATTCCTTAGTAGACGTCATCAAATTTGCATATTGAGATTTCAAACCTCTATAACTCATAAACGCAAGGTTCAAATCACAAAATACTGAACCCACCAACTATTCAACTTATATTGAATAGATTTTTAAAACAATCTTACAGGGGTGATAGGCACTTTAAAAGGGAACGACTCCCATTCGCGAAAATGAATTAAGTTGCAAGTTTATTCTAGACGACTGTGTGAAGAGTTTCGGTTGAAGATCTTGTTGCATACAAGCATCAAGAGTTCCAGACTTCCGGTATGCGCGCAATGCATTGTGAGATTATTACAAAGGCAAAGTGAGCACCATTGTGGAGCTCTTCTTTTCTTAATATTTCTAATTGTTTTTAATTTCTAATATTAATATTTCTAGTGCAGTGAACAAACACTTTGAATTTAACCCTTTGTTTATTGAAGACCAATTATTCATGATAGAGTGATTCCAATAAACATGGGCATTACTAATTACACCAATACACACTATTAGACACTCACTCTTTTGTTTTCTTTTGTTTCTTTGCATCTAATAAACACTGACAGCTAATTAGTAGTGCCCAGGTTTATTGGAATCACTCTAACATGCTGATAGTGACAAGCAATAGCGAAAACTCAAACTATTCTATGCAAGCGTTTTATAGTACTAGTAATAATAGTAATAATAATAATATAATGCTCTTTACGCATTTAGTACGCAATGCGTTTACAAATAATATACCATTGTTCGTGGCTACTCAACAGAACCGTCAAGTGGTGTATTTGGCAGTGAAAAGTGCTTCCAGTGTTTACCGTATTCCCAACGGGTAACTTGTGCTAATCAGTATATATTCCATTCAAAGAAATTGTAGAAATTGTTATCGTAAAAACGCACATTTGGGACTCGCGAAACGCGATGGATCTGCTCCGTTTTCATTGCTGTTGTTCATAGAAAAGCTGGGAAGACCTTCATTATCTAGAGATTGTTTGTGTGTAGGATTCATTATTATTCATTATCGTTCTCTAGTTTCGAAAGTCACAAGGATTTTTGTGCATTTTTGTGAGTAGAAAACGTTTCTGTTAAGCAGCGAAACCATTGCTGACGTCATTGCTGAAGTCAGGAATATGCCAGAGAAAGATGCGCACAAACAGTAGCCCATAAGTAGGAGCATCCATGCTACATATTAGGTCTATGTCACGGCGTTTGAACAAGTTTGGCTATTTTTAGACCACGATTTATCGAAATTGACCAATCACAAACTGTGTACTTCCGGTTTTATTTTACAGCAACTCGTTTCATTTGTTGCAACTCGTTTTATTTGCCGCAACTCGTTTTTATTTGTTGCAACTCGTTTCATTTGTTGCAACTCGTTTTATTTGCAGCAACTCGTTTTATTTGCAGCAACTCGTTTTGCTTGCAGCAACTCGTTTTATCATTCGACTCATTTCTATCCGCAGTTCTGATTGGCTGAAAGACCTGCAAATAACCGCGTACAAATAACGATCTGAGCATGCGCACTGAAGATTAAGCAATGTTCGCTGCAAATAACGGTCTGAGCATGCGCACTATTGATCATTCACAGTGTGGACATGGCAGCTCGTTTTCCCGAGCTGTCAGAAGAAGAGATTGACATTATTTTAGCTCCAAAAACAAGCATCAACACAAAAAAGCGACTGATGTAAATGTGTTTCGACAATACATTACCTAGTCCAGTCCGGACTCACTTCTATCCGCTCCGACAAGCTGAAGTCGCGGAGGAAAGAGAGTCCAGTATAACTTGCATGCGCATGGCAGCTTAGCAGCCAGGCGACCACCACAAATATGTGGTGGTCGCCTGGTTACAAAGCCTGTCTGATCTCCAAAATGTCGGAGGCTCCAGTAAATCCTAGTTTAATTATTTTGATAATAATTTAATATTTATATTGCGCAGTTTCTCAGTTCTGTATGAGCGATATCAGTCGAATTTTGTGAAGAATTTCATCGATTCCGTGAAGTTTTCCCTCGCAAAGAGTAATTAGTAGAGGTAATCATACGGTTTCGAGTTCAATTTGGAAATAATTTGCACAAGTGTGTTTTTCAAAGAGTATCAAAATTGCACGAGCCCGTAGGGCGAGTGCAATTTGAGCTCTTTGAAAAACACACGAGTGCAAATTATTCCAAATTGAACGAGAAATCGTATGATTACCAATTAATAATATTCATGAAAAAAAAAGTAATTTGCACTGCAGTGCATATTAAAGGTAATTTGCACTGCAGTGCAAATTACTTTTCAACTGCACTGCTCTAAGCCAATCAGAATCGAGTATTTTTTTCATGAATATTATTAAATGTATTATAATATTGTTCTAAAGTTTGAACAGCTCCAAGCCATATATTCAGTATCAAGTGACTCGTGGGAAGCCGGATGTTTTTGTTAATTTGAGTACGGGCTTTGGAAAGTCCCTGATTTATTCTTTATTAATCTGCACGCGCTGTCAGCCATTTCATTCCATTTTATTTTGACAGCTCCACGTGATATAAACATATCACTGACCATATTACATTTGCGGGCTCTGAAAATAGACAAAATCGGCTGACTCAATGTTTACATTCTTTAACCCAATATTCAAAACTTTTGCAAACAACATTTTCATTGATTTCCATATCAATGCTATTGAAATGTCTTTTGAAATCGAAATACAACAGACAAAGAACCGTATTCCCAAAAGATCTGAAATGGGTCAAAGAATGTAAACATTGTGTTAGTCGATTTGGTCTATTCAGCTCCGATCTGATTGGCTGCTAAGCTGCCATGCGCATGCAAGTTATACTGGACTCTCTTTCCTCCGCGACTTCAGCTTCTCGGAGCGGATAGAAAGTGAGTCCGGGACTGGACTATACATTACCCAGAGAAATCAGAGGAAGAAGTAGTGAGTTCAAAACCAAGGCTCAAGCCTTATTTGTTAATGACGAATGTCACAATATTCACGTTTTTCTTGATGTTTATATTCAATAAATTCCTTATTGATAGAAATGAGTCGAATGATAAAACAATTATTGAACTCCGTTATCGCAAAATATCGTGATTTGTCAGTGTCTCTCTATCAGTTATTTTATTTGCAACAACTCGTTTTATTCCGTAACTCGTTAATTTGCAGCAACGGTGATTGGTCAATTTCGTGATATACGAAATATACATGAAAATCCAAAATGGAGCTATTTATACACAGTATATACAATGGCGTTGAGGTGTTCTGAAACTGCATTGGTTTTAAACTTCCGTATTCCAGGTTATTTTATGCTGATTTGGGCAAGCTAGTTCTCTTTGATGCTTGATCTCTCTCTTTAAATGGGCTGTCATCTCGGGTCGAGGTTTGCGTAAGACTTGAAACATATTCAACAGCTCTCTCAGCGAATTGTATACATACTGCGGGTCGATCTCCGTGTTTGTACCCTCTGTACAGATGGCTTCAAAGTCGGTTCTCACATCAGGAAGGGCCTTCATGTAAGCATGACACTTTGTGCGTATGTTGTCAGCGTTACTCCCCATCATTTTGTAAAGCGTTAGCTGCATTCCTTCGCGGTCACTTCGGTCAGCTCTTCCTTGACACTTTATGATTTCATTTTCCATTTCGGCAAAAAAACCCGCTGCGCATCCAAGACCCTCAATAAAACCTGTCAATGCAGGTATTAGAGTGTCTGATACTGCCATGGCAGCGGCTCCTTGTGTTTGCGCTTGAAGCCCTTGTAGAACCGCGTCTCTTTTATCACTTTTAGCTGAGAACATTAAAGCCGGGGACACAATCAAATTGATACCTGGAACGAACATAAGACCGAAGGCCCATTTATTCTTTGTTGCCGCATTTTTTTCAAGCACGGCTTTCTTTCTTTCATATTCTTGTTGGAGCTCTCTAAGTTCCATCATGACTTCCTTGGCTTCGTCCTCCCTTCGTTTCAGAGGAACCATAATCTTTTCGTGCATCGTTTTAATCATTTCGCAAAGCTCTCGGCAGTTTCGAAATTCTTCTAGCATGCCGCTTAGTTGCCAACGCAGCTCATCATAGCCTAACTGCATAAAGTATTCAAACAATCCATCGATAGCTGATATCACCATCTCTGACACAGGTAGGATACCTTTAAAGTACACCATGGCATCGTTCTTTGTGCCGTTACGGAGTGTTTGGTACTTGCTTTCAGCTTTAGAACCCGTTTCCAAGGCATTTTCCACATAACGCGACTTCATCGACTTGGAAAACGTCAACATTTGCCTGGGCATTTCTTGTAGTGCTGTGTCGAGATTCTTGAAAGCCTGTTCGGCTTCGACCGCACAAATTGCTTCTGGCATCTATTTAGTTGAAAATAAAATAAATCGCCTTATTTACTCTTGGTATTATAGATATAGATACAGTTATTGTCCTTGTAGTAGTAGTAGTATAGTAGTAGTTGTAGTAGTAGTAGTAGTAGTAGTAGTATAGTAGTAGTAGTAGTAGTAGTAGTAGTAGTATAGTAGTAGTAGTAGTAGTAGTAGACTAGTAGTAGTAGACTAAGCTAGTAATAGTAGTAGTAGTAGTAGTAGTAGTAGTAGTAGTAGTAGTGGTAGACTAGTAGTAGTAGACTAGTAGTAGTAGTAGTAGTAGTATAGTAGTAGTAGTAGTATATTAGTAGACAGACAGACAGACAAAATTTTATTTAATCACGGTAAGAAACATCAGTTTAGAATAATATACAATAATTTAAAATCTAGTTAATATATAATTATTGCTGCGAGCGAAGCGAGCAGCGAAACTAATCTGGACATGGGCTTCCTGTGTTGTGTGTGGACGCGTTTCACTGGGCTCTATATTATCCAGCTTGATTCGAGACTTTGATCATGAGGAATCGATCGAGATGATTTCTGAGTATGACGTCACTGGTCATGACCTCGTGGTTCGACATCAGGATGATTTTCGGTGCGGTACTTATGATCAGCGGTGGTAATAACATGGCCGCTATGTTCATAGCGACTATACAGTCAGGAATATTTGGCGAGATTGTCTACCAGCCGTGTACGGGGGATGATGAAATAAAAATTCGCCGTGATAATGGTGCTAGAACTGATAAACAAACGAATAGCTGGTCATCTACGCGGTACACATCTATAATCTAGATGTTCTTAAGTTTTATTCATCTACTGGTATATGTTCAAGGTAATTTAATGGAGCAGAAGCCGTCAAAGTTCGTTCTACGATGACGGTAAATACATGTACTTTATTTTACCTCACATCGACTGTTCAGTCAAGTTCGACTAAAATACTACTGCATAAATCTTCTCCCTCATATTCTACAGTGTATAAATACGTACTAATATTCAAGACTGGCTTGTGATTAAACGTGATGAAAAGGAAGATGTGTGTATTATCAAGCGAAATAAATTCATGTTTTATGACAGAAGCCACAATGAAGCACAGGAAGCCCAAACGTATAAGTGAACTTTAAAATATATCATGTCATTTGCTGAAATGTAGAATGAAAGTTCACAGTTACATTTTGCAACTAAATTCAACTCGCAGCACTTCACTTTCTATTAGAAACGGCTAGTCTAAAAATAAAACTATTTTACATGTTTGCCGTGTGGGAGTCTGATTTAGAAAATAAATTCTCAATTTCCTTTTTAAAATGAGAAAGGAAATTACTTACTACTAGTAGTAGTAGTAGTAGCGGTAGCGGTAGCGGTAGTGGTAGTGGTAGTGGTAGTGGTAGTAGTAGTGGTAGTAGTAGTGGTAGTGGTCAGTAGTAGTAGTAGTACTAGTAGTAGTAGTGGTGGTGGTGGTAGTAGTAGCATAGTAGTAGTAGTAGTAGTAGTATAGTAGTAGACTAGCAGTATATTAGTAGTAGTAGTATAGTAGTAGTAGTATAGTAGTAGTAGTAGTAGTGGTGGTGCATGGTAGTAGTAGTAGTAGTAGTAGTAGTAGTAGTAGTAGTAGTAGTAGTAGTAGACTAGCAGTAGTAGTAGTATAGTAGTAGTAGTAGACAGACAGACAGACAGACAAAATTTTATTTAATCACGGTAAGAAACATCAGTTTAGAATAATATACAATAATTTAAAATCTAGTTAATATATAATTATCTAAAAATAAAACTGTTTTACATGTTTGCCGTGTGGGAGTCTGATTTAGAAAAGAAATTCTCAGTTTCCTTTTTAAAATGAGAAAGGGATTTTCAGTTTGAGTCTCAATTCTTTGGGTAGGTCATTCCACAGAACTGCACCATTGTAGCTAATGCTCCGCTTAAGGTAATCAGTTCTAGGTTTGGGAATTTCGAGTTTATTTTCAAAGTCTCTTAGGTTGTATGTACTCTTTCTGGGAATGAACATATCTTTTAAGTATGGCGGTGCATAATTATTAATGGCTCTGTACACCGTAATGACTTTTTGTTTCTTCCGATCTATAGATAATGTATCCCAACCAAGGCATTTCAAGTAACAATTTAGAACTTGTGTCGTAGCTAGAAACTGTTATCACTCTAGCTGCACGATTCTGGAGTTTTTGAAGTTTGTCACTTGATTGCTGAGTTAGACAATCCCAAACTGAGCTACAGTAATAAAAGTAGGGCTCAATAAGGGCTTTATAGATTTTAATTTTAATTGCAGTATCCCTGGAAATGGAGGACCTGGCACGCTTGAGAGCTCCAATGCCAGCCGAAATCTTTTTAGAGATCGATCTCATCGATATGTTTCTTCCAGGATAAATTTTTATCTATAAACTACTACTATACTGTTACTACTACTAATATTGGCCTTGAGTTAGCAAGTGAAATACCTGAAGCTGTCATTGATCCTCTTTCATACTTACAACCTATTAAGAGAGGATATCAGTAAGAATCGAGATTCGCCGGTCAACTAAAAAAAATCGAATTTAATTTTCTTTCGCCATATCATTCCTATCGATGACCTCTTTTAGGGAAAAATACTAAAAAGTTCCAGCGAATTTTATTTTAGAAGAAATTTGCAGTTTTCAAAAACCCGCCTGATGACTGAAAATTTTCGGCTAAATTATAAGGCAACTTGGAACAGTCGGTGTGTGTTCACCTCTAGCACTACAACAACGACATTCTGCATACTTAATAAACGTTTCTTGGTCTTTTCTACTGTAGTATTTATTTTTGTGTAACTTTTGTAGTTATTTTTCAAATTTGGTTTTTAAAAGGTGTACTGAGCGCCATGAACGGAACGTTGAAATATAGGCAATGTTTGAGGTACGAAAACGGAATCTGGTACCTAATTCTTTGAGGAAAACGCCATGCCCCAGGAAAGTTTCACCTTTGCTCTTTCAGTTTAGAAAGTTTCAACTTTGAGAATTCAATGTAACATTTTTGAGAAATAAAAATATTATGCTTGGGACTGCCAAAATTAGCATTAATTTCGACCTATCGCGGTCATTTTTGTCGTCCAAACACAAAACGTAATGCCAAAACACGACTATCTTTCACTTTCAGTTGATTGCTGCTGATGGAAAACAATCTTCGAGTCAATAGGAATGCCTTTCAACAATGAATCGTAAATAACTCTCGCAAAAATTAAAATTAGCATAGATTGTCGATCAGATAAGGGGTGGATCATTAGAAATCTCGGGAGGGGGGGGTGACAATTCCCAAAAAATAATTCGATTTTTATTTAGTTGACCGACGAATCTCGATCTGTCCGTAAAGACCGAGAATCTCCCGACAGTTAAAAAAAATCGAATTTTATTTTCTTTCGCCATATCATTCCTTTCGATGACCTCTTTTAGGGAAAAATACTAAAAAGTTCCAGCGATTTTTATTTTAGGAGAAATTTTCAGTTTTTAAAAACCCGCCTGACGACTGAAAATTTTCGGCTAAATTATAAGCCAACTTTGAACGGTCGGCGTGTGTTCACCTCTAGCTCTACAACAACGACATCCAGTAACAGTAATAAACGTTTCTTGGTCTTTTCTACTGTACTATTTATTTTTCTGTAACTTTTGTAGTTATTTTTCAAATTTGGTTTTAAAAAGGTATACTGAGCACCATGAACGGAACGTTGAAATATAGGCAATGTTTGAGGTACGAAAACGGAATCTGGTATATACATTTTTGGAGGAAAACGCCACGCCCCAGTAAGCTTCACTTTTGCTCTTTCAGTTTAGAAAGTTTCGAGCTTGGGAATTCAATGTAGCATTTTTGAGAAATAAAACTATTATGGTTGTGACTGCCAAAATTAGCATTAATTTCGACCTGTCACGTTCATTTTTGTCATTAAAACACAAAACGTAATGCCAAAACACGACTATCTTGCACTTTTAGTTGATCACTGCCAACGGATAACAATCTTGGAGTGAATAGGAATGATTTTCAACCATATTTGAGCTATTTCAGCCACATTGAACTCCTAAAATATTGGCGGAAAATTAGCATATTCATGCATTGATCAAATAAACACCGTAGTCTGGAAAATTGTGGTTCTTCACTCTGAAATGCTTAGAATTTGCTCCAAATAAGATTTACAAACAATTAAACTGATTTCTAGTTAAAACTGGCGCTTATTGATGAAGAGTTTGGATATTTTGACTGGATGTTCCACTTTGCTGACACGCCAATTATGTAACGCAATGTAACTGCTACAAGTCACGCTACTGCCCTTCGAATAAAAATTTTGCGGCATGAAATAACAGTTTTAATCATAAAATATCAAACGAAACAGAATACATATTTGCTTGAAAGAATGGAATTTTGTTTTATCGTCGTTTAGACAAAATTCATAATTTTTTCTGTGAGATACTGTTATCTGATCGACGATCTATGCTAATTTTGACTTTTGCGAGAGTTATTTACGACCGTCGAAGCTCAAATATTGTTGAAAATCATTTCTATTGACTCGAAGATTGTTTTCCATCAGCAGCAATCAACTAACAGTGCAATATACTCGTGTTTTGGCATTAAGTTTTGTGTTTGGACGACAAAAATGTCCTCGATAGGTCGAAATTAATGCTAAATTTAGCAGTCCCAAGCATAATAGTTATATTTCTCAAAAATGATACATTGAATTCCCAAGCTCGAAACTTTCTAAACTGAAAGAGCAAAAGTGAAGCTTACTGGGGCGTGGCGTTTTCCTCCAAAAATGTATATACCAGATTCCATTTTCGTACCTCAAACATTGCCTATATTTCAACGTCCCGTTTATGGCGCTCTGTATACCTGTTTAAAACCAAATTTGAAAAATAACTACTAAAGTTACAGAAAAATAAATAGTACAGTAGAAAAGAACAAGAAACGTTTAATACTGTTACTGGATGTCGTTGTTGTAGAGCTAGAGGTGAACACACACCGACCGTTCAAAGTTGGCTCATAATTTAGCTGAACATTTTCAGTCGTCAGGCGGGTTTTTAAAAACTGCAAATTTCTCCTAAAATAAAAATCGCTGGAACTTTTTAGTATTTTTCCCTAAAAGAGGTCATCGAAATGAATGATATGGCGAAAGAAAATTAAATTCGATTTTTTTTAACTGTCGGAAGATTCTCGGTCTTACGGAAATCCTCTCTTAGTACACTGTAAGACCTTCTCATTTAAGACGGTTGATGATCAGGTCATTCTGAAGCTACTAAAAACGATTGACGGGAAAAAAGCTACTGGGTTGGACAAAATTCCGTGCAAACTACTTAAAATTGCAGCAGATATTGTAGCGCCTTCTTTAACACGGGTTTTCAACCAATCAATAGCTACGGGTGTCTTTCCCATCGATTGGACATCGGAAAAGATTTGCCTACAAATTGGAACATTTGGTCTTTTCGGTCCTAGCCCCTACGAATCCCTTCGAATTCTTATTCTTCTTTTTTTTCTGTCAGTTTCTGATTGTTTTACACTTCGGTATATTAATTTTATATATATAATATGCAATATGTACTTCAGTTTAATTTATATTTTCGCTTGACCCCCTCTCCCCTCCCCCCCCCCCCCCCCCCCCCCCCCCCACGAAATCCCCAAATCAGTCATAGATTATTGCTTTTATAATTACATGCCGTGATTAATACATCGACATATATAAACACTTACTTGTTACATTAATTGTGCATCAGAAAAAGGGTTCACCACTGCTTTGCATTGAGTATTTTCACCGCTATCAGTTCCCTCAGATTCATCAGTTTTGTTTGTGCAACGGCGAAGGCACAATATGTTATCAATAGTCATACTAACAACACCAGAGAAGCCTGACACATCATATTTTTGAATGCCCAGGAGTTTACATCGAGTCAAAATAATACAATGATCAATAGATATAAATACTAGGAAGAGCTTCGAGGCTGTTGTGTATATACTCTGTATGGGACTCTATAAAAAACTGGCCGAAATACGGTGCAAAAATTTTACGAACTAACATGTATTTGGTATCAAAATGTCCATAATAGAGCGGGCTATGCTAATCCGTAGTTAATTTCGTGACTAGGCCTGTGTAGTTTCAATAAAAGCTATTTTTGTGGGCTGACAGGCCAGTTTGAGGTCATGTCACGCCAATTCTCTTGTAAGGTAGACCCATTCAACTAAAAAAATACGGTACTTTTTTGCATCGAATTTCAATTATAAACGAATAATATGGTCCACGAAAGATCAAACAAACTAAATCCGTCGTTAACTTTTTAGTTATATGCATTTATACGAGAAAAATTGCAAAAAACCTTGAATTTGAGCCCATGTTTGTATGTACTAGAATGTGGGGGCGTGCCAGAGAAATTCTAGCTGACTACTTGTGACAAATCTTTCCCGATGATTAGCTCGAGTCACTCCTATTTTTAAGAAGGGTTCAAAATCTGATTTAAACCACTATCGCCCAATATCAGTCTTACCTGTTGTTGCCAAAATATTTGAAAATGTCACTGATATATGACCAAGATCTTTATACATATCTCAATAGCAACAACCTATTAGCAAACCGGCTGTCAATCGGGATTTCGCTCTCTCCACACGGTACCCTCACTGCATTGCTCGAAGCTATACGAATGATTGAAGTGTAGTAGTAGTAGTAGTAGTAGTAGTAGTAGACTAGCATTAGTAGTATAGTAGTAGTAGTAGTAGACTAGCATTAGTAGTAGTAGTAGTAGTAGTAGTAGTAGTAGTAGTAGTAGTAGTAGTAGTAGTAGTAGTAGTAGTAGTAGTATAGTAGTAGTAGTAGCACTAGTAGTAGTACTAGTAGTAGTAGTAGTAACAGTAGTAGTAGTAACAGTAGTAGTAGTAGTAGTAGTAGTAGTAGTAGTAGTAACAGTAGTAATAGGAACAGTAGTAGTAGCAGCAGTAGTAGTTAGTGTAGTAGTAGTAGTAGTAGTAGTAGTAGTAGTAGTAGTAGTAGTAGTAGTAGACTAGCATTAGTAGTAGTAGTGAGTAATAATAATAATATTTTATTACTACACTAACTACTACTACTAATGTAGTAGCAGTAGTAGTAGCAGTAGTAGTAGTAGTAGTAGTTAGCAGTAGTAGCAGTAGTAGTAGTAGTAGTAGTAGTAGTAGTAGTAGTAGTAGTAGTAGACTAGCATTAGTAGTATAGTAGTAGTAGTAGTATAGTAGTAGTAGTAACAGTAGTAGTAGTAGTAGTAGTAGTAGTAACAGTAGTAGTATAGTAACAGTAGTAGTAGTAGCAGTAGTAGTAGTTAGTGTAGTAGTAGTAGTAGTAGTAGTAGTAGTAGTAGTAGTAGTAGTAGTAGTAGTAGTAGACTAGCATTAGTAGTAGTAGTAGTAATAATAATAATATTTTATTACTACTACTACTACTAATGTAGTAGCAGTAGTAGTAGCAGTAGTAGTAGTAGTAGTAGTTAGCAGTAGTAGCAGTAGTAGTAGTAGTAGTAGTAGTAGTAGTAGTAGTAGTAGTACTAATATATTTATTTTGCGCATAATTAACGTGCTTGTAATAAAAAAAATCGGCTTCAAAGTTTTCGGAAGGATTTTCATTGCCTGATACACCTACATCTTGATCAATAATAAGACTCAAAATAATGACGATAACTTTGTCTTAAGGTGCGTGATAGCTCAGTATGAAGCTATTTTTCCCCTTCGAGCATTCATTTTTGTGTGTTTGAGATAACTCGATCCTTTCGTCCAGTTAAATCGAATTATGAAGGCGTACCTGGTATAGCAACGACTCCCGCTTCAAACTGAAGATCCTTGATCTAAGAGAACGAATCTGGTTCGCACGAGCATCAAAAGCCACTGTACTTCATCAGTGTGAGCAACCGCATTTACATGTCTAGAATTCCCTGGATGACTCGTTAGCATTTGCGTTGGTAAACTCAAGATAAATGCGTTTACATAACAACTTTCAATATTCCAACAGAATTTCTCAGAAATCACTCTTCTTTTGCAGTGCAAATAGTCTGCGTCACCGTTACTATATACTCTGGAAGAAATGTTTCGGTTGCCAAGTCACGCAAGGTACCCTACTGCTGGGTCTATCACTGGACACGGAAATAGAACAGTTTTACTATTCGGTTTCCAATCCTTTCTCGATCTATTGATTTAAGTCGACATCAAAAAACTGATTAAGTACCAAATTGCAGAAATTATAGATTATATGTATACCTGACATACTATTAGAGATATTTCAGTTATTGAAGAATTTTACTGGTGTGTTGTCTCTTGGTATGCGGGGTATTGTAAACAATAGATATGCAAAGTACAATATACTGTAAACATTACTAGGAAAAGTCTCAGATTAACTATAGACTGAAGATTATTAGTCTAGCTTATTACTGATGCTGTATCTAAAATAGAAATAGAACAGTTTTACTATGCAAAGTACAATAATTATAATACTATTATAGGATAAACAAAAATAGGAAAAGTCTCAGATTAACGATAGACTGAAGATTATTAGTCTAGCTTATTACTGATGCTGTATTCTAAAATCAAATGGCTTAGTAAAAGGAATGAGCTATAGTTTAATTACCAATTACAGAGTTCAATATGTTGTCATGTTATAATAAAGATTCGTTTCTTCTACGTAAAGGATTTAATATATCCGAGCATTCGGGCCCATGGCCCATCATCAGGGAATGACGAACTTTCAGTTAACGTAGAAAACAATGACAAACGCGTTGCTATGCACGCGCATAGTAAAGTGATGAACTCTTTGATAGCGCGCGCTAATTCTAACAATTCGCACTAATGCCGTAAAAGAGGAAAATAATTATTAAATCCTTTACGTAGAAGAAACGAATCTTTATTATAAGTACAGAGTTGTTAGCTCAGCTAGTTTACATACAACGCAGCGTGTTCAAACTATTACGGAAGGTCAGGTACGGAGTCATGAGTGTCGGTCGAAAATGTAAGTACAGAGTTGCTTTGGGTTCCAGAGAAATTCAAGCACTAGTGACGTAAATCATGAAACACTCACGACTTTCTTCTGTCTGCATGGTGACCGATACACTGATGACCCTGATTTCCAGACGGCACACTGATCAGGCAACACCAACAGTTGGTATAAAGAAAACGAATAGACATCAGAAAGCTTTCATCGATCGATTTGAATCAACACGATGTAACGTTTATCCAGTCTATAAACCACAAAACATCGACTGCTCCGGCTTTTCGAACACGGAGGTGGGCAGGATTAATACGCACATTAACAACATAGATACGGCATGGAAATAGCAATTTATAACAATCGCAGCGGATTATATTACTGTGAAGAAACTAACAGTTAAATGTACTTTCTCGAATGCGGGAAATTGCAAAACTTGATCAAAAATGTTCAGGGTAAATTACGCCAATGCTATCCATACGATGGACAAGGGAAACAACAAACATGTACAATCACTGATTACTGAGAAGATACAGTGTACTCACTTTTTCACTGCAGTCAATTATATGTTGCACCAATACTTAGCAGCGAAGCTTTGCAGAGTTGTATTCGGAGGGATTTTCAGAGGGAATCGGCTGCGAAAGGCTACTTTTATGACGCTCACAGTGAGGCACTGCTCAATCTGATTGGTCTAAACCTCTTACCACGTGTCATTGAGTGGCAGAGAGTGGGCTAGGGCGGGGCTTGTTCAATTCTGGGAACTAGCTGAAGTTGAGTTCGATACGCATAACTTGTCATCTATGTCATCATGCATCGCCGAGGAGATCAGTGGTTTTGACGATTAGCTTTGCTACACAAGAGACATTTTAGTGTCAGGAATTATATCAAACCCACGATTCATTGAACTAGAGACGTTTATTCAATCCAATACGAAGGAAATCGAAAACCATTCAAGATATCAAACACAGCTTAACCTTATGACACTCATTTCTGAGAAAGATATAACTTCAAATCACAAACATCACTCCCGTCATGTTGTAAAAATGACATTTTTATGTTTTTTAGACAGTTTTTCTCTGTTGTGTACAACATCATCAAGTAAAGGCTATGTCCCTCGTGTTAGTACCTCTCCCTCCCCTCCCTATGCACGTCTCCAAACAGCTGGGGGAATCAGAACTATTGTCAAGTAAAGTGAAGGGGGCAGAGAAGACTAGTATCCTCTCCCTCCCCTCCCTATGCACGGCTCCAAACAGCTGAGGGGATTTATCAGAACTATTGTCAAGTAAAGTGAAGGGGCAGAGAAGACTAGTATCCTCTCCCTCCCCTCCCTATGCACGGCTCCAAACAGCTGAGGGGATTTATCAGAACTATTGTCAAGTAAAGTGAAGGGGCAGAGAAGACTAGTATCCTCTCCCTCCCCTCCCTATGCACGGCTCCAAACAACTGGGGGAATTGAAAATTGTCAAGCGTGAAAGTGAAGGGGCAGAGAAGACTAATATCCTCTCCCTCCCCTCCCTATGCACGGCTCCAAACAACTGGGGGAATTGAACTATTGTCAAGTAAAGTGAAGGGGCAGAGAAGACTAGTATCCTCTTTTCCCTATGCACGGCTCCAAACAGCTGGGGGAATTGAACTATTGTCAAGTAAAGTGAAGGGGGCAGAGAAGACTAGTATCCTCTCCAGTCCCTATGCACGGCTCCAAACAGCTGGGGGAATTGAACTATTGTCAAGTAAAGTGAAGGGGCAGAGAAGACGTAGTATCCTCTCCCTCGCCTCCCTATGCACGGCTCCCTAACAGCTAATTGTCTCCATCACCCCAAACATGAAAACGTGTTTCGTGACGTCACAAGTCACGTGACCCATTCCTTATCTTGAAAAATGCGCCAAAATGTTAGATATATCATGTATTCAAAAATCATCTGTTCCAAGCACAACTGAGGCAAATTTACTGTTTTAGGCAATTTTTGCGCATATTGGATGGGCGTGCCATTCGCGCCAGTCCCTTGCAGCGCGAGTATAAATAACTCTGCATCTAATTACTGCCCAGTTCGCGTAAGAACCCTTCGCTACGCTACCTATATCCTTACTCAGTCATGGCCGATGAACAAATTCCTGTCCTAGCTGCTGTTGAACAAGCCCAGGCGTTGAGAAGTCATCCCAACCAAGTATATAAGTACCTGCTGCGAATCCAGACCATGGTCCTTTCAGGTATAAACGTTTTATAGGTCGGTTTCAAGTTCGTTCGATTTCCCTCGGCTCCCTAAACGTTTGCACGTGTGTTGAACTCTAATGTGAGTGTTTGTTTTACCGTGCTTCGCCTCGCAAACACCGGGTTTGTGGGTTTGCATTTCCCTCGGCTCCCTAATAGTTTGCACGTATGTTGAACTCTACAGTGAGTTTTTGTTTACCGTGCTTCGCCTCGCAAACACCGGGTTTGTGGAGTTGCATTTCCCTCGGCCCCTAATAGTTTGCACGTGTGTTGAACTCTACAGTGAGTTTTTGTTTACCGTGCTTCGCCTCGCAAACACCGGGTTTGTAGAGTTGCATTTCCCTCGGCTCCCTAAAAGTTTGCACGTATGTTGAACTCTAAAGTGAGTTTTTGTTTACCGTGCTTCGCCTCGCAAACACCGGGTTTGTGGAGTTGCATTTCCCTCGGCTCCCAAAAAGTTTGCACGTGTGTTGAACTCTCAAGTGAGTGTTTGTTTACCGTGCTGGCCTCGCAAACACCGGGTTTGTGGAGTTGCATTTCCCTCAGTTTCCCTTCTCGGTTGTTAGTTTGTGTTCTATAGTCGGTACTATACAACATGATACAACGTCATCTTTACTTTATGCATGCTTTCCCTCCCCTTTGCCTCGTTTATATATAAGTTTTGCATGCTTAGGGGTATGAGGTTGAACATTGTCGTATGGCTTGTGCTTGATATTTCCCTTTGCGTACCGTGACGTAATGTCCAAGCATTCTAGTTGCATGGTTAATGTTGAGCAATGATTTCCCTTAGCGTTATTATTATTATTATAGCGTTCTGCACCCTATATATTGTCAAGACGGTGCAAATTCGACTGAGTTGTTCGGTTTTGGGTATATTTGTGTTTTCGACATTTGCAGATTAATTTGCTGCTTCTCGCATTTGCATCCAATTTGGTGTTGTATTGTTTCTCTTTGTTGTTGTCCCTCCCTCCACACCTCCCTTTGTTTCCTTTCCTTTGTGATTGTCTCCCTTTGTTCTTCCCGTTTTCGCATATCATTGATTGTGCGTGCCTTACGGTATTTTCACTGTTGGCCCTTTGTGGGCGCTACAAGAATTATTAATTCGGTGATGGTGTTGTGCCTCAGATACGTGATACTGTCCCTGTTCGTTTTATTTTCGGTTTATTTCCGTTGCTCTAACATTTTGTGAAGTTTTTGTTTTGTGTCCTCTCCCGCGCTATTTGGGTTTTCCCTATCTCCTATGGTAGCCTGAAAGGGTGTCTAATGCCCTAGTCGGATTACTGACGCTCAGGCTGTCATCCCTTGGGTGGGTTACTCCCGCGCAGAAACGCTTTACCTTATATTTCCATCTCCTTTTACCACCCAAGGGCTGGCAGCCTGTAGATTATTGATTCACGCCCACCTTTCTGTGGCTGCAGCTGCCTCCATATATAGTGTCATACACTAGCTAAAACAGTCTCGCGCGTTTCACTATGCCTTCCACGTAAGCCACTCATCCTAAGTTTTGGGTGGCTGGAGGGTCCTGCCTAGTTAAGTTTTGGACTTGGCTTTTTGAGTATTGGCAAAGGTCTCGAGTGACTTGGTATTAGACCGCATCAAACGCTAAGCAAACGCTTTCTCCAAGCTTCGTGGGGACTGCGCGGGCGCATTTGCAGCGCGAGTATCTCTGCATCTCTTATTAAGCGAGCGTGAAAGGGACTGCCGCGAATAGTATCAAGCTATATATATAGCGTGAAAGTCCATATTTTATTATATAGTCCATTTTTATTATACCATTATTTATTGTATATGAATATTTTATATATTAGTAGCTTAAATTACATGTAATTAGTCTATTTTATCTTAGTTTAGGTGTCCCTAATTAGTGGTCCACTTGTGGACTGTTAAAAAAGTTTTATTATTATTATTATTATTATTATTATTATTATTATTATTATTATTATTATTATTATTATTGACAATCGTCATTTTGGGCAATTTTTGCGCATTTTTAATTTTATAGGTCCATAATCCACCAAAACATTGAGCATTTTGCAAAGGCTAGTATCGGTCCATTGGTAATGCTTGATTTCATTAGACGTCACTTCCGGTCTCGTGAGGAATTTTCATCAGCTGAATTGCACTTTTTCAATAGAATACTCTCTGCTTGATAGCACATGGAGGGCAGTGTTTGCCCGTCATTTGAAGACAAATAATGAGATTCAAGGAGTTTTAACAGCTGATTGAAACCAAGCAATAGAGTGCAAACACTAAAACCGTGAAACAGTGCTAACTTTAATTAGCACTAAATAGTGCAATGTCTCAGTTTTGTTTTCTATTGTTCCATTGGTGCTATTTAGCACTAACTAGTTTGTACTGTTTCATGGTTTTAGTGTTTGCGCTCTACATGGTTTTGCTATTCCTGTCATACTACCTTATTATCATTTATTTTCGCGCGTCCTTATTTTCCCGAAAATGTCAGAGGCATATTTCGCGAGGCTTTAATTTCGCGATTTTGCAGAAAAAACGTGTATGAGGGAACTTAATTTCGCGATGACGCAGTATACGAACATATTGTTTTGAATTGGGTAAATGATGTAATAATTCACATATTGGCACATCATTGTAAGCTTATATAATCGTAAACTATACAAGATGAGTGATTGACGTTTGTTGTCAATCACTGTCTGAACTATAGCAGGAAGTGCAACATCATTGGTTGCAACGATGTTGAATTTCCTGGCTAATCTAAGTAATGAGGATAAAAGTAAACAAGTAGAGAACGATAGTTCTATCAAAAGGAGGTATGTTATTTAGGTAACAAAAGTAGATAAATCTTATATCACTAAATAGTAAAAATGCTTCTGCAACTGTTGGTACAGAAATATGTTTAGGTCAAACGATGACTAACTCAGAGTAGACTAGTGAAGATCGTATGGGAGTTGTCCTTGTGATATGCAAGTGGGAGGATCTAGGGAAGCTAAGGGGACACGCCTACGGCAGGTGCACCCATTTCGTAGTACGTGGCTCCTTGTGTAACGAACGTGGTTTAAGGTGTAAAACAAGGTCAACACTAATTTGGTGAATAGGAAATCTAGCATCTTCACATATGCGTGTGCTCGTTTTAGGAGTTTGAAGTAATACGTTCGTTTTTATCACAATGTTCGTTCGTGGACTAATTGCTGGAAAGACCTCACCGCGTGACATTAAATTTCGTGTCGTTAATTTTCGCGGTAATTATTATTCGCGAGTCTTTAATTTCGTGATTTTTTTTCAAACGCGAAAATCGCGAAATTAAATACTCGCGAAGATAAGTGATAATAAGGTATGTAATATTAAAACACAATGCTCATGCTCCCGCATTTTCTGTGAGAGAGGGTGAGAGAGGGAGGGGAGAGTTTCTGACCCAATCCAAACCTCTATTTTGAAATTTGTATTCTTTTGAAAACCTTACCAGGAGACGTGTCCAGATATCATGATCTGGTTTCGAAACTACGGCAAGAATCCGAAGCTTAGGTTTTTTTTTGGACACCTTCCCTAAAGAAATTATACTTTATATTTTAATAAAGTGGTATTAAAGTGGTTTTTAAAAAAAACTTTTATAACTTTTAAAAATGTTATAAATATAAAGGAAATTATGGCGACGTTTCGGTGTCGACTAGGCACCATTATCAAGCGAAATGAGTAGAAAGTCAATGTCATCAATTAAGAGTATAACAGTAAATTAGCATAGCACTAAGTAAATAGTTTGGCCCTTAGGGAATCAGATTGTACATTAAGAGTAGGTCGTCTTTCTCTAATTAACAGCATTTCATAGAGTAAACAATCAAATTTAGTCTTGCACTTTTTTAGGATCTTAAAATTATTATTAATGTCTCTTGGGACAATGTCATGATCCATCCTATAGTGTTTGCCGATGCATGCTGGAAGACATGCCTTTGTGTTCTTCGATGCGCTCGTGCAGGTGTCTGTAGGTGTACCCCACATAACTCGCATCACACGAGTCACATTTGAAATTATAAACCACTCGTTGTTGGTTGATGATAAGTGGTTTCTTTTCTTGCACTTTAAGCGATTCGTTTAGCTTACGGCTCACAAAGACTGGTTGTACGGTGGTGTTTATCTTGTGGCTTAGGTCTTGTAGTTTCCTTCGAACGACATCAGCTGATCGTTGGTCTATAAATGGTATGGTAATTCTGATGTTTTCATCTAGTTCATCGGCTCCTGGCATAAGCTTTATTAAACCACGACCAACAAAATACAATGAATTTTTTTTCAAAATAAGAACCTGGAGATTTAGTTTGTTGGCCGTTCTTCAGTTATAACTACGTGTTTATACTTTTATATTAGAGTGATGGCACTTAACCCGCGTGAAACAGATATTAGCCATGTAAATAGATATTCATAAACTGTACGTAATTCCATTGTTTTATTTTGTTTTGATTTGACTATTTTGTCAAATGAATGAGAAGGGTAAAGCCTTTTTACAATCCGCGCTGCAGCAGCAGGCTGTCCAAGAAGAAGAAGAAGAAGAAGAAGGAGAGGAAGAGGAAAACTGCCTTCTTCGATGTCATTTGAATCTTGAACCCTCTGTTGCCCTCCTCCCCCTCACTCCTGCCGCTGCTGCACTCCTCCAAAATCGTCTTCACCTTATCTCCACCTACTTTTTGGGGGGGTTTGGATGGTTTTCCACGCAGAGTCATCTTGTTCCCAACACTTTGTATCTTGTCACTCAACTTATCGCTGAAGCCAGAAGCCATGGATGGAAGGACTTTAACATCCTCCGTCCCAATCTTGCCCTCACTGAACTCTGAAGGGACGGAAACCTTTGCCATGTCCTTCCAGTTGATGGTCTTGCCACAGCCCACAGTGTCCTTGGTGGTCGGAGAATCATAGTGTTGTATACTTCTGGTGCCACTCTTCTCGATGTTTAGTCGCTTGCTCTCCGTGGTCCAGAGAAAGGTGAAGGTCCCCAAGACACCAAAGCTGGAATTTCTCAGATCATGGGGCGAATTGGGGCGATTTCCACATATGGTGTTACCATCACATCCCTCAATTTTGACCCAGATGAGGCCACAGAAGGGACACTTGCGAAGCTCTGAAACCCCATGCTCACTGCTCTCTCCAAGAGCCTCCATCCTGATGTCATAGAGCACCATGCGAAGTTGATTTGTCATGTTGGCAACATGACCAGCCTCATTTGCAGCCCCATCGCCAAGAAAGGTGAAGTTGTTCTCCTTTGCCATCCTCTGCTGTGCTTTGATGATCTGTTCCCCCATCCAGGCCTGGAACTCAAAAATGAGATCCACCGCGTCATTTCCAGTGAAATCTTTTCTTGCTTCATCAAAGTTTTTCTTCAGGTCTTCAAATTCTTTGACTACTTTTTGGGTGCACTGCAGAATCTTGCGATGGTTGTTGTGAATCTTGAAAAGTTTGAGGAAGTTTTCATCATTGACGGTGATGTTGTGCCTTTCTGTGCACACCTTGAGTATGTCAGGGAGCAGAGTTTCACCAGTTGTGGTGAAGGAAGAGAAGATAACTGTTTCAATTCCTAGCTCATTGTTGACAGCATCAATTAAATCTTTCTTTTCCCATCCAACTGTGTCCATGTGGGTGACAAGGATACCCACCATCTCCATTGGAAGGTCTAGGAAGCGGTCAGCATACTTCCTGACATTATCCACTACGTTGTCGATGCGAGTCTCAGCCTTTACAATGATGAGGATCCTTGAGACAGGTCTGAAGTTGAGGGCTCCAGCAATCCAAACATTGTGTTCCAACTTTTCTTTCATTGCATTACTGCCTGGAGTGTCACAGACAATGAGGCTTCCATCAGGAACCCAGAATGGTTCAGATGTCTTGGTCACACTCTCATAGGCATCTGAGCTCCTTTCCTTTTCTCCTGTCAGCTTCTCTACAATTGTTGACTTGCCCGAGCCTACATCACCAAGGAGAACCACATAGGGACATGTCTGGATGTTACCATGCATTTTCACAGCAGCTCCTAAAAATAAAAATAATTATTATTTGATTTATGACTGCATTATGTATGAATGAATAAAACTTACCTTTCATGTACAGCCTCATGATGTCAGAAACTTTATGAAGCTCCTTATCATTTGTCTCATTAGCTTGCATTTTCATGATATCATAGACTTGAGTGAAGTGTGATTTTTTAAATTCAATAAATGGAGAAATTGGAAAAACTGTCCAGTTTTTTGAATTCTTTATCTTGCTCTCTAGGTCATTTTCACTTGTAGTGTTTCCTGGTGCACTCTCCTTCATGATCACAACTTGAACTGAAGAGGAATACTTCTGTTGAGTTTGTTGACTGGCTATATGGCTACTGGACCCTTCCTTCCCTCCTGCTCCTGCATTTACTCCATATCCACTTGCACTTGCTGCCCAGTGGGTCTCTGTCCTAGCTGAGGCTTCTCTCTCAAGAGCTGTGAAGTCCATGGACTCAGTGCTGGTAGCTGTTGCCACAGTCCTGAACCAGCCACCAGCAGAAAACTGTCCAGTGTAGACAAAGCTGCAGTACTTGTCATTGAATGCAGCAATTTCATACCTCTTGTCATACATTTCAGCCTTTAGGATCTTCTTGGCATCTTGCACTGTCTTTCTGTTAAGCCTAACTTTAACCCTGAACTTTTTCATCTGGTGAAAGCTTGTTCTTGTGACAATGGCAGTATTAGTTTTATGCCTTTTATCGGTCTTGCTGCCCTGATGCTGGCTGGAGGATTTGTCCTGCCCAGCAGAGGCACTGATACTGACACCCCATCCTGTGAAGCCTGCCTCAGCATGCCAGGAGGACCAGTCACTTGTGCTACTCACATTGCTCTGGGTTGCTCTTCTTTCTTGCTCTGAAGAGAAGGAGTACTCCCTGTAGGTGGATTCATTCTGATCCACATAGTCCTCTGGATCAATTTCATAGTCAAACCCTTCCAAGCCTTCAGCTTTGATCTTCTTAGCCAGAAGTTTGATCTCATCTTCCTCAGTAGTTTCCAAAGGAACTCCAGCTGAGGAGCTCTTTGAAGCATCTGCCTTCAATTGGTCAAGCATGCTGTGTTGGGCCGAGCTTTCATGGGGTTTTGTCTGAGCAAATTGACCTATAAAGGTGTGTGAATCTTCCTGGAGAGTATCTTTATGCTTCAGCCTATCTTCAATGTTTCCCATAGTCTTAGATACATTTGATGCATTTTCCTTCTCTTTTGATTTGACCTTTTCCTCTTTCTTCTTCTTTTTCTCATTTTCCATTTTATCATGTTCATCCTTATCAGCTTTTCTTTTATCCTCATTAACCTTTCTTTGATTGTCTTCATTCTCTTTAGCTTTGGACTCCACCATATTGTCCTTCACTACAAACATCTCAATATTCTTAACTTCAGAGAGGAGAGTAGCTTCACCAAGAACACTGTTGTCCTTTTCTGCATAAACACAAAGAATTGCATCTTCGTCAAACTTCAATGGAACAAGACTTGCTTCCAACAAGTCATACACTTGTTGATCTTCCTTAAGCTCAATTCGAGCGACTCTTCCTGTGTCCTCTCTTTTCACTAAGAATTTCATATTGCTCCTGATAACAACACAAAATACAATTGTTACTATTTAGCCATGTGTGTGTAGCTCCGGGGTGTAGCTGTCCAACATGCTCATCTCAGCAACCAGTCCACCTATCAAAATGACCAGCTGAACCTAACTAAGCAATATCTGATGTCAGCTGATCAACTGCCAGTTAGCTGATGATCAATATATTGGACAAATATTGAAATTTCAGCAATCAGACCACCAAGAAGTTTGATTTTGGTGTCAATATTGGACAAATATTGGACAAACAGCTATCTCAGCTGTCAGACCAGATAGGCCGGAAGCAATTATTTGGCCAACATTGGTCAGCTGGGCCAAACTAAGCAATATCTAATGTAAACGTATCAAGTGTTATCAAATATTGGTCAAATATTGGACAAACCACTATCTCAGCTGATTTTATATTTTATATTTTATCTCATAATTGATTTTTTTATACGATTTAATAGAATATGACCTTGCTAAATGAATCAAATAAGTGTATTATATATGTACTGTCACTAGAATTGTCTTTCTAATCAGTCAATAATCAACAATTATCTAGTAAATGTTTGTTGTATTTAGGGCTTGTTCATTATAAAGTCGCTGAATTCTGATTAAGTACATCTGTGGCTGTTGTCGTTGTAACAGGTGCTGCTTCAGGCTGCTTTAGTACCTCAGCTGGTGTACTTCGAGGACACTGGCTTCAGAGCCCGCTGTCTGTTCCTAGTTCACCATTGCTTGTCTGTAAAAGGTATGACCTGTCTGATAGCTTGTCCATACATACTGTATTTCTTGGTCAATGTCTAGGTCTGGTAGATCTTCACCTTTTGATCGTGGTAACGTTTGGCTAACTGTCTTTTCCGTTGCATCTTCTCAGCTACATCTGTTGGCACTTCTGGTTGAAGGAGTGTCAGTTGTTATTGGTATAAGTGTCTTGGTTCTCTCTGTACTGGACTATACTTTGCATACCTGCCTGGGTGTTCCTGTAGTCTAACAAGTCTACTTGGCGCTGACAGCAGTGTGTTTTTTTTAACTGACTGTACATAGTGGCTTGTGATCTGATTCGACTGTCACTTTATATCGTCGAGTAATGTACTGGCAGGTAGGTTTAGGCATCGTTTCCACTGCTCTGATTTTTTCAGGATCAGGCTTCAGACCAGAACTTGTTAGTATGTGTCCCATGAACTTCACTTCACTTTTTCTCAGGTTGTACTTTTTGCTGTTGAACTTTAGATTGACGCTCCTTCAGTCTTTCTAATAACTGCAAAAGGCTTTGATTATGATTGATGGTAGTTCTGGCTTCTAGTGTATCACCATGTATCACCATCTATTATTATCACCATGCCGGTCCAACAACTAAGACTGCATGATGTCATCTCGTAGTATTGTAGTATTTCAACACTGTTGAGATCAACTAACTTCTCGTGTAGTTTTGATTCAAACTCTTCAGGTACTGCTGCACATGATACCAAATGGCATACGTAGGTATCTGTAACGCCCGAAGGAAGTCCAGAAAGTTGTAACTGTTTACTACTTTCTTCGTCAAGACGAATCTGGTAATAAACCATCTTTCGCATTTACTTCGTTTCAGTACTGTTTCATAAATTGTTATCTTAAGTAATTCGAGTTTTTCACATGTATCTGCTGATAAGAAAGGCTTGCTGTCGCCTTGAAATACTTGAAAGTCAAGTTCATGAATGTTCGTGCGGTTTTTCTTTACTTCAAGAGTCGTTTTTCCTAGTGGCGTCATCACATAACCATCGTAGAGTCTAAGCTTTGACTTGCTTGGTTTGAGTTGTGGGTTTCCTATTTGGTTTATAATTGACACATCTCGGTGCGTTATTACGTTACATGTCGCTCCTGTATCCAGTTGACAATGTACACGTGTGATGTAGTCGTCGGCCTTGTCGGAAAACTCAAGGTCAGCGAAAAGTTGCTTTCCTTTAGACTTAACCGTTGAGAGTTCCTCGATCTCAAAAAGAGAGCCATCTGATTTAGATTCTGATTCGTTGCTCGTTTCCTGTACTGTGTTAAAGGGGCACTGTCAAGGCAATCTAAACCGAGGGGGTCTGGTGACGAAATTCCTAGAAACTTGAAAAAAGAGTCCAACCCGGGCAGATTTCAAGTTTCCCAGAGAAGATATAGAAACAGTTTTAAAATCTGTTTCCATCGAGCGATTTTAGTATAGTTTTCTATTCCGAATGAATTCTGGACGGTCATCGTTGCTCTTTGCGTATTTTCAAGTGGTTATTTTTGGTTTGAAGTCCAAGTTTATTCGATTTTCATCGGCGATCGAGAACGATGGCCGGCTTCTCGTGGCGGCCGCCGTTTGAAAACGAATGTTCGAGTATTCAGGCGACAAGTCGGTTTATAAACTTTGGTCACTGGAAATAATGCGGTTATTCCACAGATTCTGGGTTCGATAGACACTGATCTCTTAGCTCTGGAGTACCAAAGCAGGTAGGACGAAGTAAGCCGAACGTTTGACACCAACGCGTTTTTACCGACTGTCCTGACTTCACTTGAATATTTATTATTCTCAAAGAAGAACTTCATCTTTATACAATTAAAGGAAACACGAATACAGTAGCAACACCTTTGTTAGTTTGTGTTTTGGAATAAAGAAGTAATGTAGTCTTAGCTTTTAGCGATGTAAACTGCATTGGAGGTTTTATGGAATCTTCTTCTGACGTCAAAATATATCACGAGCTAGTGGCCGTCAAACCGTCATTTTACTTGCTCAAAACTTCAATAGTCTAAATATCTGTCAAAAATAAGTTACTTATAAACAAACAAACGAATGTCATCTAGTTGCTTGAAGAAAAACTAACAGACTTTGAAAGTTAGGCTCGAACAATTTGTAGATCTCGACGGCCACTACGTCACACGTAAAACCTCCCATAAACTTCAGCGGTGCAGAATGACCTCTGTTCAGTGATTTTATATTGCCATTTCTTCGCCAAATGTCGCTATTCTAAACAATATTACTCTGTACAGGTTTTATATTCCGAAAAACTGCGAAAGCCGGATCGGAAAACACTCAGTTAAAAATTGGTAATTTTCAATTTTGTGTTATGAAAATGTTTGTAAACAGTAACGTTGGCGCATGCGCGTGTCTTGACAGTGCCCCTTTAACTTTTGGCTGCGCTTGTGGCTTGTTTGAGTTCGGCCTTCGGCAAAAAGACGCGAAGTGGTTTAAAACTTCTTACATGCTTTACATTCTTTCCCATCAGTACTACGCAGGGCCATCTTGTAGCATGTGGCGTTGTTTTCTCCATTGGGCGTGTTGTTGAATTTTGTCGTTCTCCATTGGACGTTTTTTTGGTATTCCGTTCTGTCCTCGTGGACGTGTGGCGAGTACTGTTGGGGGCGTTTCCTGATAGAGCGTATTTCATCTGTTGTAGCTTTCGGTCGTCTTCTTTAATAACTTTCATTTGCTAGCTGCTATTTCGCTCGATCGGTATATGTTATTAAAGTGCTTTGTTTAAATCACGTTTTTCCTCTTAGCAATCGTAACTTCGTGGTTTGATCCTTGAGACAGCACTAGTCTATCTCTTATCAGTTCGTCTAACAAAGTTCCAAATTCGCACGTTGATGCGTACTTTCGAAGGCGATTTACGTACCGACCGTACCCATCGGCTGTTTCTTCGGCGTTTTGAGTACAGGTATATTGATGTTGAAAAGGTAACGTTCGTAGATTACATTCCTTTTTGGTTTGAAGTAGGCGTCGAGGGCTTTGACACATGATTTCGATTTCGTTATTCGTCGCCGGTAAGTGTTAGGTTGACTAGAAAAATCTGTAGGCAATCTTTCCCCAGTATGGATCTGAACGTAGCTAATCTAATCTTTGGGTCTTGTGTTTCGAGGTCTGTGGCGACTTCATAGTCGGTCCATTGTTGCCTGAAAAACTCCCAATTGTTGACTTAATCTCCTTTTGTAATCATCGGCGAAGGGACGTGAAAGTTTGACGTAAATGCAAGTGAGCGCGTGGCCATTTCTTGCCTGCTCTCGGTGTCTGGCATATCTTGTGTAGTCATGTTACTCTTATTTTACGCGCAGTGTAGACCTGTGTTTTAGTTTTTTTTTCCAAACATCTGACATCATGTTTGTAGTGGATCTTTACACGATCGTGGACTCGGAGATATGTGCTTGATTTCATAACTGTAACACTGTATCCCGGGGGGGGGGGGGGGGTATACTCCCATATATAAGCTATATAGGTATGTGCCGCCCTTTAGGGTATGGTTTTTGAACCTCTAGATCCTTACATTGGGTACCATATTTTGCTTTTTCACAATAAAATAAAATTTCGATCCTTAAATAGGGTACATTTCTTTATTCTGATAAAAAATCCATTTAGCGTAACAGCCAGCGTATGTACTTCTAATATTAGCGATTTCCAATGGAATAGTATTCATTTATTCCTTAAATTGGGTCTATATTTCAGTTACAAATCCTTGGAAAGGGTATGAATTTTCCAATTTTTCGTCCTTAAATAGGATCAGGGTTTCGACATCACGGCGGCACACCCCTATCCTAAATTTCCGGGAGTACCTCCCCCCACCCACCCCCCGGGCACTATATATCTAAATGACAATCACCGGAAATGCACATATTGTAACAAAGCCTTTTGTGAAAGAACCTCACCTTGAGTATTTTATTCCTGTTTGCTTGTGAGGAGTTCTGACTTCTATGTTGTACAGCTGCTGGTGGATTCTCAATCAACTGCAGATCTGAATTCAATTCACGCTCTAAAAAAATAATTTAAAAAAATAAGACTGGCTGATTCTCCCTTACACACCCCACCCCTCCCCCCTCCCCCCCCCCCCCCCCCCCCCCCCCTCCCCCTAAGCCAATAAGACTTTCAACTAAAAAATATATATTTCGCCCAGATTCCCCCTTGACCTAAATAAAATATCGCTAAGCAAACAATGTGAAGCCCTGAATTACATTAACTTTAATAAGTATGTTATGTGTTATCAAAAAGTGTTGATTTGGTTTGGCGGTTGGGTCAGTTTGGTTTGGTTTGAGCCGTTTTAGTTTGAGCCGTTTTAGTTTGGTTTGGTTTTGGGCTAGTTTGCTTTGCTTTGCTTTGCTTTGCTTTGCTTTGCTTTGCTTTGCTTTGCTTTGCTTTGCTTTGCTTTGCTTTGCTTTGCTTTGCTTTGCTTTGCTTTGCTTTGCTTTGCTTTGCTTTGCTTTGCTTTGCTTTGCTTTGCTTTGCTTTGCTTTGCTTTGCTTTGCTTTGCTTTGCTTTGCTTTGCTTTGCTTTGCTTTGCTTTGCTTTGCTTTGCTTTGCTTTGCTTTGCTTTGCTTTGCTTTGCTTTGCTTTGCTTTGCTTTGCTTTGCTTTGCTTTGCTTTGCTTTGCTTTGCTTTGCTTTGCTTTGCTTTGCTTTGCTTTGCTTTGCTTTGCTTTGCTTTGCTTTGCTTTGCTTTGCTTTGCTTTGCTTTGCTTTGCTTTGCTTTGCTTTGCTTTGCTTTGCTTTGCTTTGCTTTGCTTTGCTTTGCTTTGCTTTGCTTTGCTTTGCTTTGCTTTGCTTTGCTTTGCTTTGCTTTGCTTTGCTTTGCTTTGCTTTGCTTTGCTTTGCTTTGCTTTGCTTTGCTTTGCTTTGCTTTGCTTTGCTTTGCTTTGCTTTGCTTTGCTTTGCTTTGCTTTGCTTTGCTTTGCTTTGCTTTGCTTTGCTTTGCTTTGCTTTTTGCTTTGCTTTGCTTTGCTTTGCTTTGCTTTGCTTTGCTTTGCTTTGCTTTGCTTTGCTTTGCTTTGCTTTGCTTTGCTTTGCTTTGCTTTGCTTTGCTTTGCTTTGCTTTGCTTTGCTTTGCTTTGCTTTGCTTTGCTTTTGTTTGGTTTGGTTTGGGCCATTTTGGTTTGGATTGGTTTGGGCCGGTTTGGATTGGTTTGGGCCGGTTTGGTTTGGTTGAATTTGGTTTGGTTTTGGTTTGGGCCGGTTTGGTTTGGTTTTGGCTGTACAGTACCGTAAAAAACAGTGCAGTGCAGTGCAGTGCAGCTATATACCTCCAACTGAGCTGATATACGGCCAGTCAAATAGGAGGCAGCCAATAGGTATAATTTTCAGAGTCAAATTGGGGGCAGCCAATGTCGGCCATTTTGAATTTCTAGCTGTAACAAAAGGATTTTTTTTTTTGTAATCTCAGCACACAGATAAGATATAGAGCCAATTTTCTTGGCAAATGTGTTCAGTTATGTCAGCTAGCTAAGAAATTTATGATAAAAACAATATAGGCAGCCATCTTGGATTTCTGTACCAAAATGAAAACAGCAAATTTTGTGATCTCGACAGTTGACTTAGCAATTCTACTCTCGAATGATGACCATGTGCTCTATATTTATCTGCCTTCGTAGAGCGAACGATACTTCGGTTTTATAGTTCGATAGGCGTTCGGAAACTATTCGACCCGTTTGTGGCCAACGAAAAAAAAGATTCTTTTCTCAGAATTGGAGAAGAAAGTACTATATTTTTATGAATCTTTAGAGGTATCAGCGACGTCACTTACTCAACCCAAAAATCAGCTGCATATATTTATTTGTATGTTGTGATCAAAATATCTGAACGGTTTGTTCACTATCAGCTCTGCATTGAAGAAAACTGGTCAAACAATCAATCCTAAGCACAAATAATGTAAGAAAACTCCTTCACACAAACGTTTACTTCATAGAAATAAAATAATCCAAGACATTAATTCAACATGAAGTAA
Organism: Actinostola sp. cb2023; assembly: GCA_033675265.1. NCBI lineage: Eukaryota > Metazoa > Cnidaria > Anthozoa > Actiniaria > Actinostolidae > Actinostola > Actinostola sp. cb2023. The sequence continues at coordinate 123,843 of JAUJYZ010000701.1, read as the reverse complement.
TATATGGAACGAAGCCATGTTGATTGTTTGGGTTGAGTACGTGACGTCACTGACACCTCTAAAGATTCATAAAAATGTATTACTTCCCATTGGAATTAATGTCTGAGAAAAAACGAACCAGCGATTGTTTATTTCAGTGAAGTTTCAGCTAAATCAAATTTTGAACGATTTACGTCCTAGTCCCCCTTAAGAGAATCGCGATACTTATATATAATCGGGCAATTTTGGTTCGATTCGGCGAAATAGTCGAGCCAAAATACCCATGGCAAGACCTAACGAGTCCTGATATTTCGCGGAATCGAACCAAAATTGACCGATTATTTATTTATCATCCCACTCTTTTCGCCGAAATGAAAGAATTTCACTAATGCATGGATCAATTCCAGCTGTTACCATCCCCCCCCCCCGGGCTGACACCATCCCCCCCCCCCCCCCCCCCGGGGCTGACCCCCGGGGATTTGTATTTTTTTTTTCTTTGGGACTACAAATTCCCTGCCCCTGAGCCGCCAGAAATAACAAATTCCCCGCTCCAGGGCAACGGAAAAGCAACCAACAATTGAATAATATTAAACGGCATGTTTAACAATAAAGCTAGACACCTTTTAGAAATATTTATTGACCATAACACAGTAGAGATAAGAAGTCATCTGTGCCGTTAAACACTGCCTTTTTTTTCAAAGAAAGCATTTAACTTTGCAAGATCTTGTTTTTCAAGCCAATCGGCGACAAAAGTAATCTCTTTACCGACAAATTCCATTATTATGAATTCCTCCCTTGATTATACGCTCGGTCAAGTTATCCCCGCCCCCCACCCCCGGGGCAACCACGTTGTTGTACAAAATCCCCGCCCCTGGACACAGGTTCTTACAAATCCCTGGGGTATGCCCGGGGGGGGGGGGGGGGGGGGGGGGGGGGGGTGGTAACAGCTGGAATTGATATCGAGGACGATCTTTTCAAAATACAAACTTGTCGGCACGCGTCCGTGAGTTTGAGAAGTGGCGGGAAATGTTCAATCGTTCGCAGTTTTGTTCAAAACGTTTATCATTATCTTTTGAATGAAACATATTTTCCCTTAAAATGACCAGAAGTAATATAAAAATACAATGGTTTCTTATTTAGAACCACATTTTAACCAACTGTCCGTGATATATGATATCAGGACAATACCGTAGAATATCAGGACAGTAGAGTGTCTTGATACGGGAGAATTCTCGATTCTGATTGGTTGAAACAAATTATAATTAATATTGGGGATGATACTCTTCTATATTGACGATACTCGAACATCATTGGGCACGCTAAGTTTCAACACTGACAGCGAAGCACGTTTCAAAACGCGTTTAATATAAACATCTTTGCAAACGAAACAATTTCACAAATGAATGAAAATGTACTGTAATCTTCAATTCACAAACTCAGCAATAAAACGAACAATATAAACTTACGAGTTCTTGCCAACTGCCACCAACATCTGATAGAAATACACTGTCTTCCAGACAGAAAAATTGCGAGTCCTTGAAAATGATATTCTCTTGGATATGTTTATTAACTTGAATCATAAAATATGTATACACTTCTCATCATTTTATTTATTCTTAACTTGAAGCAGTATAAAACACTTCAAAGTACTATAGTAATTGTTGAGAAATCCGGCTACAAATATAGTACTTTGAGCATTTGACCATATGTCCTGCGAAACATTCGGGCATTCCACAGGAAGCCCGTGTAAATACTGATAGATCGTAGTCTAGAAAGGTGCCAGGACACACAATTAATTGTAACACAAAGATGTAAGAAAACGCGTTACTCAGACAGTTTTCTATCGTCGGAGTGACAAGTTCAAAGGGTCAGAAAACTACGCTAAGTTTCAGTGTGAAAAGTGAAATGATTTTGGTCAGTTCTGTCGCTCACCATTGCTAGCTTTTCTGTCCACTAAGCAAATGTAAGATAAAAAAATTCACTTCTTTATCAAATGTGACCCAGAAGTCTGATCTGACGTACCGCTGACGTACTGCGGGCGGCGGTTCCTGTCGAGATGTGTACGGCTCTCGCTGTTGTTTGAACAAACTATGAAAACGAAACTGATCAAAGCACATGACCTCTTGATATCCGTTCGGCGGCAACTGTTGTAGTTAACTTTTAGTATATACAACGTGCATCGATTGGACTTTTATTTCGGCAACAGATTTAGCATTCCCTTTAGTCCAACACTGTTCCCAGTAGCTCGAGATCCGGGCTCGAGATCGGTAATAACACATGTCTAAAAGTGAAGGTAATCCTCCAAAATGTATGCATCAAATCTTGAAATAATTTCAAGACTTAAAATAATTGAAAACAAGAAACTTACATGCAATTTATCGTTCAATTCTCCTCTGTCGTTTCCAAGCTGTTTCTTCTGCGACTTGCTAAGAGGAAACTACACCTAGCTGGGTAGCCGTGACCTCGTGATTCCTAGTAATACTAGACTATGATGTTGTCATGGCAATAGGCTAGTGGTTCTTATTTCTCATTGGACCAAATTGGTGACCACGTGGTTTTACAGTGCTGCTTCGTACTATTTTAGTGAATTACGTAAGAAGGGAGTTTCCTAGGGCCAATTCCAAGAACAACCGACAAAATAACTGAGACATTAATTTTATGAACAAATCAGTATCCAAGATTGTGAAAGAGGAAACTAGCTGGTGTAAGAGTTAGGCTAAAATCACGCTGTATTTGGGTGATCGATCTTTCTTTTTATTCAAATCACACGTGATCAGTTCGAGCGCCATTTCGCAATCTGAGAGCGAACCTAATTATGTATGCACATATTACTTGACTAATTATAAAAATAATCGTGACAGCTGGGTAGCCGTAACCTCTTATAATACTAGACTATATAAAAATACGCGTATACATAATAATTAAGAATTAGGCCCGGGTCAAACGTCGCATCTCACATGTGCCGAATGCAATTTTTTTAAATTAAAATTAAAATTAAAATTAAATTGCATTCTTTGATCTAATTATATAATAATAATTGCAGATACCCGGTAAACTGCCACTTATAAGCCCTGAGCAGGAGCCCATTAGTAGGAGCGTCCCTCTGAGCTGAGTAGAGTCCCCATCACAGTAGTAGATGAAGTTATTTTTAGAACACCATTTCCCGCGAAAACTGGTTTCAGTAAACGATTCAGATTCAGAAGAAACTTCAAGATTATCACTAGAAATATCGGAATTCTCGCTTGTAGAAACTCTCTCTTCCGCCGCCATTTTGAAACGATTTGAGCCATGTAACGTATGCAAATGAGATGACGTGTCGTCTTCGGATTGGCTAGACAGAAAATCCTTTGTCTTAATTCGCGCGAAAAGCAAGCTAAAAATAGCTTCATCTACTTCTGTGTTGGGGTAAAGGAGAAAAGGGAAAGATGGACGCTCCTACTAATGGGCTCCTGGTTTTTGAATAACATTTTAGTTGAAGTGGCGCGCGTTGCACGCTGGAATGTCATTATCTAATTTACATAACCTCATGTTGAATATTTCTGAATTAACTCGAACGTTTACAATAACTTCAGAATGTTGGTCTATTCCAGTGAAATATGGCAAGTCCTAAAAATCCGCTACTACTATAATACCTCTCCTTTTTTATATATACATTGTAGCTAATTGCATAATCAATGTCGGGTTGAAAATCATAAATCATAGAAGCTGAGACCGCAAGGATGGATGGGAAATCAGTTCATGACCCGCATTACATGCAGATATATTCAATGTTCTCGTAGTTTTGAAGATATATGAGCTATTTAACTAAGATCCTACAAGTCTGGATAAAAAGGTCGATCATTTGAGACGGTGTTATTTGATAGTTTTAATTTCCCAGAATTTCGAGGAGGATCGATCTCAAGGTACTTTTAAAAGGCCTGGTTATAAAACGTGCAACTTGGAAAATCACATTTCTTGTAATAACTCGCTGCTCTAATTTACTTAGGCACTCATATTTAGGCATAAGGTTATATACAAGATTTGAGACAATTTGGATCTAACAATTGTTAGACGTCATGTGGTCACGTGACCTTATGGAGGACAACCTATGTTTTGCTTAAATGCGGTCGCGAATTCAATTCACAATGAAATACCTTTTACGTAATAGCGTTAAGGATAACCAGTTAAACAAGATAGCGTTTAGAAAACCTCGGAATTATATATAGTTTAGAGAGAAAACTACAGAAATATAATCTGATGAAATGGTCACGTGACCTCTTTAGAAATATCTCTCCTTGCAAAAAGCGGGAGACAGGTTTTCTAAACGAGGGGGTAATAGATGATCATAAATGTGATTATACACATACAGAGCATTTGCTTTCACTTTCCTCTTAAAACTGGCGACCGCATTTTATATTTTGTTTTTTCAAAATATTTGTCACGTGGTTAACCACGTGATACGCTGTTTTGGATTTCATTCACTCAAATGAGTAGAGGATATAAAACTCTCCAGCTGTGCCAAGTTTTGTGATGTTTAGTCAAAATGATTAGACATTATAATTTTTTTCGTTTTTCTGCTATGGAAGGCTTGAACCAGGCCTTAAGTACCTTGAGGTGAGGATGGGTGGAAGAGAACGAGGTAAGGCCTAGGATGGAAGGGTGGTATTCAACCGGAATTTCGACTCGAATTACGGATAATATCAAAATAATGAAGCCTATTAATTATATATTATATAGTTTTAAACAGAAGAATCAATCTAGCAATAAATCACCAAGCCCACAGACGAGGTCACTAATCCATTCTATATCCGTCAAAGTTTGCACAATCATATAAAAAAAGGTCTATACACTAGATGTAGGTACTGCGGTTTTGAAATGTAGAAGCAATGTGTAGTTGCGGATTGCCGGATTCCTCTGTTGAACTAGTATGTTTGAACTATGTGCTGGAACTTGTTCTTTAACGATGTTCTGTATATAAGATCGCTGAACTCAACTTTGATGAAGTGGTGTTTATTTATTTATTTGAATTCACCTAAATATATGAAAACTTTGAGTATAATAAATAGAATCTCTAATTTGAAGATAAGTTTACACTCTTATAACATAGAGGGCAAAATTACTTGATTCTGTTGATTTCAACAGCCAATGAAATTCGCTAAAATTTCGAATTCAGGGTTCCCCAGAGCCAACGACAAACCAAACGAGGAGAGGGCTCTGGGTATGAGAATGGAGTCGAGAGTTGGAGCATATGGGCATTTTGTCTGCGCATGCGTGAAATGCCAACATAAACACAAAGACCCTCTGACACACGCATATATCCCGCGCCATCCCGCGCTAATTTAAATACCAGGAATAACAAACAAGATGGCGAAGTTCTACTTCAGATATTTATTAATTAATTTGTCTATATGAATATATGTAACTCAAAAATGATGGATTCTATTTTATCAATACTGAAGGCATGCTGCAGTTGTCATAACAAGTATTTACGATGTATTATGAGTGTAAATTGCCCGGTATATTGCAAGGTGACATGACATGACAACTAACTGACAATGGCTGCCGTCTTCGTCGTATACATGCACTTTGACCATTCATAGCAGGAGCTATGCAATTTTTTTAAAAGTTATTTATTGTGATAAATGGAATGACTATTGAATAATCTTCGCCTTCGTAACAGTAAGCAGCTTGGGGGAAGGTAGAAATCGAAAAATAATTTGACTTGAATGCTTGAAGTCCACATTTCTGCTCGTCGCGAATCCAGCAACTTGTAAGCAAAAATGCTGCAATTCAAAACAGTGGAAACAAATTTTAATTTTCTTAACAACTAATTTTTCTGTAAAGTTTGTTCTCTCATTTATACTTTCAAAGACTTAGAATAAGGAAATAGACGAAGAAGATATGATAGAACCATGGCTTCGAGAAGCAACACAAAACACCAATTCCGCCATTACACCGAGTATAGGGTGAGAAGAATCTATTTAATCTGACAGCTACGAATTTTTTGAAGCCCCATTCTCTATAAAAACTGAAATTATATCAAGGAATGAATGCTGTGGTAAATATCTCCAACTTGGGGGTAGGTAAATATTTCAAGCAATATCTCGTTCAAATTCGATCTAAATTGAACACTTCTATAAAGCTTCACCGGGCCATAGCTCGAAATCGCGTCTACCGTCCTGAAAGACCATTTCATTAAGATTCTCAAAAGTTTACTTTCATCACACTTACCTAGCGTTCATCCACTGCTGTAGAATACTTGATTGTGGAAATAATCAACGCTGAACATCCAACTCCAAACACCATAGTCGCATTTCAAAGCAAAATATCTCGACATCAAAAGAAATAACAGCGGCCAAATATATACCCAGGGGAAGAAGTGTTTATAGTCTTTAAAAATGTGTAAACTTCCATAAATTAAACTTTAGAAACGCGTAGATCTCCGACAAAATATCCTTAAATTGAGCTACCACCTGACAAATGCATCAGACTTCAATGTTATTCTACTTTGTTGACGCATGCGCACGCAAACAAAATGCCCATATGCTGAGAGTTGGCAAACCCTCTTCTGGGGGCCAAGTCCCTCTCGGCCTTCGGCCTCGCACAGGGATTCCATACAAAAGCAAAAGGGATCCCGAAGGGTTTGCATGCGGAGGAGGCTAAGTAACGAGAGCCGTGTTTGTTTATGTCTCGTAACTTCTCGTATAAACTAATAAAGACATTATTTCATGCAGTTATTTGTTCCTCGAAGAGAATTACTTAAGCCTTTAAATCAGGCAGTTCATATGGAGCTATTGGAGGTGCTCGACTACACAGACTAGTCGATCGTCATGGACTGATGGAGCTCAAACACAATCGATATTCAGCTGGAAAATAATCTCAACAAACCGTCACTGAAAAACTTGAAAGCATCTTTATGAACAAACACTTGACACTTTGCACGAGAGATCGATGTGTCTTGTTTCTGGTGCAAAATAACATAGGATAGTAGAGTAGAGTGTATAAACCGCCTTACCCTTCTAAACAACGCGTGAAGCGAAAAGCACATGGACTGACTCCATTATTGCAACACGGCGTATTTTGAACGTTATCGAATCGATAAAATGTCGACAACCACGAGAAGAATGTTTCCGAATCGATAAAATGTCGACAACCAGACGATTAAACCATCGGGTACATCGTCGCGACATCGTGGCTGATTTTCGATCACCTGACTAGTTCCGAACACTATCCGAAGATTTGGACACTTACGAACTTACGGACTTACAGACTGGCGGACTTACACTCGATGACATAGTGGCATACTGTTATGCCACGCTTTTCAGCAGATATATTATTTACTAGGCTACCTAACAGCAGTGAATGCTGACGGTGAATGCAATGTTAGTAGTTGTGGATAAGAGTTGGTGCCGGAGAGCTTAGACTACTGTAGCCTGCGAATACAGCCGCTTTTTTACGCTCGCCACAGGGGTCTCCCGAAAGAAGCATCTGCGGAGTGAGGCCCAAATTCCTGTACTGTGACCTCTGAGGTCATGACAGCTCGTGTTGTAAATCTGATACAACACAGCCGCTCATGTTGTGAACACTAATAAGTGGTAACGTATACAAAGATGAATGTCTTCATTTTGCTTAGGTTGCACTTCCAGATTCAGTAATGAACTTTCAAAGATAGTGTAATATATACGTCAAGTACAAGCCGACTTTTACGTTCACGTTTCTCCTAGGAAAGTTATTGAATACTTGTAATATTTAAAACTACGTATCATTTCCAACAATGTCAAAAAGGGATATGTCACGTGATAGTTTAGCCTTGGCATTCCTCGAGTAATGCGTTAGCCGATATCTTTGTGTTGGCCACTATTTTGTAAGATTGGCATGTTTTATCATTCAACCAATCACGTTGGAAAAGGCGCCGTCCAACCTAATTGAGTTAATGCATCAATCAATTCCAGCTGTTACCATCCCCCCCCCCCCCCCCCCCCCCCGGGCATACCCCAAGGGATTTGTAAGGACCTGTGTCCCAGGGGCGGGGATTTTGTACAACAACGTGTTGCCCCTCGGGGGTGGGGGGCGGGGATAACTTGACCGAGCGTATAATCAATGGAGAATTCATAATAATGGAATTTGCCGGTAAAGAGACTACTTTTGTCGCCGATTGGCTTGAAAAACAATATCTTGCAAAGTTAAAGGCTTTCTTTGAAAAAAGGTAGTGTCAGTAAGCACAGATGTAATATGGTCAATAATTATTTCCAAAAGGTGTCTGATCTAGCTTTATTATTAAACATACCTTTAATATATTCAATTGTTGGCTGCTTTTCCGTTGCCCTAGGGCGGGGAATTTGTTATTTCTGGCGGCCCAGGGGCAGGGAATTTGTTGTCCCAATAATTTTTTTAAACAAATCTCCGGGGCTCAGCCGGGGGGGGGGGAGAGGGAATGGTAACAGCTGGAATTGATCCATGCATAACCAAAACACTCGTCCTAGTGTTGTGGCATGTCTAGCTAAGCATTATAAAAGGAATTCACTTATAAGAAACAATGTAGTTGATCTAGAAGCAGCGTCGGAGTGACTAACATTGTATTTTATGGTCAACTTGTAATAAACCAGAAGAACCGATCCTGACTGTCGTGCTTGCCTACGCGCCGACTAAGGGGTCCCCTAACACTATTCTCTTCTAAGAAGAGGAGTAGCCACAAAAATGGACTAGAAGTTCTTGGAGATGCCTGACACTCTACTTTTTAGATTAAATAATGGTATCAAATATCAAGTGTCAATTGTATTTTTAACGGACGTTTCGGGTTATAGCCCTTCATCAGTATCAGTCAACCGTTGTAGCAGTATACACAACCAAATCGCATTTACATGTCTAGAATTCCCTGGATGACTCGTTCTTTTAGCTGTGCAAATAGTCTGCGTCACCGTTACTATATACTCTGGAAGAAATGTTTCGGTTGCCAAGTCATGCACGCAAGGTACCTTTCTGCTGGATCTATCACTGGTCACGGAAATAGAACAGTTTTACTATTCGGTTTCCAATTGTATTGTATTGTAATGTAAACGCACCAAACGACTGATTAAGTACCAAATTGCAGAAATGATAGATTATATGTATACCTGACATACTATTAGATATATTTTAGTTATTGAAGAATTTTACCCACTGGTGTGTTGTGTATGCAGGGAATTTGACAACAATAGCTATGCAAAGTACAATAATTATAATACTATTATAGGATAAACAAAAATAGGAAAAGTCTCAGATTAACGATAGACTGAAGATGATTAGTCTAGCTTATTACTGATGCTGTATTCTAAAATCAGTGTTTCTTGGTAATGGCTTCGTAAAAAGGAACAAGACGCTCAATGAGCGTTCACTCGGGCATTGTGAAAAGGAAAATGTCAGTTGTTCGAGGAAGTACTTGAAAATGAATGCCAGTTGGTTGAAGAACAAGGACAATGTCAGCTGCGCGAGGAGAGACCTGACAATGACTGACAGTTGCGTGACGAGGGAGACTATGTATATACATGTATGTGTCGAGTTCATTTGATTTGCCTTTGAGTTCATTTGATTACCTTTTGACTTTGAGTTCAATTGATTTGATTTTGATGAGTTTGTGTAAAGGCCCCCTCTCTAGCTTCAGATCCCGAAACGTCGAGTTTGGAATCGAGTTCGGGTTCGAGTTACGGTTCGAACGTCGAATAAAACAAGGACATCTTCTTCAATACAATATAATTTCTCTGACGTCATGACAATCAGTGACAGTTGAGTGACGAGGGAGACTATTAGTCCGGTGAGTACGAACATGATACGTCTTGAGGTTGCATAGGTCAGATGGTTCCGATAACGGCCTCGCGTTTTTTTTTTTACTGAAAATATATTTTAAGCGAGCTTCTAGTCCTTTTACCACTTCTAGTCATTGAACGATGAACTAGAATCCTGACCTTTTAATAGCTTGAAGATCTACAGCTGCTTTCAAAACTAAGATTCATAATCTACTTGAGTCCTGTGTCTCCTTTATCTTTTCAAATCTGCGGAGTAATCTTGAAACTCCGGATACGATTAAATACGTCGCATACTTTCGTCATTCTTTAACCGACTAAAAAAACTACGACTACTACTACCGAAAAACGCATTTTCTAACTCGGGCGGCCTGCGGCCTGGGCCCGAGTAATTAGCTAGTTTAATTACCAAGTACATGCACAGAGTTGTTAGCTAGTTAGTTTACAACGTAGCATGTTCAAACTATTACTGAAGGTCGGGTTCCAGAGAAATTCAAACCCTTGATGTAAATCACTTGTTTGCGAATAAAACACTCGCGACTTTCTTCTGTCTGCATGGTGACCGATACACTGATGACCCTGATTTCCAGACGGCACACTGATCAGGCAACACCAATAGTTGGTAAGAAAACGAATAGACATCAGAAAGCTTTCATCGATCGATTTGAATCAACACGATGTAACGTTTATCTATAAACCACAAAACATCGACTGCTCTTTTCGAACACGGAAGTGGTCAGGATTAATACGCACATTAACAACATAGATACGGCATGGAAATAGCAATTTATAACAATCGCAGCGGATTACTGTGAAGAAACTAACAGTTGTACTTTCTAGAATGGAAATCGCAAAACTTGATCAAAAGTGTTCAGGGTAAATTACGCCAATAATATCCATACGATGGACAACAATTGAAAACAATCGTTGATTACTGAGAAGATACAGTGTACTCACTTTTTCGCTGCAGTCAATTATATGTTGCACCAATACTTATCCGCGCAACTTTGAATAGATGTATTCGGGGGGATTTTCAGAGGGATTCGGCTGCGAAAGGCTACTTTTATGACGCTCACAGTGAGGTTGCACTGCTGCATCTGATTGGTCTAAACCTCTTACCACGTGTCATTGAGTGACAGAGATGGAAATTCATTGGAAATTCATTGGAAATTCATTGGAATTTCATTGAAAATTCATTGGAAATTTTGAATTATCAAGCTCACTGCATGTGGAAATTATTGTTGGAAAGAACATGTTACGACTGAAAAGTTGTTTTGAAGTATTGATATGATGCGCATTTTAGAACTATTTGAGGGTTTTCCATATCAACCAAACGGCATCAAGTGAGCTCGGTGGTTTGGTATTTCTTTCTTTCTTTCTTGATTCTTAGAAATTACATTTAAAAGTGCCAAAAGAGTCTACAAATCTAGCTTATCACTATTCCTGATTTTCTGGTACAGTCCACAGTTCACACTCGTTCCTTTGTAATTTTCCGTCCAGGATAGTCGTGCTTTGTGCTTTTTGTTTTAATTTTTCGGTTATAGTTTTACTCGTTTTTGATGGATTTCAGGAAACTGCTGAAATATGACTTGACTTTGCTACGGCATTCTTTCTCGATGATCTGTTTCTGCTTAATTCTCTAGCCATCTATCGATGTAGTTCTTGTCTTCCTCGATAGGAATGGTTTTGAAATTAGTTTCCACTGCTGGGAGAACCGCCATAAAGCTTTGACAATTGGACCTCAGTTCCTTGGCCATTTTCTTCATCATCGTATAATGCAGCTTGGAATTTTCCTGGCTTTTCTCTCTCTTCTCAACAAATTGCTGTAACTGGTTTTCCATTATGGAAAAGAACCCGGCGACATTTTCCAGGCCACTGAGCAATGCCTTCAAGCTCATGGAATCAGCTCCTCTTTCACCAACAAGGCAGCAGCCTCTTGTAATAATCTAACTTGAGCACAATTAGCAGTTGCTTGTGCCATGTCCTTATTATGAGAGTTACTCAACGGCGTCGGGGGGACAATCATATTAAAGCCAGGAACGAACCTAGGGCCTAGCACCCAAACCTTCATGGCTTCGACGGAAGATTCAAGATCCTTTTTCTTTTTGTCGTACTCTTTTTGGAGTTCTGTCAGCTCAAGCATAACTTCCTTGGCTTTGTCTTCTCTTTGCTTCAGAGGAGTCAGCATGCTTTCATGCATCTTCACGACGATTTCACAAAGCTCTCGGTAGCCTTGAGTTTCTTTTAGTATGTCGGGTAGGTTCTTCAACCATTCCTCGTAGACTGAGCCGGCATAGTTATCAAAGAAGTCATCAATGGCCGACACCAATTTCTTGGAGACTGGGAGCACCTCTTTAAAGTAGCCCATCGCATCGTTCTTCGTGTCGTCGCGGAGTTGTCGAATCTTTCTAGCAGCTGCAGAATCAGTTCCCACGGCTTCTTCCACGAGAAGCAACCTCATGTAGAGGGAGAACTTCTTCATATCACTAGGCAGTGATTTAAGGGCGTCATTGATTTTCAGCAATGCTTTGTCTACGGCCATTGTAAGGACTTGCTCGTCTATGTTGAATAAAAAATGAGAAAAAAAATGAGATTACAAATCTTATTTTTTGTACATTAGATGAGTCGTTTTCGTGGGAAGGCTACGGTACGGAGTTACGGACAAGGTACGGAATCGAAGACATCCATTCAACCAATCACAACGCGCAATTTAAAATCGTTGCTCGACCAATCAGAATACTTAGACACGGTACGGTCACCGCACGAACCGTACTACTTCCCACTCATACCAAAACGAATAGATGCAGTACTTACGCGCTTATGTCTTTATCAATACCAAGTGTGTCCATGCCCCCCCCCCCCTCCCCTCCCTCGGGTATTTGTAGGGTATTTCTATTTTTGGAATCAAAGCCTTACAAATGCTCCACGTACGGGCTCTGGAACGTTTGCAAATGCCCTACCCACGGGAATGAAGAAAAAGAAAAAAACAGCCTGTCTATGTGTTCCCTGAAAACGTACTCGAAATAAAAACAGTACAGTACAGTTAGGAATTCGATATTCGTAAATTATAGACCCATCAGTCCTGAAGCGAAAACCTGACTACATATACAAAATACGGTTGATCGTACCACAGGAAGCCCAACGCTTCCCAAAACCTATGGTACAAATGCCCCACCCCCGGAACGGACGATTTGTACGCAAATCCCTACAAATGCCCTGGGGGATGGGCACACTTGGAATTGATAAAGACATTACTCTACTGAGTCACTTTCGCTGATTTATTGATTTCTTACCATTCAATTTTTATCTCAGTCCTGCTCTAGATAGAAAGGATAACTCCATTTACAATGTCAGATCTCTCTATTTTGAGCCAGTCACATTATGAATAACTGCTAACGCGGCACCCACCGCAGCACCCCGCGGACAATTAAAAAAAAAAAAAACAATAAATGGGGCGATTCATTGTTTTACGGGTATTTACACATGCCTTCTGGGTGAATCTGTAAAATTAAGAATGCTCACATTCCTTCGTGCAGAAAACATTTCCCGCGCCTGAGAATGTTTCCCACCTACTTCTTCTCGACCAATCAGACGGCGCTACCAGAACGCCTACTGAATTTCTTTCATTCTCATTGGTCGAGAAAGAGTTGATTGTCATTGAGATGCCATGTGATAACAAGTAGATATTTTAATTCTGAGCAACTTTGCTTCAAACAACACAAGACTTGAACCGGTAAGTTGAGTTGCTACTTGCGGATAGCGTAATTCTTTTACTGAAATTCAGTCCCTTTTTGTCTGCATATTGCGTTTCTAAAAGGCAAGAAAAGCTAGAAACTATCTCTCTTAGAATTAATTAGAATTTCTTCGAATTTCTACGCTTAGAGATCTATTAGTTTCATTACACTGTAAAAAGATAGATTTAGAAGCACAATAATAGTGAAAGTTCTAGTATGGTTTTCGTTTCGCTGCAGAACTAGCTTGCTTTGCCATCCGTTTCTGAAAGTCTGAAGTTCTATGCTAAGTATTTAGAGTTTATGTTCAAATATTTCAATTTCATTTGGTTAAAAAAAAAACTATATATTATTTGTGAGTTTTTGGAAACTCGCTGAATTTCAGCGCGACTTTTGAGTCTTGATATTCTTATAATAATAATAATAATAATAATAAACTTTATTTTACAAGGGAAAAAACATATTACAGCTTGAGCTGAAAAACTTATGGCCCTTCTAATCTAAAAATATAAATATAATCTTAAAAAATATAAATATAAATATCTATCCTAATTAATATCTATCCTAATACTAATACTAATATATACATATACATAATATTGATAAATTTCTAAAAATATAAAAAATATATATAATTAATCGACTATAATTTTCTGGAAAACGAAGGCAAAGCAAGCAAGGCAGCAACGTCCTAATTTGCTCAAATCATGTAAATTAGAGTTTTGACAACATTGTTGTTGAAGGTTGAAATAAAAACATTACTTTTTGAACTCCACGCTGCAATTGTGAACTCGTGCGCGCCCACCATTTATGCAAATTTAATATTTGTTTTTCGCGCGCTTTGAACGCGTACGAGAATTGTAATATTTTAAAACTAAATAACTAACGTTCAGGCTTCACATTTTGTTTCTAGACTCGAGACATCGACAGAGTGAAGAAAACAAGTTTGTAGCACACAACAGACCTCGAGTAAACCAAATTTATCGCATTTTCTAACGTGTCCATGTATTTGGCTGTGTTTGTCAACTTCCTCGAGGACTAGTTGTGTTTTTAACCTGGGCGGAAACGGCGTTCCTAATTCGAATAGGAGCGAACCAAATGTAGAGTAGTATAAATGAATTATCTTTACTTGTGGTGAATGAAATTGTCATTGTCGCTTCCATGTTCTCGTGTTGTTATGTTTGTTGTGTAGGTGTTCGTTTGTGCCTGTGACTTACAGACGCCCCTCGTGGCGTGCTTGTTTGTCTTCCTTTTCTCCACTAGGGAGGGGATAGGGGAAATGAGCCCGTCATGTGGATAACGCTATCCATTGGATAAGTCCTAATTAATCCAGTGGATAAGGATTTATCCAACAGATAGCGCTATCAGTCACTCTTTGAACAATCTGGGTCTGATTTGTATATACAATGAGTGTCATATGGTTTCGAGTGCAATCTGGGATTATTTTGAACGAGTTTTTTTTCAATAAGTACAACATTGTACTTTGTGAAAAACACTAGAGCAAATTAATCTCAAATTGCTCTTCTCTGCTCTTTGTCGCATCCGGATTTCTGTCACGTGTTAAACCTTCGGCTACCTGTGGTCTGCATGATATCGTGTCTATTTCGACAGCTTGTAATACAACAACAGTGTAATTTTTCGACCATCCCGTCACCTGCAAACCATACGACGCGAGAGTATCACCACAGGTAACGCAAACTCACTGTTAGTGTTCAAAATATTTACCTTGGAATCTCAATAAAATCCACTGAAACGTTCACAGCGTCTTTTTATTACTCTAAATGTATATAGAAATTATCTAGCTAAAAATCAGTCAGGGGATAACCACATACATTGAACACTAACAATGAGCTGAAACAAGAATAGCCGCACTACCCGTGATTTGCATCTTTCATGATACAGTTCATCCCAGCACTCAATCGCACCAGGGCACGAGTGAGCGCTTGACCTAAGCGTCTAGTTTTTGAATAAATTCAATAAAATAATTTATGACTGCATTATGTATGAATGAATAAAACTTACCTTTCATGATGTCAGAAACCTTTTCAAGCTCCTTGTCATTTGTCTCATTAGCTTGCATTTTCATGATATCATAGACTTGAGTGAAGTGTGATTTCTTTAATTCAATAAATGGAGAAATTGGAAAAACTGTCCAGTTTTTTGCATTCTTTATCTTGCTCTCTAGGTCATTTTCACTTGCAGTGTTTCCTGGTGCACTCTCCTTCATGATCACAACTTGCACTGAAGAGGAATCCTTCTGCTGAGTTTGTTGACTGGCTATATTGCTACTGGACCCTTCCTTCCCTCCTCCTCCTGCACTTACTCCATATCCACTTGCACTTGCTGCCCAGTGGGTCTCTGTCCTAGCTGAGGCTTCTCTCTCAAGAGCTGTGAAGTCCATGGACTCAGTGCTGGTAGCTGTTGCCACAGTCCTGAACCAGCCACCAGCAGAAAACTGTCCAGTGTAGACAAAGCTGCAGTACTTGTCATTGAATGCAGCAATTTCATACCTCTTGTCATTCATTTCAGCCTTTAGGATCTTCTTGGCATCTTCCACTGTCTTTCTGTTCAGCCTGATTTTAACTCTGAACTTTTTCATCTGGTGAAAGCTTGTTCTTGTGACAATGGCAGTTTAGTTTTATGCCTTTCATCTGTCTTGCTACCCTGATGTTGGCTGGAGGATTTGTCCTGCCCAGCAGAGGCACTGATGCTGACACCCCATCCTGTGAAGCCTGCCTCAGCATGCCAGGAGGACCAGTCACTTGTGCTACTCACATTGCTCTGGGTTGCTCTTCTTTCTTGCTCTGAAGAGAAGGAGTACTCCCTGTAGGTGGATTCATTCTGATCCACACAGTCATCTGGATCAATTTCATAGTCAAACCCTTCTAAGCCTTCAGCTTTGATCTTCTTAGCCAGAAGTTTGATCTCATCTTCCTCAGTAGTTTCCAAAGGAACTCCAGCTGAGGAACTCTTTGAAACATCTTCCTTCAATTGGTCAAGCATGCTGTGTTGGGCCGAACTTTCATGGGGTTTTGTCTGAGCAAACTGATCTATAAAGGTGTGTGAATCTTCCTGGAGAGTATCTTTATGCTTCAGCCTATCTTCAATGTTTCCCATAGTCTTAGATACATTTGATGCATTTTCCTTGTCTTTTGATTTGACCTTTTCCTCTTTCTCCTTCCTTTTCTCATTTTCCATTTTATCATGTTCATCCTTATCAGCTTTTGCTTTATCCTCTTTCTCCTTCCTTTTCTCATTTTCCGTTTTATCATGTTCATCCTTATCAGCTTTTGCTTTATCCTCATTAACCGTTCTTTGATTGTCTTCCTTCTCTTTAGTTTTGGACTCCATTAGCTTGTCCTTCACTACAAACATCTCAATATTCTTAACTTCAGAGAGGAGAGTAGCCTCACCAAGAACATTGTTGTCCTTGTCTGCATAAACACAAAGAATTGCATCTTTGTCAAACTTCAATGGAACAAGACTTGCTTCCAATAAGTCATACACTTGTTGATCTTCCTTAAGCTCAATTCGAGCGACTCTTCCTGTGTCCTCTCTTTTCACAAAGACTTTCATATTACTCCTGATAACAACACAAATTACAATTGTTACTATTTAAGGCCTACTCTGGGGTCCAATGTCGCCGCGTTGGGGTGCGACATTGGGCGTTTTAACATATCTAACATATAACGCGCGCTCTGATTGGCTAATAGAGCGTGCACCAATTCTCAATGGATGCACGCTAACGACGTCATGGAAAATCACTTGCCAGCTTTGTTGTTCAAATAGTTT
The DNA here is from genome assembly GCA_033675265.1 of Actinostola sp. cb2023. Lineage (NCBI taxonomy): Eukaryota > Metazoa > Cnidaria > Anthozoa > Actiniaria > Actinostolidae > Actinostola > Actinostola sp. cb2023. The sequence continues at coordinate 106,583 of JAUJYZ010000701.1, read as the reverse complement.
CATGAACTGAAAGACGCTTCAAAGAGCGAAATGAACCTAAAAAAAGACAGGAAAACAATGCATTTAAAGGAATTACGCTTTATCCAGTTCTAAGAAGAAGTCAAGTGCCACGGCATATTTCAAATATCGGAGAAAAAGATGTGGAAATTCTGAAGTTTTGGTGTTTGTAATGTCGCTTCGTTGTGATTCAACAAGACTCGAGTGAAGCTGCAGAGTTTACCAAAATCAATATGTAGAAAACACTGGCTCAAAATCACCATATTTATATTTGTATTTGGTATTGATATATTTATGGTACCAAATAAACTATGTCATTGTCATTCATGATTTGCTGAGTTTGTGAAATCAGTACTGAAATTGCAAGGAAATTAAGGATCTTCTACCGAGTCACGCAACGATCGCACTACAAAGATATCTATATTTAGTTCAAATAGGCTACATTTCAGTTAGAAGCCCGACTTCACGCTGAGCGTCTAGTTGAATAATGTTGATTCAATACGGTATCTGAAATACGTTTACAGAATTGTTTGGCCGGATTATTCCAGCTTCATGCAACATGTAATAAATCTAAGGAAATTAACTTAGATAAGTATAATCTTTGTTCCTAATCGTCTTCCTATAGTGATAATAACATGTAGCATTTACATACCTCTTTGACCTTTTGGCTATGAAACTAATGGGTTCTATTAAATGCTTGACTTCTAAGACAAGTGCCTTGTATTCTTCTGTTAACTATTCTTGGTATAGAGCTTCGAACAACTAACTTATTTCGAACTTAGCTAGCAATATTTATAGTGAAGCTTCAGGAAACGGAAGCTATGATTAAGTCATCCCTAGTGAGTGTGCTGGAATGTATGTGGGCTATTCTAGCTTGTGTGACCACAGGCAACAGGTCACGTAGAGTCAGTATCTTGGGTAATATTTATATTTTCCGCTCTGTATTTGTTCTGATGACCTTTAGATATCCGAACCCCCAACAGTAATCCGAACCCCGACATCTGGTTTTATTTATGAGTTCGGATTACTAAAAGTCATCAGAAACAAATACAGACAATAACAGAGCTTCGGAGAGCTTATAAACGATACGGAAAATACAAATCTTACCCAAAATACTGACTCTACGTGACCTGTTGTCCGTGGTGTGGGTGTGACTCATGTATGGGTCTTTTGATGCAAGGGAAGTTCTACTAACTTCCTTTGATGCAATTCCTGTGTGTGGTGTATTATCAACAAGACGCTCAATGAGCGTTCACTCGGGCATTATGAAAAGGAAAATGTCAGTTGCGTGAGGAAGAACCTGAAAATGAATGCCAGTTCGTTGAAGAAAAAGAATATTTATCTATATATTTTTTTGGTGTGCATAGATAACAAGAACAGTGTCAGTTGCGTGAGGAGGGACCTGACAGTGATTGACAGTTGCGTGAAGAAAGAGAATATGTATATGTGTTTCGGTGAGCATCTCTGAATCGTACTTCCGTAACACGTGCTTGGTACTTCCAGTTGAAAATCATATTTATGGTCAGACGATTCTGATAACCTCTTTGGTTTCTTCGTTATCGCAAAGGAAATTCGGTCAATTCAATAAATCGTCGAATCAAAAAAAATTATTTGCAATATTCTTTCATAGTTAGAAGAGCTCTTTTGTTGTACAGCATTTGTATAATGTAATTAAGGTTTAGTTGGATTCTGAAATTAACGGAATGAATGATCAAAATGAATATAAATAGCTTGAGTTCAATTGATTACCTTTGGACTTTGATGAGTTCATGTAAAGTCTGTAAAGGCCCTGTCGAAAACGCTCAACATCTTTTAGAGTGGGCCCACACGAATCGGCGTATGCGTTTGTATGTGAGAGCGTATTTAAGAGGAACTGATGGATGGCTTGCCTTGGATACAACATAATTTCTCTTCTGCACAGGTCAACTGCTTCTTTCACTTCTAGTCGTCGAATACGATGACTTAGCAATATCTCAGTATCTGACATAGCGAGTTCTTGACAATATCATTTCTCTAACGTCATGACAATCAGTGACAGTTGAGTGACGAGGGAGACCATGTGAAGGGTGAGTATGTACATGATACGTAGTGAGGTTGCATAGGTCAGATGGTTCTGATAACGGGCGCACGTTTGTTTGGGTTAAATATATTTCAAGCGAGCTTCTAGTCCTTCTACCACTTCTAGTCATTGAACGATGAACTAGAATCCTGACCTTTTAATAGCTAAAAGATCTACAGCTGCTTTCAAAGCTAAGATTCAAATCTACGTGAGTTCTGTGTGTCGTTCGTTTTTTTCTTATCTGCTGATTAATCTTGAAACTCGATACGATTAAATACGTCGCATACTTTCTACATTCTTTGACCGGACTACGTCCACGACCGACGTCTACTACCGAAAAACGCATTTTCTAACTCGGGCGGCCTGCGGCCTGGGCCCGAGTAAAAAGGAAAGTACATTATTTTCTAGTTAGAACATCTAAATTATAGTACATGACTTTGTTTAACTATATCACAGGTTCTCGGTGAACTCAGTGGTCACATGCACGCTCCCCTGCTAAACGTCCACGACAACAAGTGACACATTGCCTATACACATATACTATATAGCATAAAGACTAACGATATAAGCATATAGATTGGCAAATATCTTATAGATACTGCTTCATCTGCAATGACTGTTGTATCCTCTGGTTGCAAAGCCGAGCGTTGTCTTCCTCAGATTCATTAATCAGCTCTTGATCTGACTCTTCTAGATCTGTGGCGTTGTTTTCTGATCGGGGGGGGGGGGGGGTACTCAGGGGTATCAGTATCAGTAACGGGGAGGTGCGAATGAGGCCAAACGTTTTTACCCCAAAAACGTCCATTACGCAGAAATCATTATTTTTTGCTGCGGGATATGTGAAATCCAATTTAATTGAATCGTGATTCGGGATTTCCAGTGTGCCAGCCGACTCAACGAATTTGTGATCATTCCAGTTAATAATTACACACAATGGATCCTATTTCAGCCTATTCAGCCCTTTCAGCCTTTTCAGCTTTTCAGCTTTTCAGCCTTTTACCGCGACCCACGTCATGCTCTCGCTATTGTTTGAACAAAATATGAAAACGAAATCAAAGCACATGGCCTCTTGATATCCGTTCTGCGGCAACTGTTTTAGCAAACTTTTGTACAACGTGCATCAATTGCATGATTACAACAACAACATTAGACTCAATAAAGAATACATCACGTCTCAGCAATAGATTTAGCATCCCTTTATAGTACAACACTGTGCCCCTAAAAGTACAGCAACAGATTTAGCATTCCCTTTATAGTACAACACTGTGCCCCTAAAAGTGCAGCAATAGATTTAGCATTCCCTTTATAGTACAACACTGTGCCCCTAAACCTTTATAGTACAATGTTGTGCCCCTAAAAGTGCAGCAATAGACTTAGCATTCCCTTTATAGTACAACACTGTGCCTCTAAGCGTTCAGCAACGCACAGATTTAGCATTCCCATTATAGTACAACACTGTGCACCTAAAAGTGCAGCAACAGATTTAGCATTCCCTTTATAGTACAACACTGTGCCCCTAAAAGTGCAGCAACAGATTTAGCATTCCCTTTATAGTACAACACTGTGCCCCTAAAAGTGCAGCAACAGAGTTAGCATTCCCTTTATAGTACAACACTGTGCCCCTAAAAGTGCAGCAACAGATTTAGCATTCCCTTTATAGTACAACACTGTGCCCCTAAAAGTGCAGCAACAGATTTAGCATTCCCTTTATAATACAACACTGTGCCCCTAAAAGTTCAGCAACAGATTTAGCATTCCCTTTATAGTACAACACTGTGCCCCTAAAAGTTCAGCAACAGATTTAGCATTCCCTTTATAGTACAACACTGTGTCCCTAACAGTTCGGCAACAGATTTAGCATCCCTTTATAATACAACACTGTGCACCTAAAAGTTCAGCAATAGATTTAGCATTCCCTTTATAGTACAACACTGTGCCCCTAAAAGTTCAGCAACAGATTTAGCATACCCTTTATAGTACAACACTTTGCCCCTAACAGTTCGGCAACAGATTTAGCATCCCTTCATAATACAACACTGTGCACCTAAAAGTTCAGCAACAGATTTAGCATTCCCTTTATAGTACAACACTGTGCCCCTAAAAGTTCGGCAACAGATTTAGCATTCCCTTTATAATATAATATAATATAATTATTATTATAATACATCACTGTGCCCCTAAAAGTTTGGCAACAGATTTAGGATTCCCTTTATAATACAACACTGTGCCCCTAAAAGTTCGGCAACAGATTTAGCATTCCCTTTATAATACAACACTGTGCCCCTAAAAGTTCTGCAACAGATTTAGCATTCCCTTTATAATACAACACTGTGTCCCTAAAAGTTCGGCAACAGATTTAGCATTCCCTTTATAATACAACACTGTGCCCCTAAAAGTTTAGCAACATATTTAGCATTCCCTTTATAGTACAACACTGTGCCCCTAAACTGAAGTTCTGCAACAGATTTAACATTACCTTTATTCGGGTCCCTTATAGTCCAACAATGTGCCCAATAGCTCGAGAGTAATAACATATCTCACTTATAAAACTTATAGTACTGGCCTCCAAAATTCATTCATCAAATCTTCAAATAACTTCAAGACTAAAAATAATTGACAACAAGAAACTTACATGCAATGTATCGATGAATTCTTTCTCTGTCGTTTCCAAGCTGTTTCTTCTGCGACTTGCTAAGAGGAAACTTGCTGGGTAGCCGTAACCTCGTGATTCCTAGTACTAGACTATAGTACTGTCGTGGCAATAGGCGAGTGGTTCTTATTTCTCATTGGACCAAATTGGTGATCACGTGGTTTGACAATGCCTCTGCGTACTATTTTAGTGAATTACGTAACAAGGTCAGTTAGCCTGTACCAAAAACATGTTACTTTACTGGATATTTGTAGAGGTAATCATACGGTTTCGAGTTCAAGTTGGAAATGATTTTCAATTTATAATTGAATATTATTAGTATTGTCAATTGTAATTCTGGTACTAAATAAACTATTGTCATTATTATTGTCAAGATGGTGAAAGAGGAAGTTCATATCAGTTGTCTGTGGAGTTTTACAATTACAGAGCACATATATGATCGCTTGCAATTTATCTTGGCCCTGTCTCTTCAATTGAATTGATATTCTGTATCATGAATGACAGTGAAACGATTCCCAATATTTTACACATATTGCATGGAGTCAGGAGCCCATTACTAGAGTGCAAACCATATGTCCGTGAAATAGTACTATTACTAAATAGTACTAAATAGTGTCATCTCCATTGTTTTCTATTGTTTCATCAGTGCTATTTAGTGCTAATAAGTTAGTATTGTTTCACGGACATATGGTTTGCACTCTAGGAGTCTTCCTCTCCTAGAATTGGTTTGTGTGACATCAAATGCACAAATTGGGCTAAAAATAGAACACTCATTAAACATTCCGCGCGATTAACCAATCATGTCGCGAGTCTTACACAATAGGAATTTGACATCAGATTCACTGCTAGCTTTGCTTTCAATGTCGACTCGGCCGAAAGCGTACCGTGTAGTTCGAGTGATTCTAGTGAAGAATCAGAATCTAGTGAAATTTCAGATCAGTTTCGTCGTTTGCCGACTTCAGTACTTCATCAAGCGAGGAAGAACAATGATTGAAAACATTAAAAACAAAACATAAAAGCAACTCCATTGGAAATCCATTGGAAATCCATTGGAAATCCATTGGAAATCCATTGGAAATCCATTGGAAATCCATTGGAAATCCATTGGAAATCCATTGGAAATCCATTGGAAATCCATTGGAAATCCATTGGAAATCCATTGGAAATCCGATCCATTGGAAATTCATTGAGGGTTTTCCATATCTTGTGAGACTTGTGAACCAAACGGCATCAAGTGAGCTCGGTGGTTGGTATTTATTTATTTATTCTTCGAATTACAATTAAAAGTGCCAAAACAGTCTATTAATCTTATCACTATTCCTGATTTTCTGGTAGCTTATGTCCATAGTTCACATGCACTCGACCACAGTCCACAGTCCACAGTCCACAGTCCACAGTCCACAGTCCACAGTCCACAGTCCACAGTCCACAGTCCACAGTCCACAGTCCACAGTCCACAGTCCACAGTCCACAGTCCACAGTCCACAGTCCACAGTCCACAGTCCACAGTCGTTCCTTTGTAATTTTCCTTTAAGGAAAGTCATTTTGTGAGTTTTTTTAGTGTTTTTAAAGATTACTCGTCCGCTCCAAGGACTTAGTTTTTGATGGATTTCAGGAAACTGCTGAAAAATGACTTGACTTTGCTACGGCATTCTTACTCGATGATCTGTTTCTGCTTCTCTAGCCACCTATATTTCGATGTAGTTCTTGTCTTCCTCGATAGGAATGGTTTTGAAATTAGTTTCCACTGCTGGGAGAACCGCCATAAAGCTTTGACAGTTGAACCTCATTTCCTTGGCCTTTTTCTTCATCGTCGTATAATACAGCTTTGCATTTTCCTGGCTTTTCTCTCCCTTCCCAATAAATTGCTGTAACTGGTTTTCCACTATGGAAAAGAACCCGGCGACGTTTCCCAGGCCACTGAGCAATGCCTTCAAGCATGGAATCAACTCCTCTTTCACCAACAAGGCAGCAGCCACTTGTAATCTAGCTTGAGCACAATTAGCAGTTGCTTGTGCAATATCGTAAGGGGTGACAATCATAGTAACGAAAGGAATGATCACAAGGCCTGAAATCTTTTGGGCTTCGGCGGAAGCTTCAAGCTCCTTTTTCTTTTCGTCATACTCTTTTTGGAGTTCTGTCAGCTCAAGTATAACTTCCTTGGCCTTGTATTCCCTTTGCTTCAGAGGTATCAGCATGCTTTCATGCATCTTCACGACGATTTCACAAAGCTCTCGGTAGCCTTGAGTTTTTTTTAGTATGTCGGGTAGGTTCTTCAACCATTCCTCGTAGACTGAGCCGTCATAGTTATCAAAGAAGTCATCAATGGCCGACACCAATTTCTTGGAGACTGGGAGCACCTCTTTAAAGTAGCCCATCGCATCGTTCTTCGTGTCGTCGCGGAGTTGTCTAAACTTTCTAGCAGCTTCAGAATCAGTTCTCACGGATTCTTCCACGTGAAGCGACCTCATGTAGAGGGAGAACTTCATCATATCATTAGGCAGTGAATGAAGGGCGTCATTGATATTCAGCAATGCTTTGTCTACGGCCATTGTTTCTATGTTGAAAAAAAATATTAGGAGAAATGTACATTAGAGTCGTTTTCGTGGGATGGCTACGGTACGGAGTTACGGTCAAGGTACGGAATCGAAGACATATATTCAACCAATCGCAGCGCGCAAATTAAAATCGTTGCTCGACCAATCAGAATACTTAGACACGGTACAGTCACCGCACGAACCGTACTACTTCCCACTCGTACCAAAACGAATAGATGCGGTACTTACGCGCTTATGTCTTTATCAATACCAAGTTTGGAATCAAAGCCTTACAAATGCCCCACATACGGGCTCTGGAACGTTTGCAAATGCCCTACCCACGGGAATGAAGAAAAAGAAAAAAAACAGCCTGTCTATGTGTTCCCTGAAAACGTACTCGTAATAAAAACAAGCTTTTTTAATTTCTTATATTAAACACCTCGCAGCACTCAACTACTAATCTTTATTTCTTGAGTACAGTTAGGAATTCGATATTCTTAAATTATAGACCCATTCCTGAAGCGAAAACCTGACTACATATACAAAATACGGTTGATCGTACCACAGGAAGCCCAACGCTTCCCAAAGCCTATGGTACAAATGCCCCACCCCCGGAACGGACGATTTGTACGCAAATCCCTACAAATGCCCGAGGGGATGGGCACACTTGGAATTGATAGAGACATTACTCTATTGAGTCACTTTCAATTCAAGCTATTTTTTACTACTGGGCTCCCTGTGCATTGCCAAATCAGAGCGAATTCGCTGATTTAAGGATTTCTTACCATCCGATTTTTATCACAGTCCTGCTCTAGATAGAAAGGATAACTCCATTTACAATGTCAGATCTCTCTATTTTGAGCCAGTCACATTATGAATAACTGCTAACGCGGCACCCCCCCGCAGCACCCCTCGGACAATGAAAAAAAAACAATAAATGGGGCGATTCATTGTTTTACAGGTATTTACACATGCCTTCTGTGTGAATCTGTAAAATTAAGAATGCTCACATTCCTTCGTGCAGAAAACATTTTGCTTTCAAACAACACAAGACTTGAACCGGTAAAAGGGCGGTGATACGGGAAACAAAATCGTGCAACTTGTCGCGCAACATTGTTCAGATTGTTGCGTTGCAAGTTGCAGAGCAGTGTTTCTCGTATTATCATCGTTCGCGCAACTTGTCGCGCAACAAATTAAACTTTCGATGTTGCAGGTTGCAAAACTTTGTTGCATGAAATAGAAAGAGCTTCTACTTTGCGCAACAAAGTTTTGCAACCTGCAACACGAAAATATGTTGCGCGACAAGTTGCGCGAACGGTGGTAATACGAGAAACATTGCTCTGCAACTTGCAACGCAACAATGTTGCGCCACAAGTTGCACGATTTTGTTTGCTCGTATTACTGCACTTTAAGTTGAGTTGCTACTTGCGGATAGCGTAATTCTTTTACTGAAATTCAGTCCCTTTTTGTCTGCATATTGCGTTTCTAAAAGGCAAGAAAAGCTAGAAACTATCTCTCTTAGAATTTCTACGTTTAGAGTTCTATTAGTTTCATTAAAAAGATAGATTTTGAAGCACAATAATAGTGAAAGTTCTCATATGGTTTTGGGTCGCTGCAGAACTTGCTTTGCCATCCGTTTCTGAAAGTCTGAAGTTCTATGCTAAGTATTTGAGTTTATGTTCAAATATTTCAATTTCATTTGGTTCAAATTGCCTTAAACTATTATTTGTGAGTTTTTGGAAACTCGCTGAATTTCAGCGCGACTTTTGAGTCTTGATATTCATATAATTTTCTGGAAAACGAAGGCCGGCAAAGCAAGCAACGTCTTAATTTGCTCAAATCATGTAAATTAGAGTTTTTACAACATTGTTGTTGAAGATTGAAATAGAAACATTACTTTTTGAACTCCACGCTGCAATTGTGCACTCGTGCAAATTTTAAAAAAAATTTCGCGCGCTTTGAACGTGTACGAGAATTGTAATATTTTAAAACTAAATAACTAACTAACGCTTCATATTTTGTTTCTAGACTCGAAACATCGACAGATGAAGAAAACAAGTTAGTAGCACACAACAGACCTCGAGTAAACCAAATTTATCGCATTTTCTAAAATAACGTGTCCATGTATTTGACTGTGTTTGTCAACTTCCTCGAGGACTAATTGTGTTTTTAACCTGGGCGGAAACGGCGTTCCTAATTCGAACAGGAGCGAACCAAATTTAGAGTAGTACAAATAGATTATCTTTACTTGTGGTGAGGATAGTAGTATCAGTATAATCCTGGTTGTGCGTGCCGACGGTAATGGTCTTACTCATTCCGATTCATTTTGGCCCGGCTTAGATTAGATATACTAACACAACCTTGTAAATGCCATGGTGACCCTGTACTTCAATATATTATTCATTCACAAGTGGTAGCTTTAGATTAGAAATTGGTTTTCTTTAGATCATTGTAGATTTTCTGTAGTTATTCTTTCTTTGCTTTTTCTAAGTACAAACTAGGCATGTGTTTCCGGCACCTGGTCCATCCAGACATCTGTAGCTTCAGTAATAGTTTTCCTGGGATCGTCAGTTATTAGACACGTGGATCGGTTTGCATGTAGTTAGAATGTAGTTACTTTAGCACCATTTACACCATACAATGTTTTGGTACGGCTACGGTAAAAGTGGTACGTGTACCTATTTTACCCAAACCGTACCGAAAGATCTGTAGTGTTAATGAAGATTTTGTATATATCCGGCAAAGTGCGTGAATGTGTGTGCACCTTAGATATATATACTATAATATTCTTGTACTTCCGGCTTCGAGTGACTGTTCGTTCAGTGAATTGTTTGATCCGAATTCTTGGAATGAGTTTCATTTTTTTTCGCTTTCTGGGTCGATTTGCACAATTATTGTTATAAAGTACTAACGTTATAGAGTCCAAACACTGTACCCATACACCAATACTCCAGTTTCGAGTTGTTTACGCACCTTGACAAAAGACGCATTTGCTCAGCCTTAGCCTCAATTCAGCGTAAATTATTCACAAATACCACTGAACGAGAATGTGAAAAATGTTGACATAGGACAATAGAATCATTTTTTAATTCCACGGGTTTATTCTCTGGATAGAGGCTAAGGCTGAGCAAATGCGTCTTTTGTCAAGAAGTACAGCAGTGTCTAAACAACTCGAAACTGGAGTATTCCGAACATGGCGACCAATTTGAATAACCATTATTCTTCGACTGACTGGCCTCGTGTTCATGTGGAAACACAAAAGCGTCAGTTCTCGCCTGTATGGGAGGCTGGTCAGTCGGGAACAATGGTTATTCAAATTGGTCGCCATGTTCGGAATCGGTGTATGAAACATCTGCTGAAGTTAACGTTGCTAGTGTTCAATTATGTGACTTAATGCCGGAAAGTTAAAATATTTACCTTGAATCGCAATAAAATCCACTGAAACATTCACAGCGTCTTTTAATTATATTACTCTAATAGAAATTCTCTAAACATCAGTCAGAGCATAACCACATACATTGAACACTAACAGTGAGCTGACTGAACTGAAGAATAGCACTACCCGTGATTTGCATCTTTCATGATATATAAACAGTGCATCCCAGCACTCAATCGCACCAGGGCACGAGTGATCGCTTGACCTAAGCGTCTAGTTTTTGAATAAATTCAATCAAATAATTTATGACTGCATCATGTATGTGGAATGAATAAAACTTACCTTTCATGTACAGCCTCATGATGTCAGAAACTTTATCAAGCTCCTTGTCATTTGTCTCATTAGCTTGCATTTTCATGATATCATAGACTTGAGTGAAGTGTGATTTTTTTAATTCAATAAATGGAGAAATTGGAAAAACTGTCCAGTTTTTTGCATTCTTTATCTTGCTCTCTAGGTCATTTTCACTTGCAGTGTTTCCTGGTGCACTCTCCTTCATGATCACAACTTGCACTGAAGAGGAATCCTTCTGCTGAGTTTGTTGACTGGCTATATTGCTACTGGACCCTTCCGTCCCTCCTCCTCCTGCACTTACTCCATATCCACTTGCACTTGCTGCCCAGTGGGTCTCTGTCCTAGCTGAGGCTTCTCTCTCAAGCGCTGTGAAGTCCATGGACTCAGTGCTGGTAGCTGTTGCCACAGTCCTGAACCAGCCACCAGCAGAAAACTGTCCAGTGTAGACAAAGCTGCAGTACTTGTCATTGAATGCAGCAATTTCATACCACTTGTCATTCATTTCAGCCTTTAGGATCTTCTTGGCATCTTCCACTGTCGTTCTGTTAAGCCTAACTTTAACCCTGAACTTTTTCATCTGGTGAAAGCTTGTTCTTGTGACAATGGCAGTTTTAGTTTTATGCCTTTCATCTGTCTTGCTGCCCTGATGCTGGCTGGAAGATCTGTCCTGCCCAGCAGAGGCACTGATGCTGACACCCCATCCTGTGAAGCCTGCCTCAGCATGCCAGGAGGACCAGTCACTTGTGCTACTCACATTGCTCTGGGTTGCTCTTCTTTCTTGCTCTGAAGAGAAGGAATACTCCCTGTAGGTGGATTCATTCTGATCCACACAGTCATCTGGATCAATTTCATAGTCAAACCCTTCCAAGCCTTCAGCTTTGATCTTCTTAGCCAGAAGTTTGATCTCATCTTCCTCAGTAGTTTCCAAAGGAACTCCAGCTGAGGAACTCTTTGAAACATCTTCCTTCAATTGGTCAAGCATGCTGTGTTGGGCCGAACTTTCATGGGGTTTTGTCTGAGCAAACTGATCTATAAAGGTGTGTGAATCTTCCTGGAGAGTATCTTTATGCTTCAGCCTATCTTCAATGTTTCCCATAGTCTTAGATACATTTGATGCATTTTCCTTGTCTTTTGATTTGACCTTTTCCTCTTTCTCCTTCTTTTTCTCATTTTCCGTTTTATCATGTTCATCCTTATCAGCTTTTGCTTTATTCTCTTTCTCCTTCCTTTTCTCATTTTCCGTTTTATCATGTTCATCCTTATCAGCTTTTGCTTTATCCTCATTAACCTTTCTTTGATTGTCTTCCTTCTCTTTAGTTTTGGACTCCATCATCTTGTCCTTCACTACAAACATCTCAATATTCTTAACTTCAGAGAGGAGAGTAGCTTCACCAAGAACATTGTTGTCCTTGTCTGCATAAACACAAAGAATTGCATCTTTGTCAAACTTCAATGGAACAAGACTTGCTTCCAATAAGTCATACACTTGTTGATCTTCCTTAAGCTCAATTCGAGCGACTCTTCCTGTGTCCTCTCTTTTCACAAAGACTTTCATATTGCTCCTGATAACAACACAAAATACAATTGTTACTATTTGAGGCCTACGCTGGGGTCCAATGTCGCCGCGTTGGGGTGCGACATTGGGCGTTTTAAGGCGACATTAGAAATGCTTGGTGAAAATCAATGGTAGTGGGTGACATGCGACATTAGGCGACATTGTGCGACATAAGGCGACATAAGGCAACATTAGGCGACATTGGGCGACATAAGGCAACATTAGGCGACATTGGGGGTCATAAGGTGACATTGGGAGACATAAGGTGACATTGGACGACATAAGGCGACATAAGGCAACATTGATGGACATAAGGCGACAGAGTAACAAAACTGAACAGATAATAATAATAATAGTGGTAACATTTAAGAAAATAACAGTAACAAAGAAGTTAATATTTAACAATTATTCCACGAAATCGAGTCGTACACGAGCTGATAGCCAACGAGGCGCTAGCCGAGTTGGCTATCGATCAGTCATACACCAAATCGAATATGGCGACAACCTCGTGTTCACGTGGAAACACAAAAGCGTATCGTTCCACGACTACCGACTAGAAGTGCTGTGTAGAAGCTCGTGCTGTATCGAGAGAGAAGCAGTTGAGATCTACCCTGGTCCCAGAGGCACTGACCTACACTCTCCCTGGCTTTACCGGACTTTTGAGCCACGAAGACAGTGTAGGTCAGTGCCTCTGGGACCAGGGTAGTTGAGATCTCGAGTGTTTTTGAAAGGGGTGCCGGTCCACGAACTCATCAATCTTGAATATAATTGTTTTAATGCTGCTAAACTGAATAGTGTTGTATTTCAAAGAGATAGTTTCATGTGCATGTACCGCAACAACGTCAACAAGCTTGATTAAAATATATCTGAAGCCGGCGGCTCGGATCTTTATGGCCGATAAAACACGGGCTTTAAACACGAGGACGCACTATAAAAGGGCATGCTCCGCCCACAATTGTTGAATAATAATGAGTTTCAATGTGGCGAACAATGGTTAACATGGCTGTACAACGGGGTAAAATGATTTTCTTAATAAAGTCACATTTCAACCGAAAAGTCAATGAATAAATTGTAATTTTACGTCTAAAAGGCAGTTATAATAGACGTACGTGTCAATATTTTTCGTATTCGGTAGTTATCTATACGATTTGCAGTCGCACCACGCGTCTACGCACGGTGGATGTTTTGAATTTCGCGCGCCATGTATCACAACATTCAACATCCGTATTCATTATCCAGGCCGCCTACAAATTCATTTCTGCTAGCCCTGGCTGTCAGCCCCACTAGGGCTAACACTATGGTCTGACGTCACCAAACCATTGTTTAAAAAAAGAATTAGCATATAATAATATCAAAATTCTGCAAAGCGCAAAGAAGAAGTCAGCAATATGTATTTTAACGGAAGAACCTCATGGTGTTTTGGCTAATCAATGGTAAGGCAAATGGAGGCATCTAAGCCGGTGCTCGTTGAATTTTTGCCGGTTCGAAGCGCGCGTAAGCTGCGTCTTTCGGTATAGTCCTATGTTATTCGCTGTATTCGTTCCTCTAGCTTTTCTTCCTAATCTATGTTTCTGATTATTTCTACAGGAAATAAATGGACATCCATAGACCGACCTAAAAGTGTAAATGGGGGTTGAAATTCACGGAATATATTCCCGGTATACTGATAAAGACAGACTACGACAGTCGAACCCTGTCGAGCCGCTCGGCATGTGTCCATATTATTAACGTCAGTGCCGATTATTATACTGTTTGCTGAATTACATATTGTTGTTTTGTAAATAAAGCTCGAATAGTAAATAGCTGTATGAAGTTATTCATGATATAAATAATGTTGTTTGGAAAATGTACTCCTCTTTTTTTTGCGAAAATGTCAGCCCTGTCAGCCCTGTTAGCTCTGTTACCCCTGTTAGCCCTGTTAGCCCTGTTAGCCCTGTTAGCCCTGTCAGCCCTGTTACCCCTGTTACCCCTGTTATCCCTGTTATCCTTGTCAGCCCTGTCAGCCCTGTTAGCCCGGTTAGCCCTGTTAGCCCTGTTAGCCCTGTTAGCCCTGTTAGCCCTGTTAGCCCTGTTAGCCCTGTCAGCCCTGTTACCCCTGTTATCCCTGTTATCCCTGTCAGCCCTGTCAGCCCTGTTAGCCCGGTTAGCCCTGTTAGCCCGGTTAGCCCTGTTAGCCCTGTTAGCCCTGTTAGCCCTGTTAGCCCTGTTAGCCCTGTTAGCCCTGTTATCCCTGTCAGCCCTGTTAGCCCGGTTAGCCCTGTTAGCCCTGTTAGCCCTGTTAGCCCTGTTAGCCCTGTTAGCCCTGTTAGCCCTGTTAGCCCTGTTAGCCCTGTTAGCCCTGTCAGCCCTGTTACCCCTGTTATCCCTGTTATCCCTGTCAGCCCTGTCAGCCCTGTTAGCCCGGTTAGCCCTGTTAGCCCTGTTAGCCCTGTTAGCCCTGTTAGCCCTGTTAGCCCTGTCAGCCCTGTTACCCCTGTTATCCCTGTTATCCCTGTCAGCCCTGTCAGCCCTGTTAGCCCGGTTAGCCCTGTGTGCCCTGTTAGCCCTGTTAGCCCTGTTAGCCCTGTTAGCCCTGTTAGCCCTGTTAGCCCTGTTAGCCCTGTTAGCCCTGTTAGCCCTGTTAGCCCTGTTAGCCCTGTTAGCCCTGTTAGCTCTGTTAGCCCTGTTAGCCCTGTCAGCCCTGTCAGCCTGTTACCCATGTCAGCCCTGTCAGCCCTGTTAGCCATGTTAGTCTTGTCAACCCTGTTAGTTCCTCAAAGTCGCAAACTGGGTTCTACAGCGCATGCTCCCTGTGCCAGCGAATGCGCCCTGTGCCGGCCGCTCAGATAATTACCGAAGGCTCTGATCAACACGAGACATTCTTCACAAACAAATATTGCTCACTGAAAACAACTCAAATATCGCTCAAATGACTTCACATGTTGAGTTAAATGATGAAATAATGGGGATCAAAGCAAAATGCGAGAAGTTTAAGAAGAGAAATATGCTATCAGTATCGAACATGAGTATCGCACAACTGACACAAGATTGAAATCTAAAACGAAGTCAATGTCTTCTATACTTTGTACCACTGTAATTGTGTGTTGTGGTAAGCTTTATATAACACTGATATATCTTTATTTTGCTGAGTTTTGAAATCGGTTCAGTTGTAAGTAAATCACTGATTTGAATGCCCAGAATGCAGGAAATATTGTTCATGATTGTTCGAGTCACCACATTGCTCCACATTGGATCACGCTGCGATGTCTAGTTTATTTATATTTGTATTTGGTATGGATATATTTATGGTACCAAATAAACTATGTCATTGTCATTCATGATTTGCTGAGTTTGTGAAATCAGCACTGAAATTGCAAGGAAATTAAGGATCTTCTACCGAGTCACGCAACGATCGCACTACAAAGATATCTATATTTAGTTCAAATAGGCTACATTTCAGTTAGAAGCCCGACTTCACGCTGAGCGTCTAGTTGACTGTTGATTCAATACGGTATCTATATTTAGTTCAAATAGGCTACATTTCAGTTATATTAGAAGCCCGACTTCACGCTGAGCGTCTAGTTGACTGTTGATTCAATACGGTATCTATATTTAGTTCAAATAGGCTACATTTCAGTTAGAAGCCCGACTTCACGCTGAGCGTCTAGTTGACTGTTGATTCAATACGGTATCTATATTTAGTTCAAATAGGCTACATTTCAGTTATATTAGAAGCCCGACTTCACGCTGAGCGTCTAGTTGACTGTTGATTCAATACGGTATCTATATTTAGTTCAAATAGGCTACATTTCAGTTAGAAGCCCGACTTCACGCTGAGCGTCTAGTTGAATGTTGATTCAATACGGTATCTATATTTAGTTCAAATAGGCTACATTTCAGTTATATTAGAAGCCCGACTTCACGCTGAGCGTCTAGTTGACTGTTGATTCAATACGGTATCTATATTTAGTTCAAATAGGCTACATTTCAGTTAGAAGCCCGACTTCACGCTGAGCGTCTAGTTGACTGTTGATTCAATACGGTATCTATATTTAGTTCAAATAGGCTACATTTCAGTTAGAAGCCCGACTTCACGCTGAGCGTCTAGTTGACTGTTGATTCAATACGGTATCTATATTTAGTTCAAATAGGCTACATTTCAGTTATATTAGAAGCCCGACTTCACGCTGAGCGTCTAGTTGACTGTTGATTCAATACGGTATCTATATTTAGTTCAAATAGGCTACATTTCAGTTAGAAGCCCGACTTCACGCTGAGCGTCTAGTTGAATGTTGATTCAATACGGTATCTATATTTAGTTCAAATAGGCTACATTTCAGTTATATTAGAAGCCCGACTTCACGCTGAGCGTCTAGTTGACTGTTGATTCAATACGGTATCTATATTTAGTTCAAATAGGCTACATTTCAGTTAGAAGCCCGACTTCACGCTGAGCGTCTAGTTGACTGTTGATTCAATACGGTATCTATATTTAGTTCAAATAGGCTACATTTCAGTTAGAAGCCCGACTTCACGCTGAGCGTCTAGTTGACTGTTGATTCAATACGGTATCTATATTTAGTTCAAATAGGCTACATTTCAGTTAGAAGCCCGACTTCACGCTGAGCGTCTAGTTGAATGTTGATTCAATACGGTATCTATATTTAGTTCAACAAGACGCTCAATGAGCGTACACTCGGGCTTATGACAAGGACAATGTCAGTTGCGTGAGGAGAGACCTGACAATGACTGACAGTTGCGTGACGAGGGAGACTATGTATATACATGTATGTGTCGAGTTCATTTGATTTGCCTTTGACTTTGAGTTCATTTGATTACCTTTTGACTTTGAGTTCAATTGATTTGATTTTGATGAGTTCGTGTAAAGGCCCGCTCTCTAGCTTCAGATCCCGAAACGTCGAGTTTGGAATCGAGTTCGGGTTCGAGTTACGGTTCGAACGTCGAATAAAACTATTCGACCCGTTTCTGGCGCCATCAATATGCAACCTCAAGTGACCTCAAGTACGTTTGATATACGTACTTCGAACAATCGGAGATCTTTATCGATACTCATCGATACAAATAATCTTTCTTGTCACGCAACTATCATTGTCATATTAAATACCCGACTATACGCTCATTGAGCGTCTTCTTCTGTAACAGATCCCTGAAATTCTAATGACGTTTTGATTTCGATTGTATTTTTGCCGTTCACTGACCTGTTTTGAGCGTGGAAATTCTGTTTTAAATAGCGCTTGACGTGGCGGTTCTAAAATTAGATCGCGTAATAAATGTATGACTCAGACAAGGATCATACAACTGTCATCGTACTGAAAAGAACACGGATTTTCGAACATTGACCTTTCTCGCCTTTGCTTTGATGTAGTTTTGAAGTTCGATTTTTTCAAACGTGGAATAAAATAAACATTCATCATGAGTTATTGAAAATGATACGTCTTGAGGTTGCATAGGTCAGATGGTTCCGATAACGCCTTCGCGTTTGTTTTTGTTAAATATATTTTAAGCGAGCTTCTAGTCCTTCTACCACTTCTAGTCATTGAACGATGAACTAGAATCCTGACCTTTTAATAGCTTGAAGATCTACAGCTGCTTTCAAAACTAAGATTCAAATCTACTTTAGTCCTGTGTGTGTGTGTTTTTTTCTTATCTGCTGAGTAATCTTGAAACTCGATACGATTAAATACGTCGCATACTTTCGTCATTCTTTGACCGGACTACGACGACGACGACTACCGAAAAACGCATTTTATAACTCGGGCCGCTTCCTTCGGAAGGGCCCGAGTAAATAGGCTACATTTCAGTTAGCTGAGCGTCTAGTTGAATGTTCATTCAATACGGTATCTGAAATACGTTTACAGAATTGTTTGGATTATTCCAGCTTCATGCAATATGTAAATCTAAGGAAATTAACTTAGATAAGTATATATAATCTTTGTTCCTAATCGTCCTCCTACAGTGATAATAACATGTAGCATTGGAGTTACATACCTCTTTGACCTTTTGGCTATGAAACTAATAGGTTCTATTAAATGCTTGACTTCTAAGACAAGTGCCTTGTATTCTTCTGTTAACTATTCTTGGTATAGAGCTTCGAACAACTAACTTATTTCGAACTTAGCTAGCAATATTTATAGTGAGGCTTCAGGAAACGGAAGCTATGATTAAGTCATCCCTAGTGAGTGTGCTGGAATGTATGTGGGCTATTCTAGCTTGTGTGACCACAGGCAACAGGTCACGTAGAGTCAGTATCTTGGGTAATATTTGTATTTTCCGCTCTGTATTTGTTCTGATGACCTTTAGATATCCGAACCCCCAACAGTAATCCGAACCCCGACATCTGGTTTTATTTATGAGTTCGGATTACTAAAGGTCATCAGAAACAAATACAGACAATAACAGAGCTTCGGAGAGCTTATAAACGATACGGAAAATACAAATATTACCCAAAATACTGACTGTACGTGACCTGTTGTCCGTGGTGTGGGTGTGACTCATGTGTGGGTCTTTTGATGCAAGGGAAGTTCTACTAACTTCCTTTGATGCAATTCCTGTTTGTGGTGTATTATCAAAAATGAAAGTACATTCTTTTCTAGTTAGAACATCTAAATTATAGTACATTACTTTGTTTAACTATATCACAACATGAGTTGTGATATCAGTGAACGAATATTTGGTTCTGTGAACTTGATCACACGCTCCCCTGCTAAACGTTGTCGTCCACGACAACAAGTGACACATTGCCTATACACATATACTATATAGCATAAAGACTAACGATATAAGCATATAGATTGGCAAATATCTTATAGATAATGCTTCATCTGCAATGACTGTTGTATCCTCTGGTTGAAAGCCGACTCAACGAATTTGTGATCATAATTCCAGTTAATAATTACACACAATGGATCGTATTTCAGCCTTTTCAGCCCTTTCAGCCTTTTCAGCTTTTCAGCAGCCTTTTACCGCGACCCACTTGCTCTCGCTATTGTTTGAACAAAATATGAAAACGAAATCAAAGCACATGGCCTCTTGATATCCGTTCGGCGGTAACTGTTTTAGCTATAACTTTTGTACAACGTGCATCAATTGATTACAACAACAACATTAGACTCAATAAAGAACACATCACGTCTCAGCAATAGATTTAGCATTCCCTTTATAGTACAACACTGTGCCCCTAAAAGTACAGCAACAGATATAACATTCCCTTTATAGTACAACACTGTGCCCCTAAAAGTACAGCAACAGATTTAGCATTCCCTTTATAGTACAACACTGTGCCCCTAAAAGTGCAGCAACAGATCTTAACATTCCCTTTATAGTACAACACTGTGCCCCTAAAAGTGCAGCAACAGATTTAGCATTCCCTTTATAGTACAACACTGTGCCCCTAAAAGTGCAGCAACAGATTTAGCATTCCCTTTATAGTACAACACTGTGTCCCTAATAGTTCAGCAACAGATTTAGCATTCCCTTTATAGTACAACACTGTGCCCCTAAAAGTGCAGCAACAGATTTAGCATTCCCTTTATAGTACAACACTGTGCCCCTAAAAGTGCAGCAACAGATTTAGCATTCCCTTTATAGTACAACACTGTGCCCCTAAAAGTGCAGCAATAGATTTAGCATTCCCTTTATAGTACAACACTGTGCCCCTAAAAGTGCAGCAACAGATTTAGCATTCCCTTTATAGTACAACACTGTGCCCCTAAAAGTGCAGCAATAGATTTAGCATTCCCTTTATAGTACAACACTGTTCCCCTAAAAGTGCAGCAACAGATTTAGCATGATTCCCTTGAGAGTACAACACTGTGCCCCTAAAAGTGCAGCCGACAGATTTAGCATTCCCTTTATAATACAACACTGTGCCCCTAAAAGTTCAGCAACAGATTTAGCATTCCCTTTATAGTACAACACTGTTCCCCTAAAAGTGCAGCAACAGATTTAGCATGATTCCCTTGAGAGTACAACACTGTGCCCCTAAAAGTGCAGCCGACAGATTTAGCATTCCCTTTATAATACAACACTGTGCCCCTAAAAGTTCAGCAACAGATTTAGCATTCCCTTTATAGTACAACACTGTGCCCCTATATATGGTCGTAAATTTACTTCTAGAATCCTGTCCTTTTGATAACTTGTATTTCTAAAACTGCTTTCAAAATAAAGATGAATATCCACTTGAGTCATGTTTGTGATTTATTTAGCTATTAGACTGACGACCGTTTAGCGAGTGTTGGGGCAAAGAGTAACGAGTAGCCTTGAGTAACTCTAAAATACTAAAACTCTATCAGATGGGTTTCCTGTGGCGCTGTATCGAAGAGGGCAGAGGGAGACTGGAGACGAGGGGAGGGGGGAAAGAAAAGGAAGAGTTGAGAGCATTCTCGTACCCAGTGCCCACTCATCATTTGGTTGGGCTCTGGGACACCCTGTTGCTCGGTCATCAAATTTTGACGACCAAGTCGTCAGAGCACATGCTCATACTAAAGACCGCTGCGAGCGGGTACTGTGGCCTTGTGGAAGAGTCTACTAGCTACGTAGTGTTTACGTTGGTTTGAATTCAAACAAGTACACAAGTTTGTACATTTATTTTCGTATGGCCGTTTAAAAGACCTTCGACGTTCATCATCAGTTCTTCTCTGGCTCTGTTGCGATAAAGGCTGGACGATAAATACATGTTCTAATATAATCTTGCATGTGAGCCTTCCTGTCTTCCGCTTTGTTATTGTTTCTCTTGAATTATAAAAATATTCCTTTGAATACTCAAAGCAACTGAGTACGATCGAGTACGTCTTCTCCGTGGTAGGTCACTGCAGCCGTTAATATAATTTATGTATTGTTAGATCTCCCTTTACGAATTTATGTCTACACAGTCAATGAGTCGCTCTCATTTCCATTGATTTATAATTCAAAAAAGGTATATCTAATTTTTGAAAATACAACCGTCGCTGTCATTCGCTTCGTTCGCTTTGCAAGTTTGAATCTTTGTTTATCTCATGGACCAATGAAATACGATCATTCATTGTTGATTTCAACGGCTAATGAAATTCGCTAAAATTTCAGGGTTCCCCAGAGCCAACGACAAACCAAATGAGGAGAGGGCTCTGGGTACGAGAATGGAGTTGAGAGTTGGCCAACCCTTCTATTCTGGGGACCAAGTCCCTCTCGGTCTTCGGCCTCGCACAGGGATCCCATACAAAAGCAAAAGGGATCCCGAAGGATTTGCATGCGGAGGAGGCTAAGTAACGAGAGCCGTGTTTGTTTGTGTCTCGTAACTTCTCGTATAAACTAATAAAGACATTATTTCAGTTATTTGTTCCTCGAAGAGAATTACTTGAGCCTTTAAATCAGGCAGTTCATATGGAGCCATTGGAGGTGCTCGACTACACAGACTAGTCGATCGTCATGGACTGATGGAGCTATTATAAAAGGCCAAACAAACACAAACACAATCGATATTCAGCTGGAAAATAATCTCAACAAACCGTCACTGAAAAACTTGAAAGCATCTTTATGAACAAACACTTGACACTTTGCACGAGAGATCGATGTGTCTTGTTTCTGGTGCAAAATAACATAGGATAGTAGAGTAGAGTGTATAAACCGCCTTACCCTTCTAAACTACGCGTGAAGCGAAAAGCACATGGACTGACTCCATTATTGCAACACGGCGTATTTTGAACGTTATCGAATCGATAAAATGTCGACAACCAGACGAATAAACCATCGGGTACATCGTCGCGACATCGTGGCTGATTTTCGATCACCTGACTAGTCCCGAACACTGTCCGAAGATTAGGACACTTACGGACTTACAGAGTTACGGACTTACACACTCGATGACATAGTGGCTGCTCTCTTCTAAGAAGTGGAGTAGCCACAAAAATGGACTAGAAGTTCTTGGAGATGCCTGACACTCTACTTTTTAGATTAAAGGGGGACTAGTACGTAAATCGTTCAAAGTTTGATTTAGCTGAAACTTCACTGAAATAATCTCAAAGACCCATACAATCACGGATAAATTTTTTTCTCAATAATTCCAATGGGAAGTATTACATTTGTATGAATCTTTAGAGGTGTCAGTGACGTCACTTACTCAACCCAAACAATCATCACGGCTTCGCTCTATACATTTCTTCATGTCTAATGTCTTGAATAATTTTATTTCTATGAAGCTAAACGTTTGTGTGAAGGAGTTTTCTTACCTTCTTTGTGCTTAGGATTGATTGTTTGACTAGTTTTCTTCAGTGCAGAGCTGTTATCTGAACAAACCGTTCAGATATTTTGATCACAAAATACAAAGAAATGTATGGAGCTGAGTTTGGGTTGAGTAAGTGACGTCACTGACACCTCTAAACATTCATAAAAATGTATTACTTTCCATTGGAATTTTTGAGAAAAAAATTAACCAGTGATTTGTATGGGTCTTTGAGATTATTTCAGTGAAGTTTCAGCTAAATCAAAGTTTGAACGATTTACGTACTAGTCCCCCTTTAAATAATGGTATCAAATTTCAAGTGTCAATTGTATTTTTAACGGACGTTTCGGGCATAGCCCTTCATCAGTGTCAGTCAACCGTTTTAGCAGTATACACAACCAAACCGCATTTACATGTCTAGAATTCCCTGGATGACTCGTTAGCATTTGCGTCGGTAAACTCAAGATAAATGCGTTTACATAACAACTTTCAATATTCCAACACAATTTCTCAGAAATCACTCTTCTTTTAGCTGTGCAAATAGTCTGCGTCACCGTTACTATATACTCTGTCAGAAATGTTTCGGTTGCCAAGTCACGCAAGGTACCCTTCTTCTGGGTTTATCACTGGACACGGCAATAGAACAGTTTTACTATTATAGGATAAACAAAAATACTAGGAAAATTCTCAGATTAACTATAGACTGAAGATGATTAGTCTAGCTTATTACTGATGCTGTATCTAAAATCAGTGTTTCTTGGTAAAGATTTAGTAAAGGAATGAGCTAGTTTAATTACCAAGTACAGAGTTGTTAGCCGGCTACAATCCTGGCCAAAATGATTGGGACACCTGGCTTAATATCGATCTCAACATGAAAATATCCATATAACTTGACCCCCCCTCCCCCATAACAATGTTGATGATTGTCTACGTCGACCCCCATCGTTAATGAAAGTTGGAAACAACATTGGAGCAGGGGGAGGGGGGTGGGGAGGGGGATAAGGTGCTTATATTAAAACATATTGCGCAATAACTAGTGTCCCAATTAATTTTGTCCAGGATTGTAGCTAGTTTACAATGCAGCGGGTTCAAACAATTACGGAAGGTCGGGTTCCAGAGAAATTCAAACCCTTGACGTAAATCACTTGTTTCCGAATAAAACACTCACGACTTTCTTCTGCCGGTCTGCATGGTGACCGATACACTGATGACCCTGATTTCCAGACGGCACACTGATCAGGCAACACTGACCAATAGTTGGTAACAAAACGAATAGACATCAGAAAGCTTTGATCGATCGATCTGATCAAAGACGAAGTAACGTTTATCTATAAACCACAAAACATCGACTGCTCTTTTCGAACACGGAAGTGGTCAGGATTAATACGCACATTAACAACATAGATACGGCATGGAAATAACAATTTATAACAATCGCAGCGGATTACTGTGAAGAAACTAACAGTTGACTGTACTTTCTCGAATGAAAATCACAAAACTTGATCAAAAATGTTCAGGGTAAATTACGCCAATGCTATCCATACGATGGACATGGGACACAACAATTGAAAACAATCACTGATTACTGAGAAGATACACTAGTGTACTCACTTTTTCGCTGCAGTCAATTATATGTTGCACCAATACTTATCCGCGCAGCTTTGCATAGATGTATTCGGAGGGATTTTCAGACGGATTCGGCTGCGAAAAGCTACTTTTATGACTATGACACTCACAGTGAGGTTGCACTGCTGAATCTGCTTGGTCTAAACCCCTTACCACGTGTCATTGAGTGGCAGAGAATGGGCGGGGACGGGGCTTGTTCAATTCTGGGAACTAGCTGATGTTGAGTGACACTAGTGATTTCGATACGTATAACTTGTCATCCATGTAATCATGCATCGCCTAGGAGATCAGTGGTTTTGCCGATTCATAATTAGCTTTGCTACACAATAGAAATAGTGTCAGAAAATTATATAAAACCCACGATTCATTGAACTAGAGCCGTTTATTCAATCTGCGAAGGAAATCGAAAACCATTCAAGATGTGAAGTCATTTTTAAAACCTTATTACACTCATTTCTGAGAAGACTGAGAAAGATATAAATTCAGTCACAAGCATCACTCTCGTCATGTTATACAGATTTTTATGTTTTTTTAGACAGTTTTTCTTTGTTGTGTGCAACATCAAGTCCATTAGAACACAGTGTTAGAACGTTCCTTTTCCCTAAAAACTAAAACTATTGTCAAGTAATGTGAAGACCAGTATCCTCTCCCTCCCCTCCCTATGCACGGCAACTCCAAACGCAACTCCAAACACTGGCATGCATGGGGGAAAATGCGCTCATCAAACCTTGGAAATTCATTGGAAATTCATTGGAAATCCATTGGAAATTCATTGGAAACTGATCCATTGGAAATTCATTGGAAATCCATTGGAAATTCATTGGAAACTGATCCATTGGAAATTCATTGGAAATCCATTGGAAATCCATTGGAAATTCATTGGAAATTCATTGGAAATCCATTGGAAACTGATCCATTGGAAACTGCTCCATTGGAAATTCATTGGAAATTCATTGGAAATTCATTGGAAATTTTAAATTGGAAATCCATGGACCTTTTCGTAGTTTCCCAGAATGCTTCATGATTCTGCGCGCGCAAGCGAGGTCAGGGTACAAAGTAGATCGAAAATATTAAGAGAGATCGAAGAAATTCAGTAGAAAACTTAGACGTTTTAAAAGTGCGTAAGAAGAATTACAACTAGATGGAAATTCTCAAGCAAAGAAAATAGTTTTTTTCCTGTTCTTGATTAGATACAGTAGTTATATTTTCCTCAATACACGATCAATGGCCCATTTCGCGGTTAATGACGGATTTCTGGATACCCTGTGGATTAACACGGAAGCGAGGCAATTTCGGGCAACTTCAGGCGGCTTTGTTTACACAATATAGTCGCAGTATGATATGTTTTTGTACTCAACGATCGTAAAATGTGTAAAATTTAAAGCTATAAAGAAAGCGAAAGTACTCGAGTCAACAGATTCTTTCCCAACTCAGATGACGACTCGGTGTCCTTGTCGATTCTTTCCAGGTGAATAGTAAGTGTTGAAAGCAAGATCAACCAGCTCTTTCTTCGTACGATTTTTGCCCGAGTCACTAGTTTGGACACCGTGTAGTAGAAGAAATTCACGTAAAACCGGTATTTTCTTAGTTGAAAAATACTCCTTTGTCACAAAACGTCGACTATCTACTTCTTCAATCTCCTCAAAAAATGTCCCAGTTCCTCTAATCTTTCTCTTTTCCAATTTAATACCGTCATGTACGACTTTAAACAGGAGCCATTTTGTGGCAAAGCCGGTGGAATTAATCTAAGTTGCCCGAAATTGCCTCGCTTCCGTGTTAATCCACAGGGTACCCAGAAATACGTCATTAACCACGAAATGGGCAATTCTAAATATTTTGTACCCTGACCTCCCTTGCGCGCGCAGAATCATGAAGCATTCTGGGAAACTACGAAAAGTTCCATTGGAAACTGCTCCATTGGAAATTCATTGGAAATTCATTGGAAATCCATTGGAAATTCATTGGAAATCCATTGGAAATCCATTGGATCGGAAATCCATTGGAAATTCATTGGAAATTCATTGAAAATTCATTGGAAATTCATTGGAAATTCATTGGAAATCCATTGGAAATCCATTGGAAATCCATTGGAAATCCATTGGAAATTCATTGGAAATTCATTGAAAATTCATTGGAAATTCATTGGAAATTCATTGGAAATTCATTGAAAATTCATTGGAAATTCATTGCAAATCCATTGCAAATCCATAGAAAAGTGATCCATTAGAAATTCATTAGAAATTCATTGGAAATTAGGATGAAATTTTGAATTACCAAACTGCATGTGGAAATTATTGTTGGAATAGAACATGTTAAGACTGAAAAGTTGTTTTGAAGTATTTTAAAGTCAAAAACATAATATTAATTTCCCTAGATATGATGAGCATTTGAGGGATTTCTATATCAACCAAACGGCATCAAGTGAGCTCGGTGTTTTGGTATTCAGTTTGATTGATTGATTGATTGATTGATTGATTGATTGATTGATTGATTGATTGATTGATTGATTGATTGATTGATTGATTGATTGATTGATTGATTGATTGATTGATTGATTGATTGATTGATTGATTGATTGATTGATTGATTGATTGATTGATTGATTGATTGATTGATTGATTGATTGATTGATTGATTGATTGATTGATTGATTGATTGATTGATTGATTGATTGATTGATTGATTGATTGATTGATTGATTGATTGATTGATTGATTGATTGATTGATTGATTGATTGATTGATTGATTGATTGATTGATTGATTGATTGATTGATTGATTGATTGATTGATTGATTGATTGATTGATTGATTGATTGATTGATTGATTGATTGATTGATTGATTGATTGATTGATTGATTGATTGATTGATTGATTGATTGATTGATTGATTGATTGATTGATTGATTGATTGATTGATTGATTGATTGATTGATTGATTTATTTATTCTTAGAAATTACATTTAAAAGTGCCAAAAGAGTCTAAAAATCTTATCACTATTCCTGATTTTCTGGTACTTTTTTTTTGTCCACAGTCCACAGTCGTTCCATTGTAATTTTCCGTCCAGGATAGTCGTGCTTTGTGTTTGTTTTTTTCAGTTATAGTGTTTTTAAGAGATTACTCGTTTTTGATGGCTCTCAGGAAACTGATGAAATATGACTTGACTTTGCTATGGCATTCTTTCTCGATGATCTGTTCCTGCTTCTCCAGCCACCTATCGATGTAGTTCTTGTCTGTACCCTCGGTAGGAATGGCTTGGAAATTACTTCTCACTGCTGGGAGAACCGCCATAAAGCTGTCACAGTTGGACCTCACTTCCTTGGCCTTTTTCTTCATCATCGTATAATGCAGCTTCTTGGGATTTTCCTGGCTTTTCTCTCCCTTCCCAATAAATTGCTGTAACTGGTTTTCCACTATGGAAAAGAACCCGGCGACTTTTTCCAGGCCACTGATAAATACCTTCAAGCATGGAATCAGCTCTTCTTTCACCAACAGGGCAGCAGCCTCTTGCAGTTTAGCTTGAGCACAATTAGCAGTTGCTTGTGCCATATCCTTTTTAGCAGAGGCACTCAACAGCGGGGAGGCAATCGCACTAACCATAGGAAGGAACATAAGGCCTATGGCAAAACCTTTTTTGATTTTGGCGGAAGCTTCAAGCTTCTTTTTCGCTTCGTCGTACTCTTTTTGGAGATCCGTCAGCTCAAGCATAACTTCCTTGGCCTTGTCTTCCCTTTGCTTCAGAGGTATCAGCATGCTTTCATGCATCTTCACGATAATTTCACAAAGCTCTCGGTAGCCTTCAGTTTCTTTTAGTATGTCGGATAGGTTCTCTAACCATTCCTCGTAGGTTAAGCCGGCATAGTAATCAAAGTAGTCATCAATGGCCGACACCAATTTCTTGGAGACTGGGAGCACCCCTTTTTCGTAGACCATGGCGTCGTTTCTCGTGTCGTCGCGGAGTTGTCGAAACTTTTGAGCAGCTTCAGAATCAGTTCCCACGGCGTTTTCCACGTAAAGCGACCTCATGTAGAGGGAGAACATCATCATATCATTAGGCAGTGAATGAAGGGCGTCATTGATATTCAGCAATGCTTTGTCTTCGACCATTGTTGGGGCTTGCTCGGCCATTGTAGGTCTATGTTGGGAAAAATGAGGAAATACTATGAGATGAAATATATTAAAATATTTAACATATGTTAAAAGCTTCAAATGTTCTGCAAGAAGAACTAGAGCGGAATGGGCATACAACGGTCATAATAGAATTTACCCCTCCAACACATGCCTAGGAGATTGTAATTAATCATCTGGCTGTATGGGAATGATTCGGAATGCGTTCTGATCGAATACCAGTTTTAACAAGGAGACAACCCTGACCTGCTTGTTTGATAATACGTATAGCATCATCAATACGTGAATATGAAACTGTGGAATGTCCCAATCGATCGAAGCAATACCATCAGTATAACCGAAGACTGACCCATTGGGGTAAGACTATAAACGATGATCCAGAAATTGTTACTAATTATTGATAATCGTAGTCTAGAAAGCATCCTAGAAAGGTACCAGGATACACAATTAAGGTGGCAGGTGCCTATTTCTTTGGACTATGGGTCTCATTTTAAATCGATGTTTCGAGCAGCAAAACGTGAACCGATGTCGGATATGTTTCATCTTGATATTCGTAAATTTCATAAAATTCACAATCATTTAGTGTGATAAAGACAACATTTGTTGAGTTCAATCGATTTTCAAACACTCCATTTTCAGATAAAATGCTCCAGTATATTGTCGAAAATCCAAGATGAATTTTTTTCAAAAGTACCTCAAGTGTGAAGGATTACTGGTGCCAAGTTTCAAGAAAATGCATACCTTGGAAAATGCACCATAATTAAGCGACTGCTAAATTTTGAGTACAAAATACTCAACTCGCACACATTGTCAGCGCTGCCGTACAAATTTTAAAATAAAACTAAATTTGAAACTTTCAACTGAAAGCTTCAAATCATTCGCAACTGTATTGCAAAATTCACGCAATTCGGCCGCATACGACAAACTTTATCAATGAGCAAAGTGCAAGAGGTTTATGAATTATTAAGTATGAAAGTATTTAAAAAAATGAAAATCTGTGTCGATTTGTTTTCCATAATTTTACAATATCCATATATAGAGCCAGCACAAGATATTCGAAAACACTTCACCAAGTTTCAGCGTGTTCTTCACATGCGGTTTGGAGAACTTTGGTAGCATAGCCAGCCACTTCAAGTAAGTCTTCCGTAGCTTTCGGCAGGCCCGTAGGAGGGGGGGTTCGAGGGGTTCGAACGAACCCCCCTTGAGGATATTTTTTTATTTAGTTTTAGTTTTCTTTTAGATTTCTTTTAGTTTATTGCGTTAATCGTGGGCAGTGTCGCCCTTGGTCTTGCATTTTGTAACAGTGTCATCGTTATAACATTCCTATGCTGTTATTATAAGATTCATAAACACCAAAATCAACAAATCAACAATTACGTCGTTAAATACCAAAAGAAAACAACCGAAGAACCATGCTGCTTAGAATGCCAAGATCCTATGGAACAAGACCTGGAAAGTACTCACGTACACTATCAAGCTAATACTCCCAAACATGACAATCAAGAACCAGGACAACCAGTCTAATTTGACCTATCAATAAATTAACTACGGAAACAACCAAACAAAGATTAAGGAACTATATTACGGAATACGATTTTAAAAGGACATGAACTCTGATATAACTATGCATGAAGTTATTATCAGCTATATTCCACAACAATATTTTGAACTATCTACTCATATATTCTCAAGTACCATATACACCTAACCAAAAAAAATTCTGCAACTTTGGATATATATATGTCTTTTGTTTCTCTATTGTTTTTTCTTCGAGAACAAAGGACATATATAATAATAATAATAATAATATAATAATATCTTTATTTATATAGCGCTATTTCATAGTATGTCAATAGCGCTTTACAGAGTGATAATATAATAATATATATGATAATAATAATATGATATAGAAAATCATATTATATATGATTATATATATATCTTAGAGTTGCAGAATTTATTTGGTTAGGTGTATAATCACAAAATAATATATATATATATATTTCAATATCATTATGAGTGGCTTTAACATGATAGCAAACCGCAACTTATGTTAAGAAACTCATACAAAAAAAACACAGTTAATCTCATATATATTCACATATAGCTAACAGAAAACAACAATAACGATTCAGTATATATCCATTACCACATTAAGGTAAGCTAATAATCTTATATATTCATTGGTGATGGTTACCTATATTTACTCTATATTTAGTGGAAGCATTTCAAAAAACTCGTTCGTTTAGGATATCTAGATCCCCTTTTTCTCAACGGAGTTCGAAATTGAGAGGGGAGAGATGTTATGATAGAGAATATCTCATATTCAGATAAGCTAGAAACTTAATTAATATTTTATGTCTAAATCCTAGTCGGTATGGCTATACCTTGTCATATGTGTCAGGATGTACCAAGCAAACACTATTCCATTACGAACTAAAAGGCTTTTTGGATCGGATTTTGATCCAATTTCAGCCTTTTCAGCCTTTTCAGCCTTTTCAGCCTTTTCAACCTATTCAGCCCTTTCAGCAGTTTCAGCCTTTTCAGCCTTTTACCAAAACCCACGTGCTCTCGCTATTGTTTGAACAAAATATGAAAACGAAATCAAAGCACATGGCTTCTTGATATCCGTTCTGCGGCAACTGTTTTAGCAAACTTTTGTACAACGTGCATCAATTGATTACAACAACAACAGTTAGACTCAATAAAGAACACATCACGTCTCAGCAACAGACTTTGCATCTGTGCCCCTAAAAGTGCCGCAACAGATTTAGCATTCCCTTTATATTACAACACTGTGCCCCTAAAAGTGCAGCAATAGATTTAGCATCCCTTTATAGTACAACACTGTGCCCCTAAATGTGCAGCAACAGATTTAGCATTCCCTTTATATTACAACACTGTGACGTGCCCCTAAAAGTGCAGCAATAGATTTAACATCCCTTTATAGTACAACACTGTGCCCCTAAAAGTGCAGCAACAGAATTAGCATTCCCTTTATATTATAACACTGTGCCCCTAAAAGTGCAGCAATAGATTTAGCATTCCCTTTATAGTACAACACTGTGCCCCTAAAAGTGCAGCAACAGATTTCGCATCCCTTTATAGTACAACACTGTGCCCCTAAAAGTGCAGCAACAGATTTCGCATCCCTTTATAGTACAACACTGTGCCCCTAAATGTTCAGCAACAGATTTAGCATTCCCTTTATAGTACAACACTGTGCCCCTAAAAGTGCAGCAACATATTTAGCATTCCCTTTATAGTACAACACTGTGCCCCTAAAAGTGCAGCAACAGATTTCGCATCCCTTTATAGTACAACACTGTGCCCCTAAAAGTGCAGCAACAGATTTCGCATCCCTTTATAGTACAACACTGTGCCCCTAAATGTTCAGCAACAGATTTAGCATTCCCTTTATAGTACAACACTGTGCCCCTAAAAGTGCAGCAATATATTTTGCATCCCTTTATAGTAGTACAACACTGTGCCCCTAAAAGTGCAGCAATATATTTAGCATTCCTTTTATAATACAACACTGTGCCCCTAAAAGTGCAGCAATAGATTTAGCATTCCCTTTATAGTACAACACTGTGCCCCTAAACGTTCAGCAACAGATTTAGTATTCCCTTTATAATACAAGACTGTGCCTCTAAAAGTGCAGCAACAGCTTTAGCATTCCCTCTATAGTACAACACTGTGCCCCTAAAAGTGCAGCAACAGATTTCGCATCCCTTTATAGTAAAACACTGTGCCCCTAAAAGTGCAGCAATAGATTTAGCATTCCCTTTATAGTACAACACTGTGCCCCTAAAAGTGCAGCAACAGATTTAGCATTCCCTTTATAGTACAACACTGTGCTCCTAATAGTGCAGCAACAGAGTTAGCATTCCCTTTATTGTACAAAACTGTGCCCCTAAACGTTCAGCAACAGATTCAGCCACGGGGATTTAGCATTCCCTTTTAATTTACCCGGGTCCCTTTAGTCCAACACTGTCCCCAATAGCTCGAAATAAGTAATAACATATCACTGCTAAAAGTGACGGTAATCCTCCAAAATTCATTCAACAAATCTTCAAATAACTTAAAATAATTGAAAACAAGAAACTTACATGCAATTTGTCGTTCAATTCTTTCTCTGTCGTTTCCAAGCTGTTTCTTCTGCGACTTGCTGAGAGGAAACTAGCTGGGTAGCCGTAACCTCGTGATTCCTAGTAATCCTAGACTATAGTACTGTCGTGGCAATAGGCTAGTGGTTCTTATTTCTCATTGGACCAAATTTGTGACCACGTGGTTTGACAATGCATGCCAATACGTACTATTTTTAATTAATGAAATTCCAAGAACAACCACCAAAATATCTGAGATATTTTATGGTGGACAAATCAGTATCCAAGATGGTTATTTCAGTTGGCCTGTACCAAAACCATGTTACTTTACTGTATATACTTTACTGTATATTTGTATTTTAATTGTAACTCTGGTAATAAATAAACTATTGTCATTAATGTAGTCACGTGACCTCCAGCCTCACTTCTATGTTGATCCAACGGGTAATTCATGACAGGCATAGTTATACACAGATTTTGTTTCAATGTATCAGAGGTATGAAAATCTGCCCTCATTACTGGGTCACTGATATGCATTAAAGAGGTATTTAATTCAATCTGATTGAATAATCAAGTCACGTGACCTATTTTGAAGTCTAATAACACAGGAAGATCAATGCCTTGTATTGATTTTGAATTTTCTTTTTACAGCAGTATAGCCACACTGCTTGCAGTCCTTGACTGCCTATTTTTTTGTACATGTAATCTGATTCAGTTTCAGTCGAGTTATAAATTTGGTAAATGTAATTTGATCAGCCTTTTCAACCTTTTTAGCCCTTTCAGCCTTTTCAGCTTTTCAGCTTTTCCGCCTTTTACCGCGACCCACGTGCTCTCGCTATTGTTTGAACAAAATATGAAAACGAAATCAAAGCACATGGCTTCTTGATATCCGTTCTGCGGCAACTGTTTTAGCAAACTTTTGTACAACGTGCATCAATTGATTACAACAACAATAGTTAGACTAAATAAACAACACATCACGTCTCAGCAACAGATTTTGCATCCCTTTATAGTACAGCACTGTGCCCCTAAAAGTGCAGCAATAGATTTAACATCCCTTTATAGTACAACACTGTGCCCCTAAAAGTGCAGCAACATATTTTGCATTCCTTTATAGTGCAACACTGTGCCCCTAAAAGTGCAGCAACATATTTAGCATTCCCTTTATAGTACAACACTGTGCCCCTAAAAGTACAGCAATAGATTTTGCATCCCTTTATAGTACAACACTGTGCCCCTAAAAGTGCAGCAACATATTTAGCATTCCCTTTATAGTACAACACTGTGCCCCTAAAAGTACAGCAATAGATTTTGCATCCCTTTATAGTACAACACTGTGCCCCTAAAAGTGCAGCAATAGATTTAGCATTCCCTTTTTAATACAACACTGTGCCCCTAAAAGTGCAGCAATAGATTTAGCATCCCTTTATAGTACAACATTGTGCCCCTAAAAGTACAGCAATAGATTTAGCATCCCTTTATAGTAAAACACCGTGCCCCTAAAAGTGCAGCAATAGATTTAGCATCCCTTTATAGTACAACATTGTGCCCCTAAAAGTACAGCAATAGATTTAGCATCCCTTTATAGTAAAACACCGTGCCCCTAAAAGTGCAGCAATAGATTTAGCATTCCCTTTTTAATACAACACTGTGCCCCTAAAAGGCCCCTAAAAGTGCAGCAACAGATTTAGCATTCCCTTTATAGTACAACACTGTGCCCCTAAAAGTACAGCAATAGATTTTGCATCCCTTTATAGTACAACACTGTGCCCCTAAAAGTGCAGCAACATATTTAGCATTCCCTTTATAGTACAACACTGTGCCCCTAAAAGTACAGCAATAGATTTTGCATCCCTTTATAGTACAACACTGTGCCCCTAAAAGTGCAGCAATAGATTTAGCATCCCTTTATAGTACAACACTGTGCCCCTAAAAGTACAGCAATAGATTTTGCATCCCTTTATAGTACAACATTGTGCCCCTAAAAGTACAGCAATAGATTTAGCATCCCTTTATAGTAAAACACCGTGCCCCTAAAAGTGCAGCAATAGATTTAGCATTCCCTTTTTAATACAACACTGTGCCCCTAAAAGGCCCCTAAAAGTGCAGCAACAGATTTAGCATTCCCTTTACTCGGGTCCCTATAGTCCAACTTAACAATTAACAATCAGGGCTAATATCGATAATAATAATAATAATCATAATCATAATAATAATAATAATAATAATAATAATAAATTCTGTTACCTCAATACGCTAAAAACCTAAAAAAAAGAAATACTAAAGATACTATTAAGATACAGGAACAATCGTGTCGCGTTGATGGCTGATCGACATTAATAAGATGTTTTTGCAAGTGGTGTTGAATAAAGAACACCAAGATCTTCATCGTTGTCTGTGGAGAAATGTTGATGAAAATGCTCCAATTAAGGTATCAATTCTGAATGCTTAGAGTAACATTTGGAATCAATTCAAGTCCTTTAGGGACTAGCTGAAGTTGAGTGACACGAGTGATTTCGATACGCATAACTTGTCATCCATCGCAGTGGTTTTGACGATTGGTTTTGCACTAGGTACGAAAGAAATAGTGTCAGAAATTATTACAAACCCACGAAATGTTTTTATCTGTCACCAACTTTGCCACTACGCATACGGGAGATTTATCGTGAGCTGGCCCTTAATCATGTTTATGCACGTTCGCGGACAGTTTGAGAAGGAATGTTTCAAAATCGGCATACGTGTTCAAAATTTGCAATATATCTACTTCGTATACTACATTGGTCTGAAATCTATATGAATGAATGAACTTTATTTAAGCACGGAATCAAATCACTAAAATCTATATCTACTGCTTGAAAACTATATTTATTTTGTAAACGGCTGCGAGACTAGGATAGCGCGGAAGTGCTCGAAATCTTCATTCTCTACGTAAGTCGATTCGATGTCTCAGCTTCTTAGAATGTCTCTAATTTTTCCTTTTTCTTTTCTTCTTCATTATATAGAGTCCATATAAATGCTCGCAGATAAAAGCGTGTTAATGGAAGAGCAATTTATAATGTTCTTCATTAGCAGTGTAGACTAGTTCTATAAAGGATTTTCGAAACCAATTTTGTCACATCAAATAAATATCGCGTACATTTGAAAATTTGCAGTTTTTATCTGTTTTGTGCAACATCAAGTCAAGAACACAGTGTTAGAACCTTCATTTTGGCTAAAAACTAAAACTATTGTCAAGTAAAGTGAATGGAGAGAGAAGTCGACTAGTATCCTCTCCCTTCCCTCCCTGTACACGGCAGCTCCAAACACTCCAAACATTGGCGTACATGGGAAAACAAGGAAATTCATTGGAAATTCATTGGAAATTCATTGGAAATTCATTGGAAATTCATTGGAAATTCATTGGAAATTCATTGGAAATTCATTGGAAATTCATTGGAAATTCATTGGAAATTCATTGGAAATTCATTGGAAATTCATTGGAAATTCATTGGAAATTCATTGGAAATTCATTGGAAATTCATTGGAAATTCATTGGAAATTCATTGGAAATTCATTGGAAATTCATTGGAAATTAGGATGAAATTTTGAATTACCAAGCTGCATGTGGAAATTTTTGTTGGAATAGAACATGTTAAGACTGAAAAGTTGTTTTGAAGTATTTTAAAGTAAAAAACATAATTTCCCTAGATATGATGCGCATTTGAGGGATTTCCATATCAACCAAACGGCATCAAGTGAACTCGGTGTTTTGGTATTTATTTATTTATTTATTTATTCTTAGAAATTACATTTAAAAGTGCCAAAAGAGTCTACAAATCTTATCACTATTCTTTCCTAGTTTGTAATTTTCCGTTCAGGAGTGTCGTGCTTTGTGTGTTTTCTTTTTCAGTTATAGTTTATATAAATTACTCGACAACTCCTTAGTTTTTGATGGATTTCAGGAAACTGCTAAAATATAACTTGACTTTGCTACGGCATTCTTTCTCGATGATCTGCTTCTGCTTCTCCAGCCACCTATCGATGTAGTTCTTGTCTGTACCCTCGGAAGGAATGGATTCAAAATTACTTCTCACTGCTGGGAGAACCGCCATAAATCTGTCACAGTTGGACCTCACTTCCTTGGCCTTTTTCTTCATCATCTTATAATGCAGCTTGGGATTTTCCTGGCTTTTCTCTCCCTTCTCAACAAATTGCTGTAACTGGTTTTCCACTATGGAAAAGAACCCGGCGACTTTTTCCAGGCCACTGAGAAATTCCTTCAAGCATGGAATCAGCTCCTCTTTCACCAACAGGGCAGCAGCCTCTTGCAGTCTAGCTTGAGCACAATTAGCAGTTCCTTGTGCCATATCCTTTTTAGCAGAGGCACTCAACAGCGGGGAGGCAATCGCACTAACCATAGGAAGAAAGATAAGGCCTATGGCAAAAGCCTTTTTGGTTTTGGCGGAAGCTTCAAGCTTCTTTTTCGCTTCGTCATACTCTTTTTGGAGTTCTGTCAGCTCAAGCATAACTTCCTTGGCCTTGTTTTCCCTTTGCTTCAGCGGTATCAGCATGCTTTCATGCATCTTCACGACAATTTCACAAAGCTCTCGGTAGCCTTGAGTTTCTTTTAGTATGTCGGGTAGGTTCTCCAACCATTCCTCGTAGGCTAAGCCGTCATAGTAATCAAAGTAGTCATCAATGGCCGACACCAATTTCTTGGAGACTGGGAGCACTCCTTTAAGGTAGACCATGGCGTCGTTCCTCGTGTCGTCGCGGAGCTGTCGAAACTTTTGAGCAGCTTCAGAATCAGTTCCCACGGCTTTTTCCACGTAAAGCGACCTCATGTAGAGGGAGAACATCATCATATCATTAGGCAGTGATTTAAGGGCGTCATTGATATTCAGCAATGCTTTGTCTTCGCCCATTGTAGTGCCTTGCTCGGCCATTGTAGGGGCTTGCTCGTCTATGTTGGAAAAGATGAGGAAATACTATTAGATTACACATATTAAAATATTTAGTCAATGTCATTAACGTTGTCCAACTAAAAAGAGATTAACACTACAATAAATGTCACGTGTCTCATT
The DNA here is from genome assembly GCA_033675265.1 of Actinostola sp. cb2023. Classification (NCBI taxonomy): domain Eukaryota; kingdom Metazoa; phylum Cnidaria; class Anthozoa; order Actiniaria; family Actinostolidae; genus Actinostola; species Actinostola sp. cb2023. The sequence continues at coordinate 68,933 of JAUJYZ010000701.1, read as the reverse complement.
CTATATTCGTTTTGCACGCGTGGAATTTTAATAATTTCAAAAGCATAAATCACCTCAGTGTGAGAAAATAATGTTAACAATGCCCGTTTTCACAGGCAGAGGTGATTTATGCTTTTGAAATTAAAATTCCACGCATGTAAAATGAATATAGAATGAGACACGTGACATTTATTGTAGTGTTAATCTCTTTTTAGCTGGACAACGTGTAAAGTGTAAAATTAATGTGCAAATGTGTAAATGTGCTTTCCGAGGTGGACAACGTTAACTGTGACATTGACTGTATGTTAAAAGCTTCAAATGTTCTGCAAGAAGAACTAGAGCGGAATGGGCATACAACGGTCATAATAGAATTTACCCCTCCAACACATGCCTAGGAGATTGTAATCATCTGGCTGTATGGGAATGATTCGGAATGCATTCTGATCGAATACCAGTTTTAACAAGGAAACAACCCTGACCTGCTTGTTTGATAATACGTATAGCATCATCAATACGTGAATATGAAACTGTGGAATGTCCCAATCGATCGAAGCAATACCATCAGTATAACTGAAGACTGACCCATTGGGGTAAGACTATAAACGATGATCCACATATGTTTCATCTTGATATTCGTAAATTTCATAAAATTCACAATTTTAGTGTGATAAAGACAACATTTGTTGTGTTACAATCGATTTTCAAACACTCCATTTTCAGATAAAATGCTCCAGTATATTGTCGAAAATCCAAGATGAATCTTTTTCAAAATACCTCAAACAAGTGTGAAGGATTACATGGTGCCAAGTTTCAAGAAAATCCGTACCTTGGAAAATGCACTACAATTAAGCGACTGCTAAATTTTGAGTACAAAATACTCAAATCGCACACATTATCACTAGCGCTGCCGTACAAATTTAAAATAAAACTAAATTTGAAACTTTCATCTGCATGAAAGCTTCAAATTACTCGCAACTGTATTGTAAAATTCACGCAAATCGGCCGCATACGACAAACGTATGCAAAAGTGCAAGAGGTTTATCGGAATTATTAAAGTATGAACTGAAAGTATTTTTTTAAATGAAAATCTTTGTCGATTTGTTTTCCATAATTTTTCAATATGACATATATAGAGCCAGCACAAGATCAGTATTCGAAAACACTTCACCAAGTTTCAGCGTGTTCTTCACATGCGGTTTGGGGAACTTTGGTAGCGAAACTCAGCCATGCACTTCAAATCTTCCGTAGCTTTCCGTATTCGAAACTGCTTTGAAAACCCCTCTCGTGTTTAACATCGCTGGATGTGTTTTGAAATTCCTGCCGCTTGGGAATCACGATACTCCAATGAAATGTTCAATGATTATGTCACTATGGCAGTGTTCATGTGTGCCATACATATCTAGCTACCAAAATAACTGAGACATTTTATGGCGGACAAATCAGTATCCAAGATGGTTATTTCAGTTAGCCTGTACCAAAAACATGTTACTTGTTACTTGTTACTGTATATTTTTATTTTTATTGTAACTCTGTTAATAAATAAACTATTGTCATTAAAGTGGTCACGTGACCTCCAGCCTCACTTCTATGTTGATCCAACGGGTAATTCATGACAGGCATAGTTATACACAGATTTTGTTTCAATGTAGGTATGAAAATCTGCCCTCATCACTGGGTCACTGATATGCATTAAAGAGGTATTTACTTCAATCTGATTGAATAATCAAGTCACGTGACCTAATTTGAAGTCTAGTAACACAGGAAGATCAATGCTTTATGTTGATTTTGAATTTTCTTTTTACAGCAGTATAGCCACAATGCATGCCGTCCTTGACTGCCTATTTTTTTTGTACATGTAATCTGATTCAATTTCAGTCCAGTTATAAATTTGGTAAATGTAATTTGATCAGCCTTTTCAACCTTTTCAGCCCTTTCAGCCTTTTCAGCTTTTCAGCCTTTTACCGCGACCCACGTGCTCTCGCTATTGTTTGAACAAAATATGAAAACGAAATCAAAGCACATGGCCTCTTGATATCCGTTCTGCGGCAATTGTTTTAGCAAACTTTTGTACAACGTGCATCAATTGCATGATTACAACAACAACAGTTAGACTCAATAAAGAACACATCACGTCTCAGCAACAGATTTAGCATCCCTTTATAGTACAACACTGTGCCCCTAAAAGTGCAGCAATAGATTTAGCATTCCCTTTATAGTAAAACACTGTGCCCCTAAAAGTTCAGCAACAGATTTAGCACTCCCTTTATAGTAAAACACTGTGCCCCTAAAAGTGCAGCAACAGATTTAGCATACCCTTTATAGTACAACACTGTGCCCCTAAAAGTTGAGCAACAGATTTAGCATTCCCTTTATAGTAAAACACTGTGCCCCTAAAAGTGCAGCAATAGATTTAGCACTCCCTTTATAGTACAACACTGTGCCCCTAAAAGTGCAGCAATAGATTTAGCATTCCCTTTATAGTACAACACTGTGCCCCTAAAAGTGCAGCAATAGATTTAGCATTCCCTTTATAGTACAACACTATGCCCCTAAAAGTTGAACAACAGATTTAGCATTCCCTTTATAGTACAACACTGTGCCCCTAAAAGTGCAGCAATAGATTTAGCATCCTTTTATAATACAACACTATGCCCCTAAAAGTGCAGCAATAGATTTAGCATTCCCTTTATAGTACAACACTATGCCCCTAAAAGTTGAGCAACAGATTTAGCATTCCCTTTATAGTACAACACTGCCGCCCCTAAAAGTGCAGCAATAGATTTAGCATTCCCTTTATAGTACAACACTATGCCCCTAAAAGTTGAGCAACAGATTTAGCATTCCCTTTATAGTACAACACTGTGCCCCTAAAAGTGCAGCAATCGATTTTGCAACCCTTTATAGTACAACACTGTGCCCCTAAAAGTGCAGCAACAGATTTTGCATCCCTTTATAGTACAACACTGTGCCCCTAAAATTTTAGCAACAAATTTAGCATTCCCTTTATAGTACAACACTGTGCCCCTAAAAGTGCAGCAACAGATTTTGCATCCCTTTATAGAACAACACTGTGCCCTTAAAAGTGCAGCAACATATTTTGCATTCCCTTTATGGTACAACACTTTGCGCCTAAAAGTTTAGCAACAGATTTAGAATTCCCTTTATAGTACAACAATGTGACCCTAAAAGTGCAGCAACAGATTTAGATTCCCTTTATAGTACAACACTGTGCCCCTAAAAGTGCAGCAACATATTAATATTTAGCATTCACTTTATAGTACAACACTGTGCCTCTAAAAGTGCAGCAACAGATTTAGAATTCCCTTTATAGTACAACAATGTGACCCTAAAAGTGCAGCAACAGATTTAGATTCCCTTTATAGTACAACACTGTGCCCCTAAAAGTGCAGCAACATATTAATATTTAGCATTCACTTTATAGTACAACACTGTGCCCCTAAAAGTACAGCAATAGATTTAGCATCCCTTTATAGTACAACACTGTGCCCCTAAAAGTGCAGCAACATATTAATATTTAGCATTCACTTTATAGTACAACACTGTGCCCCTAAAAGTACAGCAATAGATTTAGCATCCCTTTATAGTACAACACTGTGCCCCTAAAAGTGCAGCAACAGATTTAGCATTCCCTTTATATTATAACACTGTGCCCCTAAAAGTGCAGCAACATATTTAGCATCCCTTTATAGTACAACACTGTGCCCCTAAAAGTGCAGCAACAGATTACTATTCCCTTTATAGTACAGCACTGTGCCCCTAAAAGTGCAGCAACATATTTAGCATCCCTTTATAGTACAACACTGTGCCCCTAAAAGTGCAGCAACAGATTTTGCATCCCTTTATAGTACAACACTGTGCCCCTAAAAGTGCAGCAACAGATTTAGCATTCCCTTTATAATACAACACTGTGCCCCTAAAAGTGCAGCAACAGAGATTTAGCATTCCCTTTATAGTACAACACTGTGCCCCTAAAAGTGCAGCAACAGATTACTATTCCCTTTATAGTACAGCACTGTGCCCCTAAAAGTGCAGCAACAGATTTAGCATCCCTTTATAGTACAACACTGTGCCCCTAAAAGTGCAGCAACAGATTACTATTCCCTTTATAGTACAACACTGTGCCCCTAAAAGTGCAGCAACAGATTTTGCATCCCTTTATAGTACAACACTGTGCCCCTAAAAGTGCAGCAACAGATTACTATTCCCTTTATAGTACAACACTGTGCCCCTAAAAGTACAGCAACAGATTTCGCATCCCTTTATAGTACAACACTGTGCCCCTAAAAGTGCAGCAACAGATTTTGCATCCCTTTATAGTACAACACTGTGCCCCTAAAAGTGCAGCAACAGATTTTGCATCCCTTTATAGTACAACACTGTGCCCCTAAAAGTGCAGCAACAGATTTAGCATCCCTTTATAGTACAACACTGTGCCCCTAAAAGTGCAGCAACAGATTTAGCATCCCTTTATAGTACAACACTGTGCCCCTAAAAGTGCAGCAACAGATTTTGCATCCCTTTATAGTACAACACTGTGCCCCTAAAAGTGCAGCAATAGATTTAGCATTCCCTTTATAGTACAACACTGTGCCCCTAAAAGTGCAGCAACAGATTTTGCATCCCTTTATAGTACAACACTGTGCCCCTAAAAGTGCAGCAATAGATTTAGCATTCCCTTTATAGTACAACACTATGCCCCTAAAAGTGCAGCAACAGATTTTGCATCCCTTTATAGTACAACACTGTGCCCCTAAAAGTTCAGCAATATATTTAGCATTCCCTCTATTGTCCAACAATGTGCCCCTAAAAGTTCAGCAACAGATTTAGCATTCCCTTTACTCGGGTCCCTTTAATCCAACACTGTGCCCAATAGCGCGCGAGTAATAACATATCACTTATAAAAGTTATAGTACTGGGGCCGGTTGCATAAAACCTGTACTTAAGTGTTAACTTAAGTGAGACACTTAAGATTGTGTTACGGGTTTCCTAAAGCGTGTTGCATGAAGCTTACGGAACACATTCGTAAGTAAATTACTTAAGAGTGAATTTACGGGGACACTTAAGTGCTTGGTTAAGCATAAATATTTTTAATTCGTAGAACTCAAGAATTTGATTACAGAAATGTATAATTAACAAAACCTATAGAAGCTAATAAATCAAAAAGCTTTCAAAAATGAATAACATCGATTGTACAAAAATGTAAACGGATTACTTGATGAAATGAAGGAAAGTAAAATGAGCACATTTATCTATTCAGTTATTTGTGCGAGTTCGTCTTTTGCAATTGTAATTTGTAGGTCTAGCAATTGTTCTTTCTTTCTTAATACTCGCATTTTAATCTCATGTTCCTCTTTTAACTGTTGTTCGTACAGATTACTTATGATTGTGGTGTCGCCTGCTCTCACTTGTGGACTTAAGCTTTTCTTTTCTTCTTTCTTTGGTTGTTGTGGCACATTGTCCTCCCAACTAATATCTTGCTCTGAGTTGAACTGCTCACTCTTCGTTTCTAAGGCTTCATGACCATCTGACTGTTCTCCATCTAAACTATTCTAGCGGCAGGAAAAATGAAACTTATAAATGACAAACTTTGCTTGTCGAATCTTCTTTACATAAAATGTGCATACATGTATGCTGCAAAATAGCGCTAAATAGCACAATACTGTTTCCTGAAAATATATCTCCAAATTAGTCCAAATAAACACACTTACAATACAAGGCTATGATACTGTTTATACATTAAAAATATTGAAGGAAATTTTAAACTGAATGTAAAATTTTCCATGACGCACTTAGTTTTACGGGACCTCTAGGGCTCCCGTAAATTTACGGACGACTTGTGCACTTAGATATGGGCGCAATGCGTTTGTACAATACCCGTATATTTCGTTGCATAAACAGCACTTAAGTGAACACTAGCTTACGATACTCGTAAGATCCAATATTTAAGTGAAACTCTTAAGTGAGCAATTAACTCATTCTTTGCAACAGTCTTAAATTACGAGTACACTTTTAAGTGAATTAAGTTGCATAAAACTTACGAGTAAGTTTTATGCAACCGGCCCCTGGCCTCCAAAATTCAATCATCAAATAACTTTAAGACTTAAAATAATTGAAAACAAGAAACTTACATGCAATTTATCGTTGAATTATTCCTCTGTCGATTCCAAGCTGTTTCTTCTGCGACTTGCTAAGAGGAAACTACAACTAGCCGTGGGTAGCCGTAACCTCGTGATTCCTAGTAATACTAGACTATAGTATTGTCGTGGCAATAGGCTAGTGGTTCTTATTTCTCATTGGACCAAATTGGTGACCACGTGGTTTGACAATGCCTCTGCGTACTATTTTAGTGAATTACGTAACAAGGTCAGTTAGCCTGTACCAAAAACATGTCACTTTACTGTATATTTGTAGAGGTAATCATACGGTTTCGAGTTCAATTTGGAAATAATTTGCACGAGTGTGTTTTTCAATGAGTATCGAAATTACACAAGCCCGTAGAGCGATTGCAATTTGAGCTCTTTGAAAAACACACGAGTGCAAATTAATCAAAATTGAATGAGAAATCGTTTGATTACCAATTAATACATGCAATATTCATGAAAAAACATTAATTCGCACTGCTGCATTGTAAATTACTTTTCAACGACTGCTCTTAACTTAGCCAATCAGAATCGAGAATGTTTTCGTGAATATTATTAATATTGTCAATTGTAATTCTGGTACTAAATAAACTATTGTCATTATTATTGTCAAGATGGTGAAAGAGGAAGTTCATATCAGTTGTCTGTGGAGCTTTACAAATACAGAGCACATATAGACCCTATAACAACCAAACTTTCCAATTTTGTATATTTTCAAGTACTCTTTCCGATGGCTGAAACAATTTGGTTTTACTTTGTCTATTTTAAAGGCACGGAATTATGCATAGGGTCTATATGATCGCTTACAATTTATCTTGGTCCTGTCTCTTCAATTGATATTCTGTATCGATATCATGTATCACAGTGAAATGATTCCCAATATTTTACACATATTGCATGGAGTCTAGTAACACAGGAAGACCAATTCTTATTGCATGGAGTCTAGTAACACAGGAAGACCAATTCTTTATATTGATTTTGATTTTCTTTTTACAGCAGTAGCCACAATGCATGCAGTCCTTGACTGCCTAGTTTTTGTATGTGTAATCTGATCCAATTTCAGTTCAGTTATGAATTTGGTTCATGTAATTTGATCCAATTTCAGCCTTTTAAGTTTACCGCGACCCACGTACTCTCGCTGTAGTTAAACAAACAATGAAAACGAAATCAAAGCGCATGACTTCTTGATATCCGTTCGGCGGCAACTGTTTCAGCTAACTTTTAGTATATACAACGTGCATCTATTAGAGTTTTAATTCGGCAACAGGTAAGGACAGGTAAGGACAGGCAAGGATAGCTAAGGATAGCTAAGGACAGGTAAGGATAGCTAAGGATAGCTAAGGATAGCTAAGGACAGGTAAGGACAGGTAAGGACAGGTAAGGACAGGTAAGGTCAGGTAAGGACAGGAAAGGACAGGGAGGGATAGCTAAGGATAGCTAAGGACAGGTAAGGATAGCTAAGGATAGCTAAGGACAGGTAAGGATAGCTAAGGATAGCTAAGGATAGCTAAGGATAGCCAATAAGGACAGGTAAGGATAGCTAAAGATAGCTAAGAACAGCTAAGGACAGCCAAGGTCACCTAAGGACAGCTAAGGATAGCTAAACCAAAGGACAGCTGAGGACAACAGCTATGGACAGCAATGGACAGATAAGGATGGCTAAGGATAGCTATGTGCATTATTACCCGTGGATTGATCAACATGGGCATGTAACACCTCGTGTAAGTCTTAGTATAAAACTCTGCATAAAACATATAAAACTCTTCCTTGACAAGAGCCCAACCAAGGACGCAAATGCCTTACAGGTGAATATTGGAAAAGACAAGGACAGAGGAGTGCTACAAATCCCTGGAGGAAAACAATTTGAGGACGGAGTGTTACTCGACTCGGGTTCCAACAGAGCCTTATCGAGACGTTTGTAATTGAAGCCTATAGCAAAGAAAACGTATTCGTCAAAACATTAGGAGGCAATAAAATCAACTCGTAGTGGAGGGAATGTGTTGACTTATGATAACTGGCTACCAAGAAAGTGAAGATAAAAGTCATTGCCTTACCTAAAGTTTGTGAGAAATTAGAGAACCTACAAGTAGATGCATGTAAAACAGTTTCGTCATCTTCAAAGATTGAACCTGGCTGAAAAATATCCTAAAAGCCGAAAGCACGTCGACATTCTTATTGGAATGGACTACTACCACCAAATTATGAAAGCTCGCGGAACCGTACGAGGCAAGAAATCTGAGCCGGTTGCAACCCTCTGTACGGGATGGGTCTTATCCAGGACGACCTGGTCCTGGAAGCAAAGCTCAACCACAAGAACCAATTCAAGTTCAAATCACGCAGAAGTTGTCACCAACACATTCAGAGCTTAAAGTGCTACTATGACGACCATTGTACCATTGCTAAATAAATAATTTATTCGTAAAATAGTCTTTTTTTAAAGCTCCAAGATTTTAGTTGTTTTTAAGTCGATATAAGAATAAAGGAGTGAAATATTGGACTCTCAAAACAGGCAAAAATACGTTTGCCATTACTAATTCGTGTTCCTGCGAACAATAGACTGTGACGTCAGTTTCTCAATGTGAACGCGTCGCTGCACGGCTCCCTGCACTGTATTTTTAGTTTAATTATGATTTAAACATTTGAACAAGAAACAGTGTCTTGAATCGCCAAAAAATCGCAGTGTTGATGCGTGTAAATTAGCCATGCGACGAATTTGCGACGAACGATGTTGAGAAACTGACGTCACTTCTATTGTACAATTAGTCACCGGCCAGGAACCAGTTTGAATAATGGCGGGCTCGAAATTTGTACAAAATTTGTACATTTTGTGGAAGTTATTTTTATCGTAACGAAAACGGTTTGTATATGTTAATAAACGTACTACCAGGATACTAAAAATGCAAAAACATCAACCTCGCAAAATTTCATCATAGTAGCACTTTAACACAACGTTGAAAAAGTTCTGGGAGCTAGAATCCAGTATAGGAATCCAGCCTGAAGTAATGGAGAGTCATAACTAAGAAGACTGAGCAATTTCCATTCGGTGTTTTGAAGACACTGTCAAGTTTGATCATATAGTCGATATGTAGTAACTCTTCCGAAGAATGAGAAATTTTCACCAACCACTAGACCAACTACGAACAATGTAAATCAAGACTCGAACTGAATTGAAAGAAAACACAGGAACAGCACACAGGAGAAAAGGCAAGACTATCAAGAAGGAATGGTTAAGCATGCTAGTGATGGAATAGCTGAGCAAGTCATAAACATACACGTGATGGAATAGCTTAGCAAGTCGATCATCAACATACAAGTGATGGAATAGCTGAGCAAGTCATAAACATACAAGTGATGGAATAGCTGAGCAAGTCATCAACATACAAGTGATGTAATAGCTGAGCAAGTCATAAACATACAAGTGATGGAATAGCTGAGCAAGTCATCAACATACAAGTGATGGAATAGCTGAGCAAGTCATCAACATACAAGTGATGGAATAGCTGAGCAAGTCATAAACATACAAGTGATGGAATAGCTGAGCAAGTCATAAAAACATACAAGTGATGGAATAGCTGAGTAAGTCATAAACATACAAGTGATGTAATTAATAGCTGAGCAAGTCATAAACATACAAGTGATGGAATAGCTGAGCAAGTCATCAACATACAAGTGATGGAATAGCTGAGCAAGTCATCAACATACAAGTGATGGAATAGCTGAGCAAGTCATAAACATACAAGTGATGTAATAGCTGAGCAAGTCATCAACATACAAGTGATGGAATAGCTGAGCAAGTCATCAACATACAAGTGATGGAATAGCTGAGCAAGTCATCAACATACAAGTGATGGAATAGCTGAGCAAGTCATAAACATACAAGTGATGTAATAGCTGAGCAAGTCATAAACATACAAGTGATGGAATAGCTGAGCAAGTCATCAACATACAAGTGATGGAATAGCTGAGCAAGTCATAAACATACAAGTGATGGAATAGCTGAGCAAGTCATCAACATACAAGTGATGGAATAGCTGAGCAAGTCATAAACATGCAAGTGATGTAATTAATAGCTGAGCAAGTCATCGACATACAAGTGATGTAATAGCTGAGCAAGTCATAAACATACAAGTGATGGAATAGCTGAGCAAGTCATCAACATACAAGTGATGGAATAGCTGAGCAAGTCATAAACATACAAGTGATGGAATAGCTGAGCAAGTCATAAACATGCAAGTGATGTAATTAATAGCTGAGCAAGTCATAAACATACAAGTGATGGAATAGCTGAGCAAGTCATCAACATACAAGTGATGGAATAGCTGAGCAAGTCATAAACATACAAGTGATGGAATAGCTGAGCAAGTCATCAACATACAAGTGATGGAATAGCTGAGCAAGTCATAAACATACAAGTGATGGAATAGCTGAGCAAGTCATCAACATACAAGTGATGGAATAGCTGAGCAAGTCATCAACATACAAGTGATGGAATAGCTGAGCAAGTCATAAACATACAAGTGATGGAATAGCTGAGCAAGTCATAAACATACAAGTGATGGAATAGCTGAGTAAGTCATAAACATACAAGTGATGTAATTAATAGCTGAGCAAGTCATAAACATACAAGTGATGGAATAGCTGAGCAAGTCATAAACATACAAGTGATGGAATAGCTGAGCAAGTCATAAACATACAAGTGATGGAATAGCTGAGCAAGTCATAAACATACAAGTGATGGAATAGCTGAGCAAGTCATAAACATACAAGTGATGGAATAGCTGAGTAAGTCATAAACATACAAGTGATGTAATAGCTGAGCAAGTCATAAACATACAAGTGATGTAATAGCTGAGTAAGTCATAAACATACAAGTGATGGAATAGCTGAGTAAGTCATAAACATACAAGTGATGGAATAGCTGAGCAAGTCATAAACATACAAGTGATGTAATTAATAGCTGAGCAAGTCATGTACAATGATAATGACCAGAGCCAGTTGTACTGAGATATCTACCGCACCATGCAGAAGAGAGAACAACTACGAAAACGAGAATAGTCTTTGATGCCAGTGCAAAATACAATTCAATACTTTTTGACAACTCCCCATGTGGATTTTTCAGTGACAATTTAACAATAAAAATTAAAGGAAACTATGATGAAGATGGCGTGTCACTCAATGACCGTTTGTTACCAGGACCTGCACTACAACACGATATCTTGTATCGATACTATTTAAAAGATACAGGAACAATCGTGTCGCGTTGATCAGCTGATCGACATTAAAAATATGTTTCTGCAAGTGGTGTTGAACAAAGAAGACCAAGATCTTCATCGTTGTCTTTGGAGAAATGTTGATGAAAATGCTTAGACTAACATTTGGAATCAATTCAAGTCCTTTAAGTTTCAAGTTCAAGTTTCAAGTTTATTACAAAAGATAACGATTAAATTTACAAATTTAACACCATTCATCCCCTTTGGGGAACTAGCTGCAGCATAAAGTTGAGTGACACGAGTGATTTCGATACGCATAACTTGTCATCCATGTCATCATGCATCGCCTAGGAGATCAGTGGTTTTGACGATTCATAACTGATTAACTTTGCTATACAAGAGAAATAATGCCAGAAATTATATCAAACCCACGATTCGTTGAACTGGAGACGTTTAATTCAATCCAATACGAATTAGGGTTTTCCGAATTAGCGGAAATTTCGCGGAAACGGTATTTACTAAGTACCTTTGATTATCACTACAATGAATGTCACGTGTCTCATGATATATGTGTTTTTCGTTTATATGCAAGACCATACAAATTCAACTTGTGAATTTTTAACACATTTTTTAAATGTTGCATGGGTTTTGACAAGCTTTTGATGAAAAATAACAGTCAAAGGAATGCGCATTAGACAATGCATAGCCTGGTTTTCATGGGAGCTAAAATGTTTGATATGTTAATTTGCTAGTCCAGTTTACAAGGCTTTTGAATTCGTGTAATGAAAGACATGGATTCGCCGCCACTTCCTCCAACGTTTCTTGTGTATACATATACAGTTGTAATATATATCTGCGTTGGCCTTTGCAAATGAATATTTTTTTAATAACGTCCATGATGAACCAATCTTTATCCACTCTTTATCTTCGTGTTGCTGCAATGGTCGTCATTCTGATATTGATCGAATAAATACATTGGTACATATAGGTTGTTTCCTTAACTTTCGAGGATTTTGCAACACAGGTTTGGCTATTTCTCGACTTGAATCCAGGGTTATCTTCTGGTACTGACCTTACTGGCGAAACACCACAGACCCTGGATCAGTTCTCGTCGATCAAAGAATCTATTTTGATGTTACGTACAATAACAGTTCGAAGACCGACCGGACGATGTATACTGGATGTTCTAAACAGAGTACTACTGGCTATCATTTGGTTGAGACAGTACCTAAATCTACATGCCATTGTTTATTTATTTGATATTTCAAAGAGTTCTGTTGCGGAGGAAATTTGTCATGTCATCCTCATTCTTGATCTGTTCATCCGTCAAAGACATTATATCACGTGGCACTGACTTAAATCGATGGTGTGGTTTTCGCCAGACCTACCCCCAGTTTTCAAACGTACGCAGTTTGATTGATGGAACCATCCATCGAGTGAGGCGTTCATCGGGCCCAAGGCATGCATATTTCTATCGTGGGAACAAAAAATGTCACTTCATGTCAGCACAAATAGTCGGTAGTGGATTTTTTCACTTAGTTTGATTTCATCTTTATCATAGGCCGGTTTCCAAACATTTGAATGACGCTGGTAGCTATCAGCTTCTTCATCGCCGATTGGTAGAAGCATACCACTGAAACGATTTACCACGAAAGGCTCGTCTATTAGCAGATGGTGGCATATGCGGCGACGCTTCCTCTAATAACGCCGAGAAGAATTGCCCATATACAAGGATCAAAGATTGGCAAATCGCGCTCTCCACTCGATACGAATAAAAATAGAACATGGGACTACGCCAGATACCTTCCATTGCTAAAATACAACATTTACAACGCATAGGACATCACTGTGTATGCGCTATATAAATGTGTATTTATAGGTTTCACACAAAAACATATGCTTCTACAAATGGTCTCTTGGCTTCTATTAATTCGGTTTTTCGCCATAAAAGATCGTTTCTTCAATTTGTTGTTGGTACATGTGGTATTCTTTCCAACAGAAGAAGAGCATTCCTTATTGTTGTTTGTTGTGATTTTTGTTAAAGATGCATTTTCCTGTTGTTTCATAACCACGCATTGCAATGCTTCAGAAATATGCACCAGAGCCAATCTTGCCCTTGAGAATTACATAGTTTCATGGAAACGTGAGAAATAAACGGCTCATATTGACAATCAATTAAATTTACATATCAATAATATGTTGCGGAAAAACACTTCAAAATTCCGCTAAATCGGAAAACCCTATTAAGGAAATCGAAAACCATTCAAGATGTGAAGTCAAACACAGCTTAACCCTATGACACTCATTTGTGAGAAATATATATAAATTCAAATCACAAACATCACTACCGTCTTGTTGTACAGATGTTTATGGGTTTTTGACAGTTTTTCTCTGTTGTGTGCAACATCAAGTCAAGAACACAGTGTTAGAACCTTACTTTTCGCTAAAAACTAAAACTATTGTCAAGTAAAGTGAAGACTAGTATCCTCCCCTCCCCTTTGGAAATTCATTGGAAATTCATTGGAAAGTAGGATGAAATTTCGAATTACCAAGCTGCATGTGGAAATTATTGTTGGAATAGAACATGTTAAGAGTGAAAAGTTGTTTTGAAGTATTTTAAAGTGCATATTTGAGGGTTTTCCATATCTTGTAAGACTTCTGAACAAAACGGCAACAAGTGAGCTCGGTGGTTTGGTATTTATTTATTTATTCAGTAACTACAAATCTAGCTTATCGCTATTCCTGATTTTCTGATAGCTTATGTCCACAGTCCACAGTCCACAGTCCACAGTCCACAGTCCACAGTCCACAGTCCACAGTCCACAGTCCACAGTCCACAGTCCACAGTCGTTCCTATGTAATTTTCCTTTCAGGAAAATCATGGTTTGTGAGTTTTTTATTGTTTTTTTTTAAAGATTACTCGTCCGCGCTCCTTAGTTTTTGATGGATTTCAGGAAACTGCTGAAAAATGAGTTGACTTTGCCACGGCATTCTTTCTCGATGATCTGCTTCTGCTTCTCTAGCCACCTATCGATGTAGTTCTTGTCTGTACCCTCGGTAGGAATGGCTTCAAAATTAGTTCTCACTGCTGGGAGAACCGCCATAAAGCTTTGACAGTTGAACCTCAGTTCCTTGGCCTTTTTCTTCATCATCGTATAATGCAGCTTCTTGGGATTTTCCTTGCTTTTCTCTCCCTTCCCAATAAATTGCTGTAACTGATTTTCCATTATGGTAAAGAACCCGGCGACTTTTTCCAGGCCACTGATAAACGCCTTCAAGCATGGAATCAGCTCCTCTTTCACCAACAAGGCAGCAGCCTCTTGTAATCTAGCTTGAGCACAATTAGCAGTTGCTTCTGCCATATCGTCACATGCAGATGCAGCCAAAATCGGGGAGGCAATCACATTAACGAAAGGAATGAACGCAAGGCCTAGCGCCCAATCCTTTTTGGTTTCGGCGGAAGCTTCAAGCTCCTTTTTCTTTTTGTCGTACTCTTTTTGGAGTTCTGTCAGCTCAAGCATAACTTCCTTGGCCTTGTCTTCTCTTTGCTTCAGAGGCGTCAGCATACCTTCATGCATCTTCACGACAATTTCACAAAGCTCTCGGTAGCCTTGAGTTTCTTCTAGTATGTCGGGTAGGTTCTCCAACCATTCCTCGTAGGCTAAGCCGTCATAGTAATCAAAGTAGTCATCAATGGCCGACACCAATTTCTTGGAGACTGGGAGCACCCCTTTAAGGTAGACCATGGCGTCGTTCCTCGTGTCGTCGCGGAGTTGTCGAAACTTTCTAGCAGCTGGAGAATCAGTTCCCACGGCTTTTTCCACGTAAAGCGACCTCATGTAGAGGGAGAACATCATCATATCATTAGGCAGTGATTTAAGGGCGTCATTGATATTCAGCAATGCTTTTTCTTCGGCCATTGTAGGGGCTTGCGCGTCTATGTTGAAACAAAACAATGAGGAAATACTATGAGATTACAAATCTTCCATATGTTTTGTACATGAGAGTCATTTTCGTGGGAAGGCTACGGTACGGATTTACAGTCACGGTACGGAATCGAAGACATCTATTCAACCAATCACAGCGCACAAATTAAAATCGTTGCCCCGGTCGACCAATCAGAATACTTAGGCATGGTACTGTCACCGCACGAACCGTACCGTAACTACTTCCCACTCATACCAAAACGAATAGATGCGGTACTTATGCGGTACTTATGCGGTACTTATGTGCTTGTACCAAGCGTGCCCATCTCCACCCCAACCGTACTCGTAATAAAAACAAACCTGTTTTAATTTCTTGACTTCTTATCTTAAATTTAACACCTCACAGCACTCAAACAACTACTAATCTTTATTTCTTGAGTACAGTTAGCAGGGCCGTACACAGCACGCAGGGGCAGGGGGCGGTTGCCCCCCCCCCCCCCCCTAGCAAGGGATTGTCTTGACAACCAAAGACAGAAAGGAAATAATAGGAACAGGTCTCTATTTTGAGCCAATCACAGTATGAATCACTGCTAACGCTGCATGCACCCCGCGTACAATTAAAAAATAAATAAAATAAAATATTAAAAATGAGGCGATTCATTGTTTTACAGGTATTTACACATGCCTTCTGGGTGAATCTGTAAAATTAAGAATGCTCACATTCCTTCGTGCAGAAAACATTTCCCGCGCCTGAGAATGTTTCCCGCCTACTTCTTCTCGACCAATCAGAGTGCGCTACCAGAACGCCTACTGAATTGCTTTCATTCTCATTGGTCGAGAAAGAGTTGATTGTCATTGAGATACCATGTGATAACAAGTAGATATTTTAATTCTAAGCAACTTTGCTTCAAACAACACAAGACTTGAACCGGTAAGTTGAGTTGCTACTTGCGGATAGCGTAATCCTTTTACTGAAATTCAGTCCCTTTTTGTCAGCATATTGCGTTTCTAAAAGGCAAGAAAAGCTAGAAAGTATCTCTGTCTTTTATTATTTTCATTAACAAGATAGATTTAGAAGTTCAATAATAGTGAAAGTTCGGGTTTACCTCAGTGTACTGAAACCTCACAACTGACGCAATTGCTTTTTTCTCTTCACTGCGTGCATCAACTCACTTCGTTCTAAGTTCTAATGATCTCTTTGCAGTACTAGTACTGGATTGATAAATCCATATCTCTATGAATTATTGTGGTTATTTTGAAGATTATCGATTGAGTAGTATGTATGTTTGTATGTAAAGGTTCTTACACCGAGGATCGACCGAAAGTATGGTTTTGTGTCGCGGCAAAACTTGCTTTGCCATCAGTTTCTCAAAGTCTGAAGTTCTATGCTAAGTATTTAGAGTTTAATATTTCAATATACACTTGTTCTTCCATTTGTAAAGGTTTCATTTGATTCAAATTGTTTTAAACTATTATTTGTGAGTTACGTTTTTGGAAAGTTGCTGAATTTCAGCGCGCGACTTTTGAGTCTTGATATTCATATAATGTTCTGGAAAATGAAGGGTTTTCTGAATTACGAAAAGAAAGCAACGTCCAAACTTCTTCAAATCTTTTAAATTAGAGATTTTATGACATTGTTGTTGAACAATGAAAACAAGCTAAATGTTTTACCAAAACTTTACTGATAAAATTGTTGTTGAAGGTTCAAATAAAAACATTACTTTTTGAACTCCACGCTGCAATTGTGAACTCGTGCGCGCCCGCCATTTATGCAAATTTAATATTTGTTTTTCGCGCGCTTTGAACCACGGCGTATACGAGAATTGTAATATTTTAAAACTAAATAACTAACGTTCAGGCTTCATATTTTGTTTCTAGACTCGAGACATCGACAGATGAAGAAAACAAGTTAGTAGCACACAACAGACCTCGAGTAAACCAAATTATCGCATTTTCTAACGTGTCCATGTATTTGGCTGTGTTTGTCAATTTCCTCGAGGAATAGTTGTGTTTTTAACCTGGGCGGAAACGGTGTTCCTAAATCGAATAGGAGCGAACCAAATTTAGACGAGTAGTATAAATGAATTATCTTTACTTGTGGTGAATTAATTTCTTGTTCTCGTATTGCTATGTTTGTTGTGTAGGTGTTCGTTTGTGCCTGTGCCGGACTTACAGACGCCCCTCGTGGCGTGTTTATTCCACTAGGGAGGAAGGGAGGGGAAATGAGCCCGTCATGTGGGGCGCCTGTTGGCTACAGGCCTGTGTTGGAGGTGTTTTGTACCATGTGTGTGACTGTTGCCGCTGATGGAGACTTTTTCGTCCTTCCGTATATTTTGGCTTGTAGTCACAAGTAAAAAGGATTCATTTCATAATTCAGTAATCCAAAATTTACGCAAAAGTTCTGATTAGAATTAGCTAGCTAGCTAGGACTAGGAGGGCATCAGTGCATCAAGTACGGGCCCAGGGATGTTTATTAGAAAAGCTACCACTTTAAAATAGTTGGGTTTAGTAGCTTTGACTGGTCAATCGGCCAGGGTCAATCGGCCAATCAGTTAGTTTAGCTTTCAAATATGTTAGGCCTACGAGGTGGCAACGCTGGAGACAATGGACCTGGATGCAATAAATCACGCTCTCAAATTGAGAGACCACGTAGTTGTAGTCTGAGTCTGTGTCGTTACTTAGATCTAGAGTTTGAACATTATTTTGCGCGGTTCTGGCCAGTTTACACACAACGCATTCACCAAGAGAAAATGAGGATTCACCTAATGCATGGATCAATTCCAGCTGTTACCATCCCCCCCCCCCCCCCCCCCATTTTTTCTTCGTGGGACTACAAATTCCCTGCCCCTGGGCCGCCATAAATAACAAATTCCCCGCCCCCGGGCAACGAAAAAGTAACCAACAATTTAATATATTAAAGGCATGTTTAATAATAAAGCTACTAGACGCATTTTGGAAAGAGTTATGAACCATAACAGTAGAGATACAGTCATCTGTACTTATAAAATCACGAAGTGTTTCTTTCTACCTTCAAACAAAGCCTTTAACTTTGCAAGACCTCGTTTTTCAAGCCAATCGGCGACAAAAGTAGTCTCTTTAACCGGCGAATTCCATTATTATGAATTCCACCATTGATTATATGCTCGGTCAAGTTATCCCCGCCCCCCACCCCCGGGACAACATGTTGTTGTACAAAATCCCCGCCCCTGGGACACGGGTCCTTACAAATCCCGGGGTATGCCCGGGGGGTGGTAACAGCTGGAATTGATCCATGCATAAACCACACCCTTTAGGAAATATATTTCTTCGTTCTTAGGTCTTAGGTTAGCGCTGGCCAGGCTGCAACGACATTCACGTTATTAATTACGCACAATCGGGATTTTTAAAATCGCGGATCAGCAACTGACGTCCACGCCCTTTGTATTGTGCATGTGAGCATTGTAACGTATAATGAAGGGATAATTGTTCAGTAATCTGATTTAGTTGGTTCATTTTTGCAACTGATGACTGGGACAGCACACCTCCTCCCATGTTTGGTCTAAAATCCTGATTGTGCGTAGCGACGGTAATGGTCTTACTTCCAAATTTAATGTACATTCCGATTCATTTTGGCCCGGCTTAGATTAGATATACTAACATAACCTGGCAAATGCCATGGTGACCCTGGATATCCAATCCCATGGCATTTAAACTCTCTAGTTGCAGCCAAACCAAGAACAACCATACTCGGTTGCGACGACGAGACAAGTCGCCTTCAATAGATTCTTCATTCACAAGTGGTAGCTTTAGATTAGAAATCGATTTAGGATTGAAATTTGGCTAATTGGCAATTAATGATGTGATTGATGTTTATGATTCTTGTTGACAAATGTTCTTTGCGCTTGAAATTAGTTGACTTTATTTGGGAGAGGATGAATTTGACTGTCTGTGACGCATTGTTGACTCGTACTTGGTACTGGTCAGTTCTGCGGTTTGGATGAGTTGGTTTTCTTTAGATCATTGTAGATTTTCTGTAGTTAATATTCTTTCTTTTCTTTTTCTAAGTACAAACTAGGCATGTGTTTCCGGCACCTGGTCCATCCAGACATCTGTAGCTTCAGTAATAGTTTTCCTGGGATTGTTATTAGACATGTGGATGTATGCATGTAGTTAGAATGTAGTTACTTTAGCACCATTTACACCATACAATGTTTTGGTACGGCTACGGTAAAAGTGGTACGTATACCTATTTTACCCAAACCATACCAAACATTGTAGTGTAAATGGGAATCTTGTATCCGGCAAAATGCGTGAATGTGTGTTCACCATAGATATATATACTATAATTTTCTTGTACTTCCGGCTTCGAGTGACTGTTCGTTCAGTGAATTGTTTGATCCGAATTCTTGGAATGAGTTTCATTTTTTTTCGCGTTCTGGATTTTCACAATTATATATTGATGCGCCCTGTTTGCTATAAAGTACTAACGTTATAGAGTCCAAACACTGTACCCATGAAACATTGCTAACGTTGTGTATATATTTGTCATGAAGTACTAACGTTATAGAGTCCAAACACTGTACCCATGAAACATTGCTAACGTTACGTATATATTTGTCATGAAGTACTAACGTTATAGAGTCCAAACACTGTACCCATGAAACATTGCTAACGTTGCGTATATAGTTGTCATGAAGTACTAACGTTATAGAGTCCAAACACTGTACCCATGAAACATTGCTAACGTTGCGTATATATTTGTCATGAAGTACTAACGTTATAGAGTCCAAACACTGTACCCATGAAACATTGCTAACGTTGCGTATATATTTGTCATGAAGTACTAACGTTACTAGTCCAAACACTGTACCCATGAAACATTGCTAACGTTACGTATATATTTGTCATGAAGTACTAACGTTACTAGTCCAAACACTGTACCCATGAAACATCTGCTGAAGTTAACGTTGCGGTACATATTTCGGCTCCCGATTGTTCAAAGTGGATAACGCTATCCGTTGGATAAGTCCTAATTAATCCAATGGATAAGGATTTATCCAACTATATAAACAGACTCTTTGAACAATCTGGGTCTGATTTATATATACAATAGGTATCACATGGTTTCGAGTGCAATCTGGGATTATTTTGAACGCCGAGTGTTTTCAATAAGTAGTACAACATTGTACTTTGTGAAAACACTAGATCGAATTAATCCCAAATTGCACGAGAAACCATATGATAACTAGTTAATAATATTCATGAAAATAAATGAAGTGTAATGAATTTAATTTGTTCTGCAATTTACAAAGTGTGCAGTGCAAATTACAAATTAACTACTCTACATTTCGTGTCTTATTAACGTACTTTTTTCTCTTTACAGGTGTTGTCAACGTTTACCATGCTAATGGTTTTCTTTTTCAGGTCTACTGACGAAGTATATCGATTTTTCTTCATTTACGTTTAAACTCCCAGCTCTTAATAACGAAGTATTCTTTGTCGTTTCAGGTGTTTGCAACCCTTTTCATAGATTTGCCTCGAATCGACAACTGACTTAATCCCTGAGACGCGAACCTTCAGTACAGTACTTTTCAAATCGTTCTGCAACTCTTGAACTTGAATACAAGACAAGGCTAAGGCTCGATCAAGGAGAACGTCGATCAAGACCCTACATCCAACAAAACTTGATGGTCAATAGACAAAAGCTCTTCAAGATGGATGTATCTAGTTTGGTGACCGGGCATAAAATAAACGTTGCTGTCAGTCGGGTTTTTTCTCTCGTTTCAGGAGGGGGACATGGGGACTCGCGGTATTGCGGTATCCGTCGATTTTTTTATGCGATATTACGGTATTTTATATTTTGAGATGCGGTATTGCGGTATCGTCCTGGTCTGCGGTATGCGGTATTTGGCGATTTTGGCCTACGGTATACGGTGAAATTCAAATTTCTTTAGCGTATTTCGGTATTCCGATGTTTTCCAAAACATTATTACTGTAGTTTCAATTTTAGATGCGGTATTACAGTATTATTATCAGCTACCCCCAACGTCCCCTCTTTCAGCACCAAAGGTACTAATGTCCAAATATGGTAGTGTCGAGCCTCTGTTTCGAAGATCGCGCCACGTACTGTTCAGCGATACACCACCTCGGCCGATAAGGGCGATAAGCTGAAGAAAGAGTTTCTACAAGCAAGACAGAACCAGCAGAAGCAAATGTGTGGGACACTCCAGTGTGCCCTACGATGTCGCCAACGCCCATCTGCGGCGCCTTACATCGACCCTGGTACTTGGCAGTCACCTTGAACTGGAACCGTGTTGGCAAACCAACGGTGCATGGTACGATAGGTCATGTAATTAGGAACAATACAATTCGATGAGCAGTGAAATCAGAAACGATAGTATTACGGTATATCTACTTTATTGAAACCATGCGTGATACGCAAGTTACGTGGAAGTACAATAACTGGAAACTCGATCAAAGAACACTTTGTCTAGGTGAAAGGAGTTGGCCCATGGAACGTCGATCGAATGCTTAGCCTGATGAATAGTTGTTACACCCATCAGCAATTTGTGTTTCTTTTTCAGGTTTCTGATAAAGCTTCTCCGTTATGTATATTTCAGGTGTTTGCAACGTTTCGGAATTCTTGCCAAAAAGCCTACGCACGGAATAGAAGATGGATTCAGCAGCGATTGGACTATTTTAGTCTTGTATATATTTTAAAAACCTAGAAGGAGCAATGTAGTGATTGGTGAATACTCGACGATAGTGGAGCTCTTTATGTGCAATACCCGAAAAACGGGCATGGAGAGACTTTAGACTGTACAGAGACGCCCACTACCTTTGAGTGTTGTATATATCGATACAAAGCTACAGATCAGTCGTGTAGAAGCTACTAGAACACTATAATATGCAGGCTATTTGCATCAATCCACTACATTGCCCTCTATTCCTCCTGATTTGAAAGTTAGCATTAAAGTTTCAAGAACAGGCAGTGGACTCTTTCTATAACAACGACTTCCCCCGTGTCCCATATTTCGGCCTGGAGGGTGTACATACTTAAAAGTAATACCATGACAAGAGGGAAATTAGTGATTAAATTTCCCGCAAGCCGAGGGAGAGTTTGTGGAAGTCCTGATGCCGTAGGCGGAGGGACTTTTACAAACTCTCCCGAGGCTTGAGGGAAATTTAATCACTAATTTCCCGAATTGTCATGGTATCAGTTTGTAATACCATGATCACCGAGGACATAAAGTAAAATATAGTTCACTTTGCATAATTTAGAGCAGTACGACTGAACTACAATATTTTTCTCAAAGAGCGTTGATTACACCACACTCTGGAGAATTTAGAAATTGTGATGCTTTGCCGTTTCATTTGTACAATGATCGAGTATTTTTATTAGGCAGTTTAGGAATATTTAATCGTCATTTGGTCAAAAATCATGGCGGAGAGTTGTTTAGCCTTTGTAAAAGACGCTGAAGTTGACCAATCAAGGGAAAGTGCCCGAAAATACGAAAAAAACTTCATGGTGTGCTAACGTTTGGTAAGCAATGGGAAAAGGCAAGAAATAAAGAGTTCCAAGATTTTATTCCAGAAAAGAAAGAATTCCGGTCTTTGCATATGCGCTGCTCATGCGCAGAGTCGAGGACATAGCATCCCACATGTGTTGGGACTCTTTTGAAACTTGGAATAGAGCCAGCTTTCAGGTTAAACGTAAGTCGGACAGATTACTCTGTCCAAGGTCCCAGTGATTGTTATATGAGGGACAGACTGGGGACGACCAGAGTCTCCATTGTCTAATTTTCCCGCCGGGAAAATTAGTGAGACAATGGATTTCTGCATTGTCTTACTAAATTTCCCGGTCGGAAAATTGGAGAAGGGAGATTTAGTGGTTTGTATGTCCCTGGAAGGACAAAGGAAACCGAGGCGATCATGGTATTACTAAGGTTACCAACTTGTGTTACGCGTATGATACTGAATACTTATAACTATGATCACACTAACGCGTTAACCTGCACAAACTACGCGTGACATGAAGAAATAACCGTGAGTATTTGAACCACTGGATACGTTAACGTAGCAAACGCATTTTCCCGATTGTTATATTGGGGTTCCACTGCAACTTTTGTAAAGGTTATATAAAGGATTTAATATGTAAAGGTTGTTTAAATGACTTATGCATAGGTTATCAGGGCAGTACACAGCACAGGGGCAGAGGGGGTGGCAGTCCCCCCCCCCCCCCCCCCCCCCTAGCAAGGCGAAAAAGATACCAAAAAGTACTTCATGAGAACTGTGACTATTTTCATTTATTTTTTGCTGTTAAATGTGTACTGTTATGTACGGCCCTGGGGCCCGTTTCTCGAAAGCCCCGTAAACTTTTCGGGCCCGAAAAGATATCCCAGAAATCTGAGACACTTACTCTACAAAGCTGTTCTTTTGACATGTTTTTAATATGAACAAACTTTCCCTTCATGCAAAGTTTCATGTCTGTAAACTACTTTGTTTTGAAGATATAGATTTTTAAAGAAACCCTTTTCGGGCCCGATAAGCTTTCGGGGCTTTCGAGAAACGGGCCCCTGGCCTGGTTCTGTAAAGGATTCATGTAAAGGATTCATGTAAAGGATGTGTAAAGGATTTATGTATAGGTTATCTAAAGGATTTATGTAAACGGGTTATATACCGCTACCGTTATATATATCGCTAATATCGATAAAACAACCCGAGGCGAAGCCAGTTTTTTGGTATTTATTTTGTTTGAGACTGTACTAACTACAATTATTATTATACATGCCTACAATAACTAACTGCAAGGGGAAATTTATTGGGCACACAAAAATGATCTGACGAGCGGCGAAGGCGCGAGCTCGTAGGAAGATGCGGGGGCATGCTCTCCGAATAATTTTGAGGTATAAGGTCTCCAAAATAACATTTTATATTGGCATTTGTATAATGTATTCTCTTACTCCATCTTTACTCCATCCACAATGTATTTTTTTTTCTGGTAACCATGATTGACATGCATGATATTTTTATTAGAAATATTTCCTTGCAGGAATTTTTTTGTGTTTTTGGACAATCCCTCCCCCTCGAGTTTCAGATTTGATATACAGTTTTAAAAGGTTAAGAAGTTTTAATAATTGGATGAAAAAAAATTGTAAGTCCAATCCTAGGAAATAAAAAAATGGGTAGCCATTCGCTTGTTAAGGTATCAGGGTACCCCAAAAATCTTTCAAACCACCAGTTTTGATTTTTTTTGACAATCAAATCAAATTGAATATTATCTATCATCTCCAAAAAACAGAATTTAAAAATATTTTTTCCCTAAAATGTTAGAATCAAAAAACGAATTTTGGATTTCATTTGATGCAAAAAGATGTTGACAAGCAAGCTGTCAACAACACTCGCGCAACAGACTTTCCAAAGATTGAGATGCGAAGAAAGTATCCAAAAATCGTAACTGCTCACTCAAAATATCCTTGAATAACGATGCCAAACCACTCACGGTCAAAATGCTCGTATTTCCATTTTCCGCCAGCAGTAACTTTGTTTTCCTGCCATGTCGTGTTACGTCGTTACGAACTGTAAGGCGATCTTCTTTTGACTGCCATTCATATGTCATCGGGTATTGGATCACATATTTGTGGTGGATTATCGCCGCTTGTGTAAACAAAGGCGCCACTTGACTTGAAAAACATTGGATCGCTGTAAAACGCGGATGGACCCTGCGGATGGACCCTGAGGATGGACCCTGTGGATGGACCCTGCGGATGGGCCCTGCGGATGGACCCTGTGGATGGACCCTGCGGATGGACCTGGCGGATGGATCAGATTTTTTTTTTCGAAAAAAGATCATAAATTAATTTAGAAGTGCATTTTATATTTTGCATTTTACAATTTCACGCGGCATCACAATAAAAAACTTTGATGAATTTTACTTGAGTTTAGTATTATACTGAGGCGATCAGACATTCACATGGCATACATCACTTGGGCTGATCTGTGAAGTGAGTCGACATGATACTGCTCGCTTCCGCTTGACGTAGAGGAGGGGGGAGGGGGGAGAGGGAGGGGGGAGGGGAAGGGAGGAGGGGGGGGGGGTGGAAGGGGGGGAGGGGGTACTCCATGTATAATTTTTAGGTGAGGGTGTACACTAGGACCGGCTAAATATCCCTATATACCCTGTCTCAGACCTATAAAAAAAACAATTCCATCTCAAATGCTGAAACTTAGTGCCCCATTTTAGACCAAAGAGTTGCCGACCAAAGACACATCTCCGATCTAAAAGAGCTGAGATGATACCTGTCTCAGATCTAGAAGGCCAAACTGACCCGACCCTGTCCAGCGGCACATAGTTACACGTACAGCGTTTATATGGGAATACCCTTCCCGGGTGTATGATTCAATTTCGGACACAGACTGAGAGGGAGTAATGCTCCAGATTATTCGTTGTCCAGCACGTAAACATTGCCGGAACATCTCCAGTCACAAGAATCACATGAGAACTTCTTATCGAACGTTTTATCAATTATGCTGTTATATTACGTCTTCTTTTTGGAATCCAACACTTTTGAATGTATGGATGTCCTGATCTTATCGATAAACACGGGTTCGTCATGGCTGAAACAAGACAGACACAAGACAGACAAGGCAATACAGACGATCAAGAAATAAGGCGAGTTATTACAAGAAATGTGATTTTCCAAATTGCCTTTAAGTACCTTGAGTTGTTTTTTTTCTTTCTTGAAATGAAATTCGGCACTCGTGATTTATTAGGGTGCACTTTTATAAATTTAGTATGTTTAAAATTGATTGTTGTATGGATTATAATTATGCACACTGGTAAAAATGAAACTATATATGACTGAAATATACTCGACACTATAAACAGACTGCCATCCAACTCGATTTCCCGAGTTCAGGAGGGAGGGGGTGACTCTATTGTTCAAAAGTGACCGACTGATAGTTACCAGTGTGACGTCACGGCTCGCTGGGATGAATTTCAATATGGCGGCCAGTCTGGTGTTCTTCATGCCGACTATAAAACGCTCAATATTCTGTTCAGATCTTCGTGTACAGTGTATGTGTAATTTTTTTTAGTTTCTAGAGGTATTAATGTGTAAGAATATCTCTGTCGAGATAAAAGTAATGCAAGGATTATGTTTTTTTCCCGGAGTGTTAGTCTTGACGGTTATCAATATAGAGAACGAAACCTATCGACCGGGTAAAGGTCTCGGCTTTCTAGAGAAGCTAAATTAAGTAATGGTTACTTCAAAAAAGGACGTTCTACTTAGAAGGTAATAATCATGGACTGTGTGGAATATGGTGGACGTACATGCTCTGGATCTTTGTATCTTTGCCTCCAAAGTTGTTGTGTACAAAATAAGGACACGATGCACTGTAAACCATTATAATTCGCAAAATCGAAAATTTCAAAAGCTTCAAATTTGAGACAAATATTACTTTAGAAATACGAAATATCTATAGAAAGCTAGAGAAAACTATAACTGCTGCACTTAGGTTGATTTGTAACCGAATTTCTTGCGTTTTAATATTTGAGCACATGTACACCACAGGAAGCCCAAAATTCGAAGACAGAATCATAACATATATGTCATGCTTTTTTAATACTCATTCTTTCCAAGAGCCTTGTAACAGGAGTGGAACAAACTGCCCAGCCAAGTACATTTGTAGCTTTAAGCCAATTTCTATGATTTATTAATTAGTATATATTTATTAGTTTATTACTAATTGATATTATTAAATTTATTAGAGTTATGGCACTAATAGTGTGCATGATTCCAATAAACTCTTTTTCTTTTCTTTCTTTGCATCTAATAAACACTGACAGCTAATTAGTAGTGCCCAGGTTTATTGGAATCACTCTAACCTGTGAAACAAAATCTAATAATAATTATTAGTGATTAATAGTCAAATCAAAAGAAAAGAAAACAATGGAATTATAAGTGTCTAGTAATATCTACATTTGTACTTCGCTAATATCTGTTTCACGGGTTAAGTGCCATCACTCTATTAATTATATTTTATATGTATTATGTTATTAACATGGTCTATAATATTCAGTATTTCAGATTTGAATTAAATGGTATAGAAGTTTTCTTTGTCAGTCTGGGAATTATTGGGTATTCCTTAGTATAGGAATTACTAAAAATGTTCAGTTGATTTCAAAGCATAGAATTATCAAAAATTCCCAGAAATTTCAAGGTTTTCAGTTCAACTGGTTAATAGTCTTGTTCTTAGCATGTTGTATTAATTACTAAGAATTACAGCTACCATTTTCTGCATTGAACAACTGAGAATGAGATCATTGTATATTGTATCAATTCTAAAATCAAGCCTGACTGATTCTGAAATATTGAGCTTTATAAGTCTTGTTGTAAGACAGTTCTCATTTTCAGAATAAACAACTAAAAATACTGGTAGATAAATTCTATAAACAAAATGTGATTAGTGATTCTGAAATTGAGGGGGGGGGGGTGGCAAACCCTGAATAAAACGAGGGGGGTGTACTCCCATATATTTGCTATGGGTATGGGCCACTGGATAGGGTATAATCTGTCTTCAACAGGGTATGAATTTACAAGATGTCACTGTCTTATGATAGGGTCAGGGTTTACAGACCCTAGTGGTACACCCCCCTATCTAAACCCAGCCGATCAAGATAGACCTGAGCACCCTCTGCAGCTCTTTTTTTTTTTTTTTAACTTTTATTTGAGTACACCGGAATACAATATTTATTCTTATTCTCGTTTTGATATAATCCAAATCTCTCTTTATATTATCATTGTGTTAATATACACTCAATTGCAGAAAGGTTGTAGTATACATTTATACAAATATCTAATGAGATACAAGATATCTAATGAGATACAAAGTGCGAAACATTGATTATTTTCTTCTAATATATCAGAATCATCAATTTTAGATTAGCATCGCATCCATCAAGGACAACACAATAGTTTTCAGCACTATTTTGTGCTTAAACAGTTGTATATATATTTTAGCATGTCTAACATTTTGCATCTCATTAGATATTTGTATATTTGTATACTACAACGTTTCTGCAATTGAGTGTATAATATATAATTAATAATATCTGAAACATAAGCTTAACCCTATTCTTGCCTATTCTTTTGGGGGAAATATGTATACTTGATTAATTAAACATAGCACAACAACCAGTAGTCAACAGATTGAAATAAAAATACCATCATTTTATAGCTTAATATATATCTTTATATTTACTGTCAGAAACCGGTCATTTAATCGGCAGGTACAAAACGCAGACTGGAATCTGCAGACTAGAATCTGCAGACTAGAATCTGCAGACTGGAATCTGCAGACTAGAATCTGCAGACTAGAATCTGCAGACTAGCAATGAAATTCAAGGAAAAGACTTGAAAGTTGAATGACCGAATAAATACATTCATCGCTTAATTAAGCTTATAGCTCGGCGAAACTGTGTCATAATTGTATAAATTAAATATAATACCAGCATATCCAACTGTCTTGTGAACTTTCAAACATCTAGTATTGAGATAACAGTCTCCTGAGCGTATTTACTTGAGCTACATGAAGCTGAGTCCTAGTTAGAGATCGAAATCACGACTCACATTCGATAACGGGCCAAGCACTCGGTCGCCATTATCGTCACACAACAGACGAAAACCACAGGAAGCCCAATTCCCCAGTCTGCATTTTGTCCCTGAGGGGCCTCCAGGTACAAAACGCAGACTGGAACAAAATTGCCAGAAAATTGCCAGAAAGTATGAACAAAACTCACCGTCAAGGGATTGGGACATGAAGTTTAACTTCGAAATCACAATGCCATTACGGTCACACAGCAGACGAAAACCACAGGAAGCCCAATACCCCCAGTCTGCATTTTGTCCCTGAGGGGCCTCCAGGTACAAAACGCAGACTGGAACAAAATTGCCAGAAAATTGCCAGAAAATATGAACAAAACTCAACGTCAAGGGATTGGGACATGAAGTTTAACTTCGAAATCACAATGCCATTACCGTCACACAGCAGACGAAAACCACAGGAAGCCCAATACCCCCAGTCTGCATTTTGTCCCTGAGGGGCCTCCAGGTACAAAACGCAGACTGGAACAAAATTGCCAGAAAAAAACGAACTTAACTCAACGTCAAGGGACTGGGAAATGAAGTTTAACTTCGAAATCACAATGCCATTACCGTCACACAGCAGACGAAAATCACAGGAAGCCCAATACCCCCAGTCTGCATTTTGTCCCTGAGGGGCCTCCAGGTACAAAACGCAGACTGGAACAAAATTGTCAGAAAAAAACGAACTTAACTCAACGTCAAGGGACTGGGAAATGAAGTTTAACTTCGAAATCACAATGCCATTACCGTCACACAGCAGACGAAAATCACAGGAAGCCCAATACCCTCAGTCTGCATTTTGTCCCTGAGGGGCCTCCAGGTACAAAACGCAGACTGGAACAAAATTGCCAGAAAATTGCCAGAAAGTATGAACAAAACTCACCGTCAAGGGATTGGGACATTAAGTTTAACTTCGAAATCACAATGCCATTACCGTCACACAGCAGACGAAAACCACAGGAAGCCCAATACCCCCAGTCTGCATTTTGTCCCTGAGGGGCCTCCAGGTACAAAACGCAGACTGGAACAAAATTGTCAGAAAAAAACGAACTTAACTCAACGTCAAGGGACTGGGAAATGAAGTTTAACTTCGAAATCACAATGCCATTACCGTCACACAGCAGACGAAAATCACAGGAAGCCCAATACCCCCAGTCTGCATTTTGTCCCTGAGGGGCCTCCAGGTACAAAACGCAGACTGGAACAAAATTGTCAGAAAAAACGAACTTAACTCAACGTCAAGGGACTGGGAAATGAAGTTTAACTTCGAAATCACAATGCCATTACCGTCACACAGCAGACGAAAATCACAGGAAGCCCAATACCCCCAGTCTGCATTTTGTCCCTGAGGGGCCTCCAGGTACAAAACGCAGACTGGAACAAAATTGTCAGAAAAAAACGAACTTAACTCAACGTCAAGGGACTGGGAAATGAAGTTTAACTTCGAAATCACAATGCCATTACCGTCACACAGCAGACGAAAATCACAGGAAGCCCAATACCCCCAGTCTGCATTTTGTCCCTGAGGGGCCTCCAGGTACAAAACGCAGACTGGAACAAAATTGCCAGAAAATTGCCAGAAAGTATGAACAAAACTCACCGTCAAGGGATTGGGACATGAAGTTTAACTTCGAAATCACAATGCCATTACGGTCACACAGCAGACGAAAACCACAGGAAGCCCAATACCCCCAGTCTGCATTTTGTCCCCTGAGGGGCCTCCAGGTACAAAACGCAGACTGGAACAAAATTGCCAGAAAATATGAACAAAACTCAACGTCAAGGGATTGGGACATGAAGTTTAACTTCGAAATCACAATGCCATTACCGTCACACAGCAGACGAAAACCACAGGAAGCCCAATACCCCCAGTCTGCATTTTGTCCCTGAGGGGCCTCCAGGTACAAAACGCAGACTGGAACAAAATTGCCAGAAAAAAACGAACTTAACTCAACGTCAAGGGACTGGGAAATGAAGTTTAACTTCGAAATCACAATGCCATTACCGTCACACAGCAGACGAAAATCACAGGAAGCCCAATACCCCCAGTCTGCATTTTGTCCCTGAGGGGCCCCAGGTACAAAACGCAGACTGGAACAAAATTGCCAGCATACTATCACGAATCCTGCAATGTATTCGTGAGACGACCTGTGACCGAATCAGGCTATTTTTAGAACACCAGTTTTCCCGCGAAATTTTAACACCAGGGATTTTTGATTTCGGCTTTGTTACGGAGTTTCTTGCTTTTGGCTTGGTAGGTTTACTATTTGATGTTTTTTTTAGTTCCTTGAGAAACAGAACATGAACTTGAAGACTCTTGGTCACTTTCCGATGAAGTACTAAACTCTGCAAAAGAGTCACTGTAACTATCACACTCGCTCTCTTCACTTTCAGTTTCTTCAATTTCTTCGTCCACCATTTTGTTCATATATCACAAATAAACACAAATCATCTACCTGCGTTCTCCTGCATGCTGATTGACGATTGGTCAATTGGCTATTGGTTAATGATTAGTTCGCGGGAAAAGGTATTCTAAAAATAGCCTGATCCGGTCACAGATCGTCTCACAAACCCAGTATGGTAGATGGAGGCTCCTACTTATGGCTCCTGGTTTAAACTACGTAAATGACATGACATGACACAGAATTATACCATAGTTATTTCGTTTTTGTTGTATAAAGCTTCCGACTTTACTGAAAGAACGACTGCAGTCTGCCTAAAGTTTTGTGACTTTCTTCCTTTCTTCCTTTTTTTCTTGGTGTTTTTCCTTTTTTTTTTATGCGGAGAAAAAATGGCCTTTTTGGGGGTCGTTCTGGCCTTTATTAGGGTTAAAGCGTTTAATTTGGCCTCATTCGCACCTCCCCGTCACTGATACCCCTGAGTACCACCCCCCTTCCCCCCTGGGAACACACCTAGAGATTCCTGGACTTGCCAAAGGACATTGCTATGACGTTTAGTGTGATCTGGACATGACACACACCTAAATATTTCTGGACTTGCCAAAGAACATTGCTATGACGTTTAGTGTGATCTGGACATGACACACACCTAAATATTTCTGGACTTGCCAAAGGACATTGCTATGACGTTTAGTGTGATCTGGACATGACACACACCTAAATATTTCTGGACTTGCCAAAGAACATTGCTATGACGTTTAGTGTGATCTCGACATGACACACACCTAAATATTTCTGGACCAAAGAACTGAACAGAAATGTCTAATATCAGTTATGTCAGTGCAATAAGATGTCCATCTATTTAACAATTAGACTACGAGTTCAACTTCTCTATGAGTCAATAGTCAACGAGGTGCGTAGCGTCGAGTTGACTATTTGAACTCATAGAAAACGACAACGAGTAGTCTATATAATTGTTTTAGTAGAAACTAACTAGCATACTGCCTTCGATTTTATATCAATATTTATTGATTTTTCGCTTTGTTTTTGTTCGAAATGCCCGCTTTTTCGCTACTCACTCACTATCACGCAATAGATAGTGAGAACGTTAGCCAATCGGATTTCAGGATTCGTGATAGCATGCTAGTTGGTTTCTACTAATATCCATTATATTGTGTTTTGTTCATATTTTCTGGCAATTTTGTTCCAGTCTGCGTTTTGTACCTGGAGGCCCCTCAGGGACAAAATGCAGACTGGGGGTATTGGGGTTCCTGTGGGTTTCGTTTGCTGTGTGACGGTAATGGCATTGTGATTTCGAAGTTAAACTTCATTTCCCAGTCCCTTGACGTTGAGTTAAGTTCGTTTTTTTTTTTCTGACAATTTTGTTCCAGTCTGCGTTTTGTACCTGGAGGCCCCTCAGGGACAAAATGCAGACTGGGGGTATTGGGCTTCCTGTGATTTTCGTCTGCTGTGTGACGGTAATGGCATTGTGATTTCGAAGTTAAACTTCATTTCCCAGTCCCTTGACGTTGAGTTAAGTTCGTTTTTTTTTCTGACAATTTTGTTCCAGTCTGCGTTTTGTACCTGGAGGCCCCTCAGGGACAAAATGCAGACTGGGGGTATTGGGCTTCCTGTGATTTTCGTCTGCTGTGTGACGGTAATGGCATTGTGATTTCGAAGTTAAACTTCATTTCCCAGTCCCTTGACGTTGAGTTAAGTTCGTTTTTTTCTGGCAATTTTGTTCCAGTCTGCGTTTTGTACCTGGAGGCCCCTCAGGGACAAAATGCAGACTGGGGGTATTGGGCTTCCTGTGGTTTTCGTCTGCTGTGTGACGGTAATGGCATCTCAAGTATGTTAAGGCCTGGTTCAAGCTCAAAAACGAGAATAAAATGTAAAAAATCATAATGTCACTTCCTTTTAACCAATCATTACGAAACTATGCATAGCATTAGAGTTCGACTTCCTTAATTGATTGAAGTCAACAAAATACCAAAAAAACTGAACACGTGATTAACCACGTGACAACAGTATTTGAAAATTTATTTTAAAATGCGGTCGCGGTTTTAAGAACAGTGTAAAAACAAACAATTGCATATGTTGTCAATGCTAGGGCTCTACACAACTGCGTTTGGATATCTTGTATCTGATTTCTTTTAAGAGAGATATTTACGAAAATAGGTCACGTGACCATTTAGCCAGAATACGTTTTCTCAATTTTCTCGATAACTAAAACTAAGGGACAGGTTCTCCAAACGCTATCTTTTTTCTCTAGTTGTCCTTAATATTGTAGTACAAAAACTATTTCAGCATAACTTAAATTCGCGTCCGCATATTTAAAAAACGAAATTTCACATGCCTAGGTCACGTGACAACGTGACGTCAGTATTTTTAGGACTAAATCATCAAACATCTTGAATATAATCTTATGCCTAAATATCAATGCCATAGAAATGAATCGTGGGGAATACTAAAAATAAACGTGATTTTGAGTGATGGCTTCATGAACCAGGCCTTAACATACTTGAGATTGTGATTTCGAAGTTAAACTTCATGTCCCAATCCCTTGACGTTGAGTTTTGTTCATATTTTCTGGCAATTTTCTGGCAATTTTGTTCCAGTCTGCGTTTTGTACCTGGAGGCCCCTCAGGGACAAAATGCAGACTGGGGGTATTGGGCTTCCTGTGGTTTTCGTCTGCTGTGTGACCGTAATGGCATTGTGATTTCGAAGTTAAACTTCATGTCCCAATCCCTTGACGGTGAGTTTTGTTCATACTTTCTGGCAATTTTCTGGCAATTTTGTTCCAGTCTGCGTTTTGTACCTGGAGGCCCCTCAGGGACAAAATGCAGACTGGGGGAATTGGGCTTCCTGTGGTTTTCGTCTGTTGTGTGACGATAATGGCGACCGAGTGCTTGGCCCGTTATCGAATGTGAGTCGTGATTTCGATCTCTAACTAGGACTCAGCTTCATGTAGCTCAAGTAAATACGCTCAGGAGACTGTTATGCATGGATCAATTCCAGCTGTTACCACCCCCCCCCCCCCCCCGGGCTGACCCCCAGGGATTTGTAATTTTTTTTTCTTGGGACTACAAATTCCCTGCCCCTGAGCCGCCAGAAATAACAAATTCCCCGCCCCAGGGCAACGGAAAAGCAACCAACAATTGAATAATATTAAACGGCATGTTTAACAATAAAGCTAGACACCTTTTAGAAATAACTAGACGCTCTTCTAGCGTGAAGTCGGGCTTCTAAATGAAATGTAACCTATTTGAACTAAATATAGATATCTTATAGTGCGATTTTCAGTGCGATTGAAACAGTTTTTGGTTGCTCGTCGTTGCATGACTCGAGCTCGATAGAACATGCTTTCCTTGCAATTTCAGTACTGCGAACTTTACAGTATATCAGTAAAAACGTTAATAGCCCGACTTCACGCTACTAGAGCGTCCTGTTTCAATCTAAATTCAGATTTAGACGAGAAAAGACTTATATTTTGGCCCCTTGACCTCCGGTGCTTTCCCTGATTGGTTTGTGCTTTGTAATCTTTCTTGGCCAGACTTCATGTCTCCTTCGGCTTTAGCTCGACGTTAGCCTGCGTAGCTTAATATAAAACTAGGTGCATGCGCTGTAGAACCCAATTAGTCATTTGGAGTCAACGAAGAACGGAGCTCATTTTTAGAGTCGGCGCTTCCACAGGAAGCCCGACTAATTATTGACCATAACAGTAGAGATAAGAAGTCATCTGTGCCGTTAAACACTGCCTTTTTTTTTCAAAGAAAGCCTTTAACTTTGCAAGATCTTGTTTTTCAAGCCAATCGGCGACAAAAGTAATCTCTTTACCGACAAATTCCATTATTATGAATTCCTCCATTGATTATACGCTCGGTCAAGTTATCCCCGCCCCCCCCCCCCACCCCCAGGGCAACCACGTTGTTGTACAAAATCCCCGCCCCTGGACACAGGTCCTTACAAATCCCTGGGGTATGCCCGGGGGGGGGGGATGGTAACAGCTGGAATTGATCCATGCATTATCTCAATACTAGATGTTTGAAAGTTCACAAGACAGTTGGATATGCTGGTATTATATTTAATTTATACAATTATGACACAGTTTCGCCGAGCTATAAGCTTAATTAAGCGATGAATGTATTTATTCGGTCATTCAACTTTCAAGTCTTTTCCTTGAATTTCATTGCTAGTCTGCAGATTCTAGTCTGCAGATTCTAGTCTGCAGATTCCAGTCTGCAGATTCTAGTCTGCAGATTCTAGTCTGCAGATTCCAGTCTGCGTTTTGTACCTGCCGGTCATTTAATAGCAATAAAACTAACTAAATTAACTAAATTGGTATTGAAACCAAGGCACATTCTACTTCATGAGTGACATACATAAATAACTAATGTAAAAGTACTTAGCAAATGAAGAGAACACAGTTTCACCACGAAATCCAAGGAAATACATATGACGGTCTCCAATCATCGTGTCCTTATTTTGTACACAACAACTTTGGAGGCAAAGATACAAAGATTCAGAGCATGTACATCCACCATATTCCATACAGTCCATGGTTATTACCTTCTAAGCAGAACCTCCTTTTTTGAAGTAACCATTACTTAATTTAGCTTCTCTAGAAAGCCAAGACCTTTACCCGGTCGAAAGATTTCGGTCTCCATTTAGATAACCATCAAGACTAAAACTCCGAAAAAAGCACTTAATCCTTGCATTACTTTTATATCGGTAGAGATATTCTTACACATTAATACCTCTAGATACTAAAAAAATATACATATAGACTGTACATATAGATCTGAACAAAATATTGAGCGTTGTATAGTCGACATGAAGTAGGCCAGACTGGCTGCCATATTGAAATTCGTACGAACGAGCCGTGACGTCACACTGGTAACTATCAGTCGGTCACAAATGCTAATTCGAGAACAATAGAGTCACCCCCTCCCTCCTGCCCGAGTTCAACTGCAACGCCGAGAAAATTACTGCACCGTGAAAGACACTAGATCAGTCTCACAGGTCTCCACAGGACCAGCACCTTCAAGAAGTGACACTGCTGGTTCCAAAGCCACAGGACAGGACTAATAGGGAGTTTCATATTTCAGTGATACGAGTTTCATGCATGTTTACGCAGGCTATGTTACGATGCGCAAAATACTCACAACTGCAACAAGCAGCTCGCAAAATAGCGAGACCCATTTATAACTAGTTTGGATTTATTACGTTTATATTTTCTATATTTCTATATATTTTCCAAAAAAATCCGGTCCATCCGCCGGGTCCATCCGCCGGGTCCATCCGCCGGGTCCATCCGCCGGGTCCATCCGCCGGGTCCATCCGCCGGGTCCATCCGCCGGGTCCATCCGCCGGGTCCATCCGCCGGGTCCATCCGCCGGGTCCATCCGCCGGGTCCATCCGCCCATCCGGGTCCCATCCGCCGGGTCCATCCGCCGGGTCCATCCGCCGGGTCCATCCGCCGGGTCCATCCGCCGGGTCCATCCGCCGGGTCCATCCACCGGGTCCATCCGCCGGGTCCATCCGCCGGGTCCATCCGCCGGGTCCATCCGCCGGGTCCATCCGCCGGGTCCATCCGCCGGGTCCATCCGCCGGGTCCATCCGCCGGGTCCATCCGCCGGGTCCATCCGCCGGGTCCATCCGCCGGGTCCATCCGCCGCCGGTCCATCCGCCGGGTCCATCCGCCGAGTCCATCCGCCGGGTCCATCCGCCGGGTCCATCCGCCGGGTCCATCCGCCGGGTCCATCCGCCGGGTCCATCCGCCGGGTCCATCCGCCGGGTCCATCCGCAGGGTCCATCTGCGTTCACAGCGACCCAAAAACATTTTGGGCTTTTTCTCAAAGAGCAAATTGACGAAAATACGGGTGTTATTTTGAGCTCCTAAACAAACGGGTTTTATTCGATTCAGCTGAGACTTCATCTCTGATTATCATTCTCCGATTTTTGATATTTTAATGATTTCATGAGTTATTAACTGATTAGTAAAGAACAATGTATTTTTAGCGTACCGAAAGTTTCGCGGCAGATAAAAAAGCAACGGGGAAACGTATCGATAAACGGAGATACATTTTTGATAATTGATATCTAGTCTAGAGTGCATAAAGATAATGATCTTGAAGTAATATTTCAAATCCGAGTGAGTGTTTTAGACGTGATTTCTAGATCCAAGTGTCATGAACAATGGCGAGGCGTAGCCGAGCCATTGTTTATGGCACGCGGATCTAGAAATCACGTCTAAAACACTCACGAGGTTTTGAAATGGCTTCTCTTTTTGTTTTTTGTTTTTGTTTTTTTGTTTTTTGTTTTTTTTTAATTAAAAAAAGAAATGGCTTCTCATACTATTCTAAATATTCATGTGCCAGAGAATTATATGAAGAGAAATAATTAAATATAAGACAATACACAAAGTTCCGAATTGTTTAGGCGAGAATTCCACACAGTGGATCGGAATTTTTAAATATTTTCCGGCAATGAATTCAGTATTCAATTCGGCTCTCACATGGTTCAGTGCGAGCGGTAAGCATGGCCGAAGCGCTAGGTTCTAAGCAAAAGAAACGGAGGTTTAAAGAACCTCAAACATTGGAAGAAACAAAAATGGTAGTCGGCCAGTCAATTCCTAAAACTACACAATACAAGACTCGATGGGGTGTACGTATATTTGAGAATTGGAGGAGTCAAAGGAATAATAAGCTCCCAGAATGCGAAGTTAATCCTTTAGGATTAAACGTATCCTTCGTTCAAACACTGGATACGCCTTTAACTTCAATGACGAAAGCCAGCTTAAATTTCTGGCTTATCAAATTTATCCAAGAGTTAACCGACAAAGATGGAGCTGCATACGTGGAAAAGACGATGTATCAAATAATTTGTTGTTTGAAGAGATACTTCGAGACGAATGGAAGAGCTGACTTAAATCCACTGGATACCAAAGACGTTGTGTAAGTATTTACATGATGTAATTTGCTTAATTGTTTCTTTTGCCAAGATTAAATTACATGTCGAATATAATATTTACTACGAGTAGTAATGGTTTTTTATTTCATTTCAGTTTTCAAGGTTTCCGTCAGATCCTTGACGCTGAATGAAAAAAATCCCATCGTGCTGGAGGACAACTGGAAAGATGCAAAGAAGAGAAGAAGCCCGTTACTGAGACGGAGGAAACTATGCTTTGGACATTGGACTTGTTAGGAGATAAGACAGCTCAATCTTTAGTTAATACTATTTATTTTTATATTGGAAAGCTTTATGGGCTTAGACCCTCTGAGCATAGGGAACTCAGAATGAGTAGTTTCGTTATTGAAGAATGCACGATTACGTATAGAGAAAATGTCACAAAAACGTATCATGGTGGTTTGCGTGATTTAAAAAGAAAAGGGCGAGTAGTTGAACACCAATGCCATTCCGAAAACGGAGGAAATCACAAACCTTGCTTAGTTGATATGTTCAAGGAATATGTATCTATGATAAGAGAGTTAAGTAAATGCGATGAAGCTTTCTATTTTCGACCTAGTAAAACAGCATACAAGTTTGAGAATTCGCCTCTAGGAATTCACACATTGAATAATATTTTGCCAACTATGATGGAAAAAGCAGGTTTCAAGAAAAAGACCGCCCACTGTCTCAGGGTAACTACTGCTTCCACATTATTCCAAAATAAGCATGAGGAAAGTCTCATTCGTCAACGTACTGGCCATGTTTCTTCGGCACTTTTTGCTTATGAGAAACCGGAGAAAAAGCAACTTGAAAAGGTTTCTAAGTGTCTTGGTCCACCACCTTTACCATCGGAAAATGCTTCAATTGCCTCAGAGTCAAACGATATGTTGCCAGACTTTTCTGACGAAGAATTTGATAAAATTGTTCGTGAATTTGATTTCAGTCAAATTGAATCTGAAATAAAATCCGACACGAAAAGGAATGAACAGGTTGACTTGCTTTTGGCTAACAATTCATATCATAATTGTACGATTAACATTTCCTTCAATCAACAATCAAAACTAAGTAATTAACCGGTTTATACTAATTAAGAAGTAGAGTATTAACTAAGAATCATTAAAATTGTGTAGTTTATATGTAGTTTTGTGTTCTATGAAAATGCAAGATTAGAACTCATTTGCATATCGTATTTAGAACTAGTTATATCGTATTTAGAACTGATGATAATTAGTTCTAAATACGATATGATAATTAGTTCTAAATACGATATGCAAATGAGTTCTAAACCTTCTATATTGTCTTACCCCACAATTTCCCTATGCTTCAATGCCCTCACCACTTGCATAATTTAAAAATCTGTTCTTCCCCCAGTTTCAATGTATGAACATGTGACCTCGAAGAACATCGCTCATTGGCCAATGTCTCATGAATATTTAATGTAGTATGAGAATTTCCGATAAAATGCGGCTGTCTGGGAGCTCGCCGTATAACGCTATATGAAAATTCGTTGATCTTGACTTATATCTAAAACGCGTATGTACTTTTTGTTAATAGACCATCAGTTGGAATCTCCATTTATTTAGCTTTCAGAAATTGTATACTTTATTGGGGTTTAAATGGACGGATTCTGTGTTAAAGCGACTTGAATGATATGCATACCGGTCGGTAGGTAGTTGTGATACCTTAAGTGCTTCTACTCGCTTGTTAGGGGCCGCGCTATTCGCTCATACCATATATGGAATACGTATTACAACCCCGACTCGTGCTGTTTTAAATTCGGACATTCCACAGGAAGCCCGGTCGAGTAAATACTGATGATCTGTGCTCAGTTTGTCAAAAGTGAAATGGTTTTCTGTCGCACACCACTGCTAGCTTTTCTGTCCATTAAGCAAGATGAAAATAAACTTCTTTATTTTATCGAAAGACTCCGCTGACGTACTGCATGCGGGCGATGGTTCCTGTTGAGGCGTGTACCCTCGCTGTTGTTTGAATAAACTATGAAAACGAAATCAAAGCACATGCATGACCTCTTGATATCCGTGGCAACTTGCATCTATTAGACTGTACTTTTATTTCCGATCGGCAACAGATTTAGCATTGCCTTTATAAGTTCGTCAGCAGATTAGCATGCCTTTATCAGCCTGCCTTTATAATACAATACTGTGCCTTAAAAGTTCAGCAGCATTCCAGCATTTATAGTACAACACTGTGCGACCCAATAGCTCGCGCGAGATAGGTAATAACACATGTCTAAAAGTGAAGGTAATCCTCCAAAATGTATGCATCAAATCTTGAAATAACTTCAAGACTTAAAATAATTGAAAACAAGAAACTTACATGTAATTTATCGTTGAATTCTTCCTCTGTCGTTTCCAAGCTGTTTCTTCTGCGACTTGCTAAGAGGAAACTAGCTGGGTAGTCGTAACCTCGTGATTCCTAGTAATATTAGACTATAGTACTGTCGTGGCAATAGGCTAGTGGTTCTTATTTCTCATTAGACCAAATTGGTGATCACGTGGTTTGACAATGCCTCTGCGTACTATTTACTCGGGCCCAGGCCGCAGGCCGCCCGAGTTAGAAAATGCGGATTTCGGTAGTAGTAGTAGTTTTGTTCGGCTTCAAAATGACGAGTATGCGACGTATTTAATCGTATCCGGAGTTTCAAGATTACTCCGCAGATTTGAAAAGATAAAGGAGACACAGGACTCAAGTAGATTATGAATCTTAGTTTTGAAAGCAGCTGTAGATCTTCAAGCTATTAAAAGGTCAGGATTCTAGTTCATCGTTCAATGACTAGAAGTGATAAAAGGACTAGAAGCTCGCTTAAAATATATTTTTTTTTAAACAAACGCGAGGCCGTTATCGGAACCATCTGACCTATGCAACCTCAAGACGTATCATGTTCGTACTCACCCGACTAATAGTCTCCCTCGTCACTCAACTGTCACTGATTGTCATGACGTCAGAGAAATTATATTGTATTGAAGAAGATGTCCTTGTTTTATTCGACGTTCGAACCGTAACTCGAACCCGAACTCGATTCCAAACTCGACGTTTCGGGATCTGAAGCTAGAGAGGGGGCCTTTACACAAACTCATCAAAATCAAATCAATTGTACTCAAAGTCAAAAGGTAATCAAATGAACTCGAAGGCAAATCAAATGAACTCGACACATACATGTATATACATAGTCTCCCTCGTCACGCAACTGTCAGTCATTGTCAGGTCTCTCCTCGCGCAGCTGACATTGTCCTTGTTCTTCAACCAACTGGCATTCATTTTCAAGTACTTCCTCGAACAACTGACATTTTCCTTTTCACAATGCCCGAGTGAAC
Organism: Actinostola sp. cb2023; assembly: GCA_033675265.1. Lineage (NCBI taxonomy): Eukaryota > Metazoa > Cnidaria > Anthozoa > Actiniaria > Actinostolidae > Actinostola > Actinostola sp. cb2023. The sequence goes on along the minus strand of JAUJYZ010000701.1, from coordinate 27,346 downwards.
GCTCATTGAGCGTCTTGTTTAGTGAATTACGTAACGAGGGAGATTCCCAGGTCCAATTCTAAGAATAACCAACAAAATAACTGAGACATTTCAAGAGGAAACTACAATGAGCGTCAAAATTGTTGAAACATTACCCATTTTGGAACCTAGCTATCGGTGTAGGATTTCATTTTGTGTTTAAAATATGAACTATATACGCATCCAAATCCCCTCCCCCTCTCCAATGTTGAAGATACATCATTGCCCATGAAAGAGCGCAACTGATGATCAACATTGTGCGGTGGGGGGAGGGGAGGAGAGAGTGTACAGGTGGGTAATCTCTCCATCCATAGTGGTGATAGTGTTTTTTGCTGATAACTGTATAGTGTTTCAACTAATTTTGACGCCCATGGTAGCTGGGTAGCCGTAATTAACCTCGTCACTGATCCTTATAATTGCTGACGCAGCGAGCGAGCCTGAAGCGAGCGAGCAAGGAAGCAATTCTAATCAGTCATTTACGTAGGCAGAAAAAAATCTCGATTTTTATCCGGCATGCAGTTTCCAATAACCATCATGCAATTCTCAAGAACCATCATGCTTTTCGCACCAACTCCTACATACCGCGCTATAGCCTGAAGTGAGTTGTTTTTGCGTTTCTGATCGGTAAATGTCGTGCCCAAAATATGTGTCCCTAATTAATTTGTACATGTGTATGTTTCTTTAGCCGGTATATCCTGACTCGTAAGCCCATCAGATACCGTATCTTGTGCTTTTCGTGGGAATTGTGTAGTTGAAGATCACCGTATTAATTGAGCTGATTAGTGCCGGCTGACCGTGTGTCAGTTTCACGTGTGAAAATTCGCATTGAAATCTCAATTATAAGTAATATATTAGTTATTCATAAGCTATCCACTTTTTCAAATACACAAATACTATTCAAAACAAAGAAAGGTAGACTCGCCTAATAATTTGCATACTTGTCACTTTTGATAAAACAAAACATTTCATAACTGGTTAGACACTCACTCTTTTGTTGTCTTTTGTTACTTTGCATCTAATATACACTGACAGCTAATTAGTAGTGTCCAGGTTTATTGGAATCACTCTAAGCTCTCCGGCACCAACCGGCTTATCCACAACTACTATAAACATTGCATTCACCGTCAGCATTCACTGCTGTTAGGTAGCCTAGTACTAGCTAGACTATAGTATTGTCGTGGCAATAGGCTAGGCTATATAAAAAGGCGCGTTTATATATGGCTAATTGCATAATCGTTGTCGGGTTGAACATCATAAATCATAGAAGCTAAGACCGCAAGGATGGATGGGAAATCAGTTCATGAGTCACATTACATGCAGATATATTCAATGTTCTCATAGTTTTGAAGGTATATGAGCTATTTAAGGTGACTCGATGGGGTTTTTGAGTCACGATACCTCTCCACTTTAAGCCGCTAGCACACTACTGGAAACAATCTCAAAGTAAAGCGACTGTTACAGCTGTGCTTGTGAAAGATGAAAGTTTGAGATGAGGTAAGTTTTATGGACATCGGGGTTACCATAGCAACGTGGTGACGCCATCACCCTTTTTATTTAAAGCGTAGTTTCTTGCCTTCGAGGCAACTTTGGAGAAAACCCTTCTCAGTATGCATTGCTGACATGATTGCCTTAAGATCGGCGAAGTCTAAAGAAATTCTAAGAGAGCGTTTTCGAGAAATTTTAAGATTATTTTTTTAGGTACAAAAATACAGCCAAAACAAAACAATTGAATCAGTTTGTCACTATCCGCGCATTTAAGATGCAATGTAAAGCATTTTGCACTTACATCATTCCTGTGCCATTGAACATACTTCTGCGAAGAATTAAAGGAGATCGCTAAATATGATTTCGAGAAAACCGCCTCAAAGTAAATGTGTCTTTTTGTCATTTTAGTGAAATTATTCTCTGTGTCTACTAAAGTGGCCACGAAATGAAATCCGATTGATGAATGTTTTTTAAATTTACTCTTTAAAGAGATTTATTAAAATCCAAGACCGTTTCCAAGTTTCAAGTTTATTGAAAACTTATAACGCTGTCAGTTTTTAATCTCAATTCGGGAAGTATCGGCAACGATTTTCTTTCTACTGGCTTGTTTATCTTATTATGCATCCCCATTGTCTTGAGTTTCCATGCTCTTGTGAATTCCAGCACACTATGAATTAATAGAACGCCTGATTGCTTTCCGAAGATGGTTCCGAAATATTCTAATCTGAATAGCCAACAATACAATATAACAATGAACGACTGGTGAACACTTGTCACACTGTCGTTCATTTTCAGTCCTTTTTTGTTTTTCTAACTCCCGGTTTCTGTTAATCACAGAGGCTTTTCTTTTGCCATGCGGTCGTTCGAAACGCGAACCATGGTCACATTACGGCTAGAACGACAGTGTGACAAGTGTTCACCAGTCGTTCATTGTTATATTGTATTGTTGGCTATTCAGATTAGAATATTTCGGAACCATCTTCGGAAAGCAATCAGGCGTTCTATTAATTCATAGTGTGCTGGAATTCACAAGAGTATGGAAACTCAAGACAATGGGGATGCATAATAAGATAAACAAGCCAGTAGAAAGAAAATCGTTGGCGATACTTCCCGAATTGAGATTAAAAACTGACAGCGTTATAAGTTTTCAATAAACTTGAAACTTGGAGACGGTCTTCGATATTAATAAATCTCTTTAAAGAGTAAATTTAAAAAAACATTCATCAATCGGATTTCATTTCGTGGCCACTTTAGTAGACACAGAGAATAATTTCACTAAAATGACAAAAAGACACATTTACTTTGAGGCGGTTTTCTCGAAATCATATTTAGCGATCTCCTTTAATTCTTCGCAGAAGTATGTTCAATGGCACAGGAATGATGTAAGTGCAAAATGCTTTACATTGCATCTTAAATGCGCGGATAGTGACAAACTGATTCAATTGTTTTGTTTTGGCTGTATTTTTGTACCTAAAAAATCATCTTAAAATTTTCTCGAAAACGCTCTCTTAGAATTTCTTTAGACTTCGCCGATTTTAAGGCAATCATGTCAGCAATGCATACTGAGAAGGGTTTTCCCCAAAGTTGCCTCGAAGGCAAGAAACTACGCTTTAAATAAAAAGGGTGATGGCGTCACCACGTTGCTATGGTAACCCCGATGTCCATAAAACTTACCTCATCTCAAACTTTCATCTTTCACAAGCACAGCTGTAACAGTCGCTTTACTTTGAGATTGTTTCCAGTAGTGTGCTAGCGGCTTAAAGTGGAGAGGTATCGTGACTCAAAAACCCCATCGAGTCACCTTAACTAAGATCCTACAAGTTGATCATTTGACGGTGTTATTTGAGAGTTTTAATTTCCCAGAATTCCTTTTGGTCATAGTTTTTATGATTTTCAACCCGACAATGATTATGCAATTAGCTATGTATAAGCGGACACCAAAATCATTATGAATACCCAATGAAACCGAAAACAGCCGGAAACGAACGATATCCTCCCCTCCCCTCCCCTCCCCCCTCCCCAAGTAGTTCTCCAGCTCAAACTGAACTGACGTATGTATGTTTATAAATGAGCGGCCACGAACAACACTCCACTGGTATACGTCGGATCAAACAATGATCTAACTGGTTCGCAAATTAAGAACTAGATTAAATGAAGAATAACCAATACGACGTAGCCTTTTTTTATTCGGATTTAATTTTGCACAATATTTCGACTAGCCATACTAGTCTTCATCAGGTGCATATGAGATTTTACAAGCCAGTGACTTGACTAAATATAATGGTAAACAGAAATCTAATTCCTCTCACCGTATTCCCTTTATAATCACCTATAATCCATCACTTCCATCTATCTTTCCTATCATTAAGAAACATTTTGATCTTCTACATTCCTCCGTGCGTTGCAAAACCATTTTCCTCCAACGCCCTTTAGTAGCCTTCCGACGTTCATCTAATCTACGTGATTTGCTAGTCAAATCCAAACTACCGTCAGATAACTCCAACACTGCTTCCAATCACAATCCAGGTTCTTTTCGTTGTGGACAAAACTGTTTAACTTGCCCTTACATTTCCGATAACTGCATATATACTTTTACTTCTACGGGTGAAACCAGAACCATTACTACACACATCATCGTAGGACAGTTGACAAACCTTCTAGTACTGATCTAAACCCACTACTGCATCTGAACATTTTCTATCTAACCCTGACCACTCTGCATCTAATATCCTTTTAATTCCTTTAGAACAAATTTTCTCTTCTCGTGATGCTATTCGCAAAGCCAAAGAAGCTTACCTCCTAACACGTGCTAACACTCTTGAACCTAATGGCCTTAATAAACGCGATGAAACCTACTAATCAGTTACACCGTTATTTATCTCTCGCTATCATATCGTGTATTATAACGTCATTTCCTTTTTACCATTATATTTAGTCAAGTCACTTGTAAAATCTCATATGCACCTGATGAAGACTAGTATGGCTAGTCGAAATATTGTGCAAAATTAAATCCGAATAATTCTACGTCGTATTGGTTATTATGTATGTTTATTCGAACCCAAGTCACGTGACGTTCGTTAACCAATCAGATGACAAATCGAAAACATCTGATTCCAATGTTTTAGATATTCTTTGAAAAAAATACTGCTTTCAAAAGCATTGTTAACGATAACTGAATACTGTTCAGTTTGTAGTGAGAAATGTTGGCCGGTTTTGGGTTTTAATCCATGTCAACAAACTGGAGTGACTTGTGAGAGTCTTTTGACTACAGCCAACGCGCAGTAAAACATTTACAATTTTTATCAACTAAAATAAACGTGACGTCATCAATGGTTTCGAGGAAGCAATTTCTCGAGTTCAAACAATTTTGAAGTAAAAACTGATGACCGTTCACTTAACGGGCTGGTAGGAATGCGACATTGTTTACATTTCGACTATAAAGATGTCCATGTGGTCCTATATAATCAAGAATGTCAACACATGTCAACGATATTTGAATCGTAAAGGAAAAGACGGCACTGCGCAAGCTCAGAGTCAATTGTCTTTCCTGAACGTCTGTCTTGCAAGGACCTCTGGCCTCAACGGCTGACTCGTATTATTTAATTATACTCACTACAAATGCCAATCACCACCGCGTATAAACGTTGCATTATGACGCTAAAGGCCAGAAACATGGAGGAACGTCATCAGAAGGAAAACCATTTTGAAGACGATGTGTCCGCCGAGGACGACACCACCGCACGCGATCACGAAACAGACAGTTTATCGACCAAGCAGGAATTATGCTTCTCTGTGGGCCACGTTCAAAACGATCTACAAGCGTTTGCAGCGCTAAGTTATCTGTTGGTATTTCTTACTAAGGTGGTCGGCCTACAGAACCAAAGCACTGGCACAATCTTCCTTGTCGCACAGGTTACCGATGGGGTTCTCAGCCCGCTGCTGGGGTACCTGTGCGATCGCTACGAGTTCCCAGGACTTGCAAGGTTTGGGAAGAGAAAATCGTGGCACATATTTGGCGTAATGATACTCTTGTGTTTCTCGCCGTTTCTTTTCGTACCGTGTCTGCCATGTTATGGGATCTTGCCGGGTACCCGTCGTGAGTCGGTAGCCGTAGTGTACTATTCTATCGTCGTTATCGCTATTCATTTTGGATTTGCTGCCGTGCAAATCAGTCATTTGGCTCTTCTTCCTGATATCGCCAGGAAACCAAGCCATCACGTGAAGTTAAACTCCATGAGGTAAATACATTACGTTACGCCACGCTGTGCGTTACGTTACGCGCGTTACGTTACGCGAACAACGAACAATTGACACATGTAAAACGCATTGAAACAATATGTGAAATGCGCTATATAAGACTCTGCATCACATTACGTATGCAACGCGAAAGTCACTAGAATACTTCTCCATGCGAAGGCAGCAACGCTTGCTCTATATAAGACTCTGCATCACAGTCCATTACGTATGCAACGCGAAAGTCACTAGAATACTTCTCCTTGCGAAGGCAGCAACGCTTGCTCTATATAAGACTCTGCATCACAGTCCATTACGTATGCAACGCGAAAGTCACTAGAATACTTCTCCTTGCGAAGGCAGCAACGCTTGCTCTATATAAGACTCTGCATCACAGTCCATTACGTATGCAACGCGAAAGTCACTAGAATACTTCTCCTTGCGAAGGCAGCAACGCTTGCTCTATATAAGACTCTGCATCACAGTCCATTACGTATGCAACGCGAAAGTCACTAGAATACTTCTCCTTGCGAAGGCAGCAACGCTTGCTCTATATAAGACTCTGCATCACATTACGTATGCAACGCGAAAGTCACTAGAATACTTCTCCTTGCGAAGGCAGCAACGCTTGCTCTATCCTTCTCGTCTGAGGAGTTTTAAGAGGACAGGATATATAAAAGGACATCCGGCTTGCACGGTAACCACGAAACGGATGATTATCAGAATATCATGCAAACACTTCGTAACATAAATTTGAACATAATATTGACGGAATCCCCAAGATCGCAAGTAACAAGATATCTCTCCCATAATGGAGATAGTGACCCTATAATACTTGAGACGATTTCCTCCATGATTGACATTGTGATACCACAAATGTCGTGAGCATGAGCATGAGCGAAGTTCGTGAAAATCCCCCGAAATAACGAAACAATGCGAAACAACGAAAATCGAAAACAACGGAATACGTGATCTATGTAGATTTCAAAGGAAAATCGAGTCTGGACTCTTGAAAGTTTTCAGTAGAGGGATGGATAGTGAGAGGGGGAGGGGTGCATGGTGATCCTGGTCCCATACATTTGACCTCGGTCACGTGTTCACGTGCTACTAGAGATATTTAAAATATTAATATCTCTAGTAGCACGTGAACACGTGGCGAAGGTCGACAAATGTATGGGACCAGGATCACCACCCCTCCCCCTCTCACTATTCATCCCTCTACAGAAAACTAATTTATAAGCCTGGTCCTCACTAGCGACATAAGCACAAGCATGAGCATAAGCATATGACCCTCATGCGCTAGTGAGGACAGCTAAAACACAAGCATAAACATAAGTACAAGATGTTCCATTCTTCTTATGCTTATGCTTGTGTCGACGATTTTACAAGTGATAAACACAAGAATTAGTTGAATTATTAATTAGAAGTCGAGAGGGAATGGTAACGAATTGCTTACAACCTTATGCCTGTGCTTATGTCGCTAGTGAGGAACCATGCTTCAGTTTTGTCCATTTTTATTTCCGGACACTGAAAATATTAACTTGAAAGAGGGAACCGTGAACGAAAATGCTGTAGGTATACGTAGGATCTGTAAAAGATCTAATCAGCTATACATATGGCAAACATGAAATTCAAGAAAGGCTGATACTACGTAGAAATAAAAAGCTTAACACAACACCAACATGATAGAGCAAGAGAGAGCCAGGATCGGCAACCGTAGACAGCTGTTTCGTTCTTTTGGAACTCATCAGTACGGTGTAGCGAGAGCAACAAACACCAACTCAGAAAGCCAATGTATATTACTTGCGTGTCGACTCTGAAACTCAAACAGCTCAAATTTAGAAACCTGCCCATTGGCTCACACCACAACACGTGCGGTAATATGGTTCAAAGGGCAAGAATCCAAAATATCATGTTGGTGTTGCGTTTAACCTAGGTGTGGATGGACAAAACCAATCCTACACGGAATGCATAGACAAACTATGCTAAAGAATTACAGCATAACGGATCTAAGAAGATCTACGGTCCAAAACATGAAAATATAAACTTGAAAGAGGGAACCGTGTAGGATTGGTTTTGTCCATCCACACCTAGGTTAAACGCAACACCAACATGATATTTTGGATTCTTGCCCTTTGAACCATATTACCGCACGTGTTGTGGTGTGAGCCAATGGGCAGGTTTCTAAATTTGAGCTGTTTGAGTTTCAGAGTCGACACGCAAGTAATATACATTGGCTTTCTGAGTTGGTGTTTGTTGCTCTCGCTACACCGTACTGATGAGTTCCAAAAGAACGAAACAGCTGTCTACGGTTGCCGATCCTGGCTCTCTCTTGCTCTATCATGTTGGTGTTGTGTTAAGCTTTTTATTTCTACGTAGTATCAGCCTTTCTTGAATTTCACTGAAAATATTGCATGCATGCATGCATGCATGGAAGGGGATGGATGGATGAATGGGATGGAATAGAATGGGATGTGGTGGGATGGGATGGGATAGAATAGAATGGATGGATGGCTGAATGGGATATAATGTGATGGGATGCGATGGAGTGGATAGATGGGATAATAATTATAATTATTATTATAATATAATAATAATTATTATATTATTATACAGCCTTTTGCAAAAATTATGTCGCGACCAAGTATATCAGTATATCACTATATATCCGCGTGAGTTCCGCACGCACGCTACCCGTACACGCATTTCAAGATGGTCGACTGTACAAGCGTGGATTGGAGAGCCATGAATACGATACAAGCTACACACAAACGTTATTTTCACATTCATTTGATAGTATAAATCTTCGGGTATATAGTGATATACTGATATACTGATATACTTGGTCGCGACAGAATTTTTTGCAAAAGGCTGTATTATTACATAATAATATAATATAATAATAATAATAATAATAATAATAATAATAATAATAATAATAATAATATAATAATAATAATAATAATAATAATAATAATAATAATAATAATAATAATAATAATAATAATAATAATAATAATAATAATAATAATAATAATAATAATTAAACGCACTAAATAATAAAATGCCTTCCTAACGGTGCGGAGAGCCCTGGAGGGTTGTTCAGTGGCACCCAGCGTGTATAATGGGTCATCCAGCGAGATCTCCTCTAGCCCCCCATGGAACCGGTCTGTAACCAAAGTAAAGACAAAAGCGAACATATGCACGTAACTGTGATTTATATGTTGCTGCTGTTGACTGTATTGATCTCAGTGCGTTTTACAACTGAGTGAAAGTAAAATAATGGATGGCATCGGATGGGGTAGAATGGGATGAGATGGGATAGAATGGGGTAGAATGGGATGGGATGGGGTAGAATGGGGTGTAGGGATGTAAACTGTCATTATATGATTTGTTGACTCGATGTGTCACAGGCCTGGAGCTAGTTATCAAATTTGTTGACGACACGATGTGATATGAGGTTATCACATTTGATAACCCCAAAAAAGTATTTACCTTGGTCGTGGCGTCAGGTTGCAAATACCCTCGCTGAGTTTCCATGGAAACTCATTTCACTAACATTCCAGCGTCCTTTGTGGGATTGAAATACATGACGTCAGAGAGCAACAATTATTTAATTCATTGACGAGTTAGCGCCATAGTGCGTCAATGTGAGGCTTCGGTCTGTAGAAGAACTACGTATACACGCACACAGCCTTGGGGAATGAGGGTTTATCATGTAATTTGTATAGGAAATACCACAGTTCGAGAAGAATTAATGAAAAATACCACGCGTATTTGATGAAAGTGGCTTAAGTGTAAGGCCGTACAATTATCAAACATCTGGTGGCAAAAATCGCAAAAATGGAATTCGCTCTAACTTTGCATATGGGTAGCCCTTGGTCTGAATATAAACGCTGTGTAGTTTGTTTGGGAAAATATTTATTTGTTTGGGAGAAAATCGAAAAAAACTATTTTGGCTTCAGACACCATGTAATGACTGTCGGCAGAGTGAAAATGCATCAAATTCATTCCATTCGTATTTCAAAACTAAAAATAACAGAAATATTTCAACACCATCGCTGTATTGTATAACTCTTCCTTGGTCTCTAGGCTTAATATCATAAACATTGAGCGAGTTTAAGAAGTCCAATAAATTCCAAATCAAAGTGCACTATTTGGAAAATCCAACCGGTGGGTCAAAAAGAATATTTTTTTAGTCATGTGCCAGTGATTCAAATTTTATAATATTGCAGCTACATACTAAGAAGATGATGTAGTTTTGGAATCTTGAAAGTTTTGTTTGGGCAATTGACATTTTGCTTCTGAGAAAACTCTTTTATTCACCACTCGAAAAACATCAAAAACGGTGATTGCGTGACCGCGTGACAATTGGTAAAATAACCGTACAATGTTTCTGTTAACTTCAGAGCCATGTATAACTGTTAAACAACATACATTTTCTCGTTTCTATGCTTGCATGCATCGGGATATCTTTGCATGACATATTATGCTGTTATGTGTGCGTTGAATATTTGACATTTGGATTCTGAAATACGGTTGAATTATCCAGCCGTCAAAACTGTTCATAACTTGAATATTCCTTTACATTCTTGTTCCTCTACTGTTGTCGTAGTCAATCGAATAAAACCGAACAAAAAATCAATCAAATCCAATGGAACCCAATCGTTCGATTGTTTGCGATTGGTTCGGCCATCGAACAGAATCTAACCCCATCCTCGGCGGAAACCCAGGGGCTGTAGGGGGAGGGGGGAGGGGAGGGGAAAAGGATGAATCGAACCGGATCTTTTGGGAGAATGCGATTACCGAACACAAGATCTAACCAATCGAACTCACAATCATTTCGATTAGTTAGATTTTGTTCGGTGAAAATAAAACGCCATAAAAATAAAATATTGATGAGCAGCACTGCAGTCCTAATAAAATCGGAAGATTTCTGCCATCTAATAGCCATGTAAGCTAAGGCTAAAGAACGCAATGTAAAAAGACTAAAAATCCTGGTACAGCGGAACTCGGTTAATACGGACACCATCGGGATGAGACGCAGTGTCCTTAGTAACCGGGTGTCCATATAAACCGGGTCGGTCAATTTACGTCACTTACATTTTTGGCGGAAACAATGACTGCATGACACTGGTGATCTGTTTATTTTTAGTGGGGAAACTATAAATGCACGTAATCATTAGCGATCAGTTTACAAGTTGAACGTGAGAAAGCACAGAACGTGCGTAATTTTAATTAATAATTGTATCATCTATCTATAATCCCATACAAGCACCTATGGTATTATTTTCATATTTTTCAAACTGTCCAATTATTATTAATTGGATAGTTTTCGTATGGACGTTTCTTAAGAAAATAGCTTTCGTATGGACTTTTCTTAAGAAAATACATGTGATATAATTAACAAGTAACAGGACTACATGCCTGTCCAATTTGGAAAGAATTGAATTCAAAAATATCTCCAAATTGGACAGCATGTAGTCCTATTACCTATACAAAGCGATCAATTTACCCATTGTCGTTGTTTTGGGAAAATAAAGTGTCCGTATTATTGTTATTATTATTATTATTATGAAAATGGACATATTGGGACAATAAAAAATGTCCGTTGTCCGTATTATCCGGTGTCCGTATTAAACAGGTATATTTTATAGATATTTGTATGAGTTTCGGCAGGGACAGAACAACGTGTCCGTATTAACCGGGTCTCCGTAAGGCCGGAATTCTAAACACATTTCAAGGGCAACTCTTAAGATAATCAGAAACACTATAGAAACATCAACAACTGCAAATCAACAAGTGGCCTTTACAACAGAGAGTTGGGATATTCTTATACGAATATACTGGGTCTACTACCCGGGGGAGGAGGGGGACTCCACCTCACCTTATTATCACTTATTTTCGCGCGTCTTTAATTGCGCGATTTTCGCGTTTGAAAAAAAACCCGCGAAATTAAAGACTCGCGGATAATAATAACGGCGAAAATTAACGAAGCGAAATTTTATGTCACGCAGTGATGTCTTGAATTGAATTGTTACATCATTTACCCGATTCAAAACAATATGTTTGTATACTGCACCAGATCATAATTTTAAAACAACGTGAAATAAAGTTCCCTTATACACGTTTTTTTCTGCAAAATCGCGAAATTAAAGCCTCGCGAGTCGCGAAGTATGCCTCTGACATGTTCGCGAAATTAAGGACGCGCGAAAATAGGTGATACTAAGGTACCTTTTAGGGATCCAGATCCGCGATTTGGTACCTCTTAGGGTGTCACATCTCTAAAAGGACCACAAAAAACTAAGCCGGTACCTTTTAGGGTGATATATTTAAAACGTTAAATATATTTCAAAGATCGCAACGTTTCCGATTAATACTGATGAAGGCCATTGATTAATGGCCGAAACGTCTATATAAAAAAAAACAGAAGTCAGAGACAAACACTGTATAATCAATAATGTACCTTTTAGGGTGTTTGTCAGTAAATGAGATACCCGAGACAAGATAATGACAACCAGAATGACAGTTATAGCTTTTGTCACTTTAGAATTGGTACCGCCAGTAGGGGTAACAATTATTTGTTGCCACACCTACCTGGACAAGACTCGGATACCTTTTAGGGGTAAATTTCAAAATTTCCGACGAGCATCCCAACCACTTTATATATGGGAGTCCCACCGAGACGTTTGCCGGTCTTTAGCATATCATCAGTCAACATAAAACGCGTTAAAATTGTGTAAAAGAAGACAATGTGTATCAGTTGTCCTTTGTCCTAAACAGGGTCCTAAAATAGAGGGTGTTGTCCTAGACAGGGTAGGTATTTTAGATTTTGTTGTCCTAAACAGGGTCAGGGTTTCAAACCCTCAGCGGCACCCCTATACCCAAACATGGGTCAAGTACCCATCGGGGGTATATACTGTGTATTTCAATCAATCGCTAGACATCCCGACCCCCACCCCCTTGACCAACATGCTGTTCAAGGTATTATGCAAATTATATTCACAGTGACCCGAGAACGTGTTTAGAAGATATTTCCAGAAATCTTGCTAACCTATTTCGCTTAACAACAGTAGAGGAACAAGATCGTAAAGGAATATTCAAGTTATGAACAGTTTTGACGGCTGGATAATTCAACCGTATTTCAGAATCCAAATGTCAAATATTCAACGCACACATAACAGCATAATATGTCATGCAAAGATATCCCGATGCATGCAAGCATAGAAACGAGAAAATGTATGTTGTTTAACAGTTATACATGGCTCTGAAGTTAACAGAAACATTGTACGGTTATTTTACCAATTGTCACGCGGTCACGCAATCACCGTTTTTGATGTTTTTCGAGTGGTGAATAAAAGAGTTTTCTCAGAAGCAAAATGTCAATTGCCCAAACAAAACTTTCAAGATTCCAAAACTACATCATCTTCTTAGTATGTAGCTGCAATATTATAAAATTTGAATCACTGGCACATGACTAAAAAAATATTCTTTTTGACCCACCGGTTGGATTTTCCAAATAGTGCACTTTGATTTGGAATTTATTGAACTTCTTAAACTCGCTCAATGTTTATGATATTAAGCCTAGAGACCAAGGAAGAGTTATACAATACAGCGATGGTGTTGAAATATTTATGTTGTTTTTAGTTTTGATATACGAATGGAATGAATTTGATGCATTTTCACTCCGCCGACAGTCATTACATGGTGTCTGAAGCCAAAATCGTTTTTTTCGATTTTCTCCAAAACAAATAAATATTTCCCCAAACAAACTACACAGCGTTTATATTCAGACCAAGGGCTACCCATATGCAAAGTTAGAGCGAATTCCATTTTTTGATTTTTGCCACCATATTGGGTTTTTGTTTGATAATTGTACGGCCTTACACTTAATTCCACGAGTGCGTAGCAAATACAAGTGGTATTTTTCATTAATTCTTCGAGAACTAAGTGGTATTTCCTATTAATAACACACCTACAAAAAATATGAGTTTCTTTATAAAGCAAAACAAAATCATTACATAGTAGCAAATCACGCGTAGCGCAATCATTGTTATGAATAGTGGCGCTATATAAAATGTATTATTATTATTATTATTAACGTAACACAAATAATAAAATAACACATGTCAATCAGCCAATCAGAAACGAGTATTTTTTTGTAGGTGTGTTATTACAAAACTTATAGGAGATATAGGACAAAACAATGATTATCACAGCTGGCAAGAGCTCGTTGAAATGAGTAAAAATGTAAAGTTTGGAAAAGATCGCTTCACAAATTGCGAAGATACGAATTTTCAAAAATCGAAATTTTGTATGAAAACCTTTGTTGGTATAGGCCTACCAGCGTAAATTTCCAAAGGTTTTCATGATAATCATATTTTGTACTATGAGTTTTGAAATTACATAAATGTTCAATTAATTAATTGATTAATTAATTGCACGGTATTAAGAAAAGATCCACAGTCAATCGGCCAATCAGAAACGAGTATTTTTGTAGTTGTGTTATTACCGCTGATTATGGGATATATGGCCATATCTAAACGAGATTAACAGTATCGTTCACTGACAGGACAGCATGGACGTTCATTAGTGGTATGCTTGTGTATGGAATCTTTTGGCTTCTTCTTGGTAAAAGCAGCGGAAATAAACTCTCATCAGAAGATGGCGAGGAATTCATGGTAACATACAGTTTACTTTCTCTAGACACTCCGGTCAAAGCCTGACGTCACCTGTTCAAGGTTTCTGATGGATCCCTAGTAACCTTACCCCCTCCCCCCTCCCACCCTCCGAATCCGAATTTTCCAAAAACGGTCCATGGGCTGATCCCAGCTTAGATCCCTATGCAGTCAACTCTATCTCAGTTCGAATGGTGTCCGGCTTAGACTTATATAAGCAGTCCCCCGAGATTGTCTAGACTGCGAGACACGGAAGACCCTACGTTTATCTACTCGCGGGATTGGCGCTCGATTCCTTGGAAATAGAAAATAAAGAGGCCCGCAGTTTAGAGGGTATATGTCTTAGAGATAACTAACTTCAGCTTAACGTTGTTTGTTTTTCCAGTATTTAGGGTTCATAATCGTTGGTGTGGGATTTACTTTTACCATCATATTCTATTCTGGTGTCAATGAAAACAAAAATCAAACAAAACCAAAGCATTTCCAAGAGCATCAATCAATGGTAATTACCATTACTATTACGTACTATCCGGGGAAGGGGTTGGGCTTGGAGGAGGGTGGGGGGGGGGGGGGTTGGGGGGGTTGGCCTTGGGGGAAGGGGGTTGGGGGCGTTTGGTCGTCAATTTTTTTTAAAAGAACTGGTATTTTTTAGAGTATGAAACTAAGGGTGATTTTTAGACCATGAGGTATGTTTCCGGTTTTGTATTTTTTAGGGTATTTTTCGAGGTTTTCCGACAATCACCTCCACCAAACCACTACCTCCCCCCCCCCCCCCCCCCCCCCCCCCCCATCCCCCCTCCCTCTCCATGGTAATAGTGAATAATTTATACACTGACTCGCCAAGCTAACACCAGAAAATACCTCATGTTGATTATGATCATGTTGTTTTGATAATCACACAGGATCTACAATCAATCGTGGTTATCAACACGATGAACATAGCAATCAAAACAGAGAACAAGACGCTGTTGTCACTCCCATTCAACGTGAGAATTCTCAAGAACGACATCCAGCCAACCGAGAATCAGATCTCGAAGGTATACCTCACGTCACACCAAGTGGCACACCCACTAACCAGTCAGGACACCATTGTCCAAACAAAAGCCCAGTAAATGGCCTGGCCATACCAGCAGCTCCACGAGTACCAGTCCAAAACGGACAACAACAAAATCACCCGAGCAGAAATAGCAGCAGTATTAAAACGAAGATGAAACGGTGGTTCAAGACGCCACAGTTTTATTTGGTAGGACACCTAATACTCCAGTTTCGCGTTGTCTAGAGATGACCGCTGTCCTTGACAAAAGACGCATTTGTACAGGCTTAGCCTCGATTCAGAAAACAGTCCGTGCAATTCAAAAATGTTTCTATTGTTTCATGTCAACATATTTTCGTGTTCTTGTCGATATTTGTGAATAATTTACACTGACTCGAGGCTAACCCTGTACAAATGCGTCTGATGTCAATAAGTACAGCGGTTTTACAACGGGATCTGTGAACGTGAAAAGGGACTATTGTCGTGTGATCTAGTGATGTTAACACACTCGGTTACATGGGGACATAGTCTGGAGTCCAATAGTGGGGACTCGGGGGGGGAGGGGGGGAGGAGGTGGTACATTACAGTTCCATTGGCTTCACTTTTCAGAATTCGTTCGAGGGAGCTCAAATTAAGATAGTCAGTAATCGTTACTGTATTTGCTGAGGGGATAGTAGGGACCTCAAGCACCAGGACGACGACGTCGAGGACGACGAAGTTCGAATAAAGTATTTTGTTGTTTTTTTGTTTTCATAATCGTTTCTTTTTCCGTGTTTTCACTAAATTTGCGCCGCCTTTCATGATTGACATCGATCGTCTTTTTGTGGTCCGGTTGACTGAAAACAACTAGTATCTGTACAAATAACGAACTGACGTTCTCGTTCTCTTTGCGTCGTCAAACACAGGCATTTCACGTTGTAACTTTGCACAGAACGCCTGAAGTTAAGACCAAATCGAGCTCATTTCATACATTCCAACAAGAAGTTATTGAATTTTGTAATTAGCGGCTATTGTTTCTCTGACGTACGTTGTCGTCCATTCCGTCGACAGACCTCTTGGAATGTGGCGAGGTCGCACTTTAAGGGGTAATTAAGGCGGAAGGGTAATAAGGGGTTACCTCTGACAGATTACGCAGTCGACTTGTCGTGCGACCGATTTGATTATATTTTGCGTACACTCACTCCTTGAGTGTTTACGTGTATCGCGCTCGAATAGACAGTATCTTATTACTCTATCTTATTTGCCTTTGACAGGTTGGTTTTGTTTACATGTGTTCAAGGATTGTCGTCAACATATCAAGCGCCTACTTTCCTTTCTACCTGGAAGAAGCTCTGGACTTCGAGAAGGTAAAAAAAAACAGAATTAAAAGCTTCCCTCTTGTAGTACATGATTGCGTGACACTTTCTGGGATATATGCGCGCGCATCCCGCGGAATTACAACCCGATGGCCGGGATTTACGAGGGTTTCGTACAAAAATATGAACATAGTTAGTAGTCGTTAGAACTCTAAATGCTTTAGATTACGCCTTCTCCGGAGGGCTAAACGAACTATCGGAAAGAAGAAGAGAAACTCCCACACATATCGAGTAACCAATAGTATGTACTCAGTTATGTACTTGTGTATACATGGATATGAATGAGTGCTGTAGTTTACAAGGATATACTTAACTGCAGCTCAAGTTGTTGTGATAAACTATAAAGAGACTTTTTAGAAGCCAAAACCAGGTTAAACCAACATGTTTTTTTATTACACACCAGTTACCATAATATACCACCCCCCCCCCCCCCCCCCCCCCCCCCCCCCCCCCCCCCCCCCCCCCCCCCCATTTATTTTAAATAAATACAATATTAATCTTGGAATGCGCAGTGATACACTATTCAGTATTCATGAGTGCTGTGTATATATATTCTACAGGAGGCTATCGCTTATTTCCCACTACTAGTCCTAGTGGCTTCTACAGCCTTTAGCTTGGTAGCAAAGAAGATCGCATCCTATTGGAACAGCCACGTTGCTTACTGTATAGCAGCGTTAATGGCCATTGCAACGTATGTTTGGCTATATATCCAACCAATCGACAGTAGAAATGCCATATATGGAGCATCATTGTTAATGGGAGGAGGTTCGTCAATGATGTTAGTTACAGCCTTGACCATGGTTGCTGTTATGATTGATAGTACTGATAAGGTATGTACTTCTAGTCTTACGTACGGGGGAGGGGTTAGTTACAGCCTTGACCATGGTTGCTGTTATGATTGATAGTACTGATAAGGTATGTACTTCTAGTCTTACGTACGGGGGAGGGGTTAGTTACAGCCTTGACCATGGTTGCTGTTATGATTGATAGTACTGATAAGGTATGTACTTCTAGTCTTACGTACGGGGGAGGGGTTAGTTACGGCCTTGACCATGGTTGCTGTTATGATTGATAGTACTGATAAGGTATGTACTTCTAGTCTTACGTACGGGGGAGGGGTTAGTTACAGCCTTGACCATGGTTGCTGTTATGATTGATAGTACTGATAAGGTATGTACTTCTAGTCTTACGTACGGGGGATAAGGTATGTACTTCTAGTCTTACGTACGGGGGAGGGGTAGGGGTTGCTGTTAGGGGTTAGTTACGGTCTTGACCATGGTTGCTGTTATGATTGATAGTACTGATAAAGTATGTACTTCTAGTCTTACGTACGGGGGAGGGGTTAGTTACAGCCTTGACCATGGTTGCTGTTATGATTGATAGTACTGATAAGGTACGTACTTCTAGTCTTACGTACGGGGGAGGGGTTAGTTACGGCCTTGACCATGGTTGCTGTTATGATTGATAGTACTGATAAGGTATGTACTTCTAGTCTTACGTACGGGGGAGGGGTTAGTTACAGCCTTGACCATGGTTGCTGTTATGATTGATAGTACTGATAAGGTATGTACTTCTAGTCTTACGTACGGGGGAGGGGTTAGTTACAGCCTTGACCATGGTTGCTGTTATGATTGATAGTACTGATAAGGTATGTACTTCTAGTCTTACGTACGGGGGAGGGGTTAGTTACAGCCTTGACCATGGTTGCTGTTATGATTGATAGTACTGATAAGGTATGTACTTCTAGTCTTACGTACGGGGGAGGGGTTAGTTACAGCCTTGACCATGGTTGCTGTTATGATTGATAGTACTGATAAGGTATGTACTTCTAGTCTTACGTACGGGGGAGGGGTTAGTTACAGCCTTGACCATGGTTGCTGTTATGATTGATAGTACTGATAAGGTATGTACTTCTAGTCTTACGTACGGGGGAGGGGTTAGTTACAGCCTTGACCATGGTTGCTGTTATGATTGATAGTACTGATAAGGTATGTACTTCTAGTCTTACGTACGGGGGAGGGGTTAGTTACGGCCTTGACCATGGTTGCTGTTATGATTGATAGTACTGATAAGGTATGTACTTCTAGTCTTACGTACGGGGGAGGGGTTAGTTACGGTCTTGACCATGGTTGCTGTTATGATTGATAGTACTGATAAGGTATGTACTTCTAGTCTTACGTACGGGGCAGGGGTTAGTTACTGCTTTGACCATGGTTGCTGTTATGATTGATAGTACTGATAAGGTATGTACTTCTAGTCTTACGTACGGGGGAGGGGTTAGTTACAGCCTTGACCATGGTTGCTGTTATGATTGATAGTACTGATAAGGTATGTACTTCTAGTCTTACGTACGGGGGAGGGGTTAGTTACGGTCTTGACCATGGTTGCTGTTATGATTGATAGTACTGATAAGGTATGTACTTCTAGTCTTACGTACGGGGGAGGGGTTAGTTACAGCCTTGACCATGGTTGCTGTTATGATTGATAGTACTGATAAGGTATGTACTTCTAGTCTTACGTACGGGGGAGGGGTTAGTTACGGTCTTGACCATGGTTGCTGTTATGATTGATAGTACTGATAAGGTATGTACTTCTAGTCTTACGTACGGGGGAGGGGTTAGTTACGGTCTTGACCATGGTTGCTGTTATGATTGATAGTACTGATAAGGTATGTACTTCTAGTCTTACGTACGGGGGAGGGGTTAGTTACGGCCTTGACCATGGTTGCTGTTATGATTGATAGTACTGATAAGGTATGTACTTCTAGTCTTACGTACGGGGGAGGGGTTAGTTACAGCCTTGACCATGGTTGCTGTTATGATTGATAGTACTGATAAGGTATGTACTTCTAGTCTTACGTACGGGGGAGGGGTTAGTTACAGCCTTGACCATGGTTGCTGTTATGATTGATAGTACTGATAAGGTATGTACTTCTAGTCTTACGTACGGGGGAGGGGTTAGTTACAGCCTTGACCATGGTTGCTGTTATGATTGATAGTACTGATAAGGTATGTACTTCTAGTCTTACGTACGGGGGAGGGGTTAGTTACAGCCTTGACCATGGTTGCTGTTATGATTGATAGTACTGATAAGGTATGTACTTCTAGTCTTACGTACGGGGGAGGGGTTAGTTACAGCCTTGACCATGGTTGCTGTTATGATTGATAGTACTGATAAGGTATGTACTTCTAGTCTTACGTACGGGGGAGGGGTTAGTTACGGTCTTGACCATGGTTGCTGTTATGATTGATAGTACTGATAAGGTATGTACTTCTTTACTTACGTACGGGGAGGGGTTAGTTACGGTCTTGACCATGGTTGCTGTTATGATTGATAGTACTGATTTAAGGTATGTACTTCTAGTCTTACGTACGGGGGAGGGGTTTCTAGTTACGGCCTTGACCATGATTGCTGTTATGATTGATAGTACTGATAAGGTATGTACTTCTAGTCTTACGTACGGGGGAGGGGTTAGTTACAGCCTTGACCATGGTTGCTGTTATGATTGATAGTACTGATAAGGTATGTACTTCTAGTCTTACGTACGGGGGAGGGGTTAGTTACAGCCTTGACCATGGTTGCTGTTATGATTGATAGTACTGATAAGGTATGTACTTCTAGTCTTACGTACGGGGGAGGGGTTAGTTACAGCCTTGACCATGGTTGCTGTTATGATTGATAGTACTGATAAGGTATGTACTTCTAGTCTTACGTACGGGGGAGGGGTTAGTTACAGCCTTGACCATGGTTGCTGTTATGATTGATAGTACTGATAAGGTATGTACTTCTAGTCTTACGTACGGGGGAGGGGTTAGTTACAGCCTTGACCATGGTTGCTGTTATGATTGATAGTACTGATAAGGTATGTACTTCTAGTCTTACGTACGGGGGAGGGGTTAGTTACAGCCTTGACCATGGTTGCTGTTATGATTGATAGTACTGATAAGGTATGTACTTCTAGTCTTACGTACGGGGGAGGGGTTAGTTACAGCCTTGACCATGGTTGCTGTTATGATTGATAGTACTGATAAGGTATGTACTTCTAGTCTTACGTACGGGGGAGGGGTTAGTTACAGCCTTGACCATGGTTGCTGTTATGATTGATAGTACTGATAAGGTATGTACTTCTAGTCTTACGTACGGGGGAGGGGTTAGTTACAGCCTTGACCATGGTTGCTGTTATGATTGATAGTACTGATAAGGTATGTACTTCTAGTCTTACGTACGGGGGAGGGGTTAGTTACAGCCTTGACCATGGTTGCTGTTATGATTGATAGTACTGATAAGGTATGTACTTCTAGTCTTACGTACGGGGGAGGGGTTAGTTACAGCCTTGACCATGGTTGCTGTTATGATTGATAGTACTGATAAGGTATGTACTTCTAGTCTTACGTACGGGGGAGGGGTTAGTTACAGCCTTGACCATGGTTGCTGTTATGATTGATAGTACTGATAAGGTATGTACTTCTAGTCTTACGTACGGGGGAGGGGTTAGTTACAGCCTTGACCATGGTTGCTGTTATGATTGATAGTACTGATAAGGTATGTACTTCTAGTCTTACGTACGGGGGAGGGGTTAGTTACAGCCTTGACCATGGTTGCTGTTATGATTGATAGTACTGATAAGGTATGTACTTCTAGTCTTACGTACGGGGGAGGGGTTAGTTACAGCCTTGACCATGGTTGCTGTTAT
The DNA here is from genome assembly GCA_033675265.1 of Actinostola sp. cb2023. Taxonomy (NCBI): domain Eukaryota; kingdom Metazoa; phylum Cnidaria; class Anthozoa; order Actiniaria; family Actinostolidae; genus Actinostola; species Actinostola sp. cb2023. Next base: position 5,851 of record JAUJYZ010000701.1, on the reverse strand, counting down.
GATTGATAGTACTGATAAGGTATGTACTTCTAGTCTTACGTACGGGGGAGGGGGTTAGTTACAGCCTTGACCATGGTTGCTGTTATGATTGATAGTACTGATAAGGTATGTACTTCTAGTCTTACGTACGGGGGAGGGGTTAGTTACGGCCTTGACCATGGTTGCTGTTATGATTGATAGTACTGATAAGGTATGTACTTCTAGTCTTACGTACGGGGGAGGGGTTAGTTACAGCCTTGACCATGGTTGCTGTTATGATTGATAGTACTGATAAGGTATGTACTTCTAGTCTTACGTACGGGGGAGGGGTTAGTTACAGCTTTGACCATGGTTGCTGTTATGATTGATAGTACTGATAAGGTATGTACTTCTAGTCTTACGTACGGGGGAGGGGTTAGTTACAGCCTTGACCATGGTTGCTGTTATGATTGATAGTACTGATAAGGTATGTACTTCTAGTCTTACGTACGGGGGAGGGGTTAGTTACGGTCTTGACCATGGTTTGCTGTTATGATTGATAGTACTGATAAGGTATGTACTTCTAGTCTTACGTACGGGGGAGGGGTTAGTTACGGTCTTGACCATGGTTGCTGTTATGATTGATAGTACTGATAAGGTATGTACTTCTAGTCTTACGTACGGGGGAGGGGTTAGTTACGGTCTTGACCATGGTTGCTGTTATGATTGATAGTACTGATAAGGTATGTACTTCTAGTCTTACGTACGGGGGAGGGGTTAGTTACAGCCTTGACCATGGTTGCTGTTATGATTGATAGTACTGATAAGGTATGTACTTCTAGTCTTACGTACGGGGGAGGGGTTAGTTACAGCCTTGACCATGGTTGCTGTTATGATTGATAGTACTGATAAGGTATGTACTTCTAGTCTTACGTACGGGGGAGGGGTTAGTTACAGCCTTGACCATGGTTGCTGTTATGATTGATAGTACTGATAAGGTATGTACTTCTAGTCTTACGTACGGGGGAGGGGTTAGTTACAGCCTTGACCATGGTTGCTGTTATGATTGATAGTACTGATAAGGTATGTACTTCTAGTCTTACGTACGGGGGAGGGGTTAGTTACAGCCTTGACCATGGTTGCTGTTATGATTGATAGTACTGATAAGGTATGTACTTCTAGTCTTACGTACGGGGCAGGGGTTAGTTACAGCCTTGACCATGGTTGCTGTTATGATTGATAGTACTGATAAGGTATGTACTTCTAGTCTTACGTACGGGGGAGGGGTTAGTTACAGCCTTGACCATGGTTGCTGTTATGATTGATAGTACTGATAAGGTATGTACTTCTAGTCTTACGTACGGGGGAGGGGTTAGTTACAGCCTTGACCATGGTTGCTGTTATGATTGATAGTACTGATAAGGTATGTACTTCTAGTCTTACGTACGGGGGAGGGGTTAGTTACGGTCTTGACCATGGTTGCTGTTATGATTGATAGTACTGATAAGGTATGTACTTCTTTACGTCCGGGGGGAGGGGTTAGTTACGGTCTTGACCATGGTTCCTGTTATGATTGATAGTACTGATATTTAAGGTATGTACTTCTAGTCTTACGTACGGGGGAGGGGTTAGTTACGGCCTTGACCATGATTGCTGTTATGATTGATAGTACTGATAAGGTATGTACTTCTAGTCTTACGTACGGGGGAGGGGTTAGTTACAGCCTTGACCATGGTTGCTGTTATGATTGATAGTACTGATAAGGTATGTACTTCTAGTCTTACGTACGGGGGAGGGGTTAGTTACAGCCTTGACCATGGTTGCTGTTATGATTGATAGTACTGATAAGGTATGTACTTCTAGTCTTACGTACGGGGGAGGGGTTAGTTACAGCCTTGACCATGGTTGCTGTTATGATTGATAGTACTGATAAGGTATGTACTTCTAGACTTACGTACGGGGGAGGGGTTAGTTACAGCCTTGACCATGGTTGCTGTTATGATTGATAGTACTGATATGTATGTACTTCTAGTCTACGTACGTACGGGGTTGCTGTTAGGGGTTAGTTACGTACGCCTTGACCATGGTTGCTGTTATGATTGATAGTACTGATAAGGTATGTACTTCTAGTCTAGTCTTACGTACGGGGGAGGGGTTAGTTACAGCCTTGACCATGGTTGCTGTTATGATTGATAGTACTGATAAGGTATGTACTTCTAGTCTTACGTACGGGGGAGGGGTTAGTTACAGCCTTGACCATGGTTGCTGTTATGATTGATAGTACTGATAAGGTATGTACTTCTAGTCTTACGTACGGGGGAGGGGTTAGTTACAGCCTTGACCATGGTTGCTGTTTATGATTGATAGTACTGATAAGGTATGTACTTCTAGTCTTACGTACGGGGGGGGGTTAGTTACAGGACCATGGTTGCTGTTATGATTGATAGTACTGATAAGGTATGTACTTCTAGTCTTGTACGGGGGAGGGTTAGTTACAGCCTTGACCATGGTTGCTGTTATGATTGATAGTACTGATAAGGTATGTACTTCTAGTCTTACGTACGGGGGAGGGGTTAGTTACAGCCTTGACCATGGTTGCTGTTATGATTGATAGTACTGATAAGGTATGTACTTCTAGTCTTACGTACGGGGGAGGGGTTAGTTACAGCCTTGACCATGGTTCTAGTCTTACGCTGTTATGATTGATAGTACTGATAAGGTATAAGGTACTTTCTAGTCTTACGTACGGGGGAGGGGTTAGTTACAGCCTTGACCATGGTTGCTGTTATGATTGATAGTACTGATAAGGTATGTACTTCTAGTCTTACGTACGGGGGAGGGGTACTGATAAGATGTACTTCACGTAAGATAGTACTGATAAGGTATGTACTTCTAGTCTTACGTACGGGGGAGGGGTTAGTTACAGCCTTGACCATGGTTGCTGTTATGATTGATAGTACTGATAAGGTATGTACTTCTAGTCTTACGTACGGGGGAGGGGTTAGTTACAGCCTTGACCATGGTTGCTGTTATGATTGATAGTACTGATAAGGTATGTACTTCTAGTCTTACGTACGGGGGAGGGGTTAGTTACAGCCTTGACCATGGTTGCTGTTATGATTGATAGTACTGATAAGGTATGTACTTCTAGTCTTACGTACGGGGGAGGGGTTAGTTACAGCCTTGACCATGGTTGCTGTTATGATTGATAGTACTGATAAGGTATGTACTTCTAGTCTTACGTACGGGGGAGGGGTTAGTTACAGCCTTGACCATGGTTGCTGTTATGATTGATAGTACTGATAAGGTATGTACTTCTAGTCTTACGTACGGGGGAGGGGTTAGTTACAGCCTTGACCATGGTTGCTGTTATGATTGATAGTACTGATAAGGTATGTACTTCTAGTCTTACGTACGGGGGAGGGGTTAGTTACAGCCTTGACCATGGTTGCTGTTATGATTGATAGTACTGATAAGGTATGTACTTCTAGTCTTACGTACGGGGGAGGGGTTAGTTACGGCCTTGACCATGGTTGCTGTTATGATTGATAGTACTGATAAGGTATGTACTTCTAGTCTTACGTACGGGGGAGGGGTTAGTTACAGCCTTGACCATGGTTGCTGTTATGATTGATAGTACTGATAAGGTATGTACTTCTAGTCTTACGTACGGGGGAGGGGTTAGTTACAGCCTTGACCATGGTTGCTGTTATGATTGATAGTACTGATAAGGTATGTACTCTAGTCTTACGTACGGGGGAGGGGTTAGTTACAGCCTTGACCATGGTTGCTGTTATGATTGATAGTACTGATAAGGTATGTACTTCTAGTCTTACGTACGGGGGAGGGGTTAGTTACAGCCTTGACCATGGTTGCTGTTATGATTGATAGTACTGATAAGGTATGTACTTCTAGTCTTACGTACGGGGGAGGGGTTAGTTACAGCCTTGACCATGGTTGCTGTTATGATTGATAGTACTGATAAGGTATGTACTTCTAGTCTTACGTACGGGGGAGGGGTTAGTTACAGCCTTGACCATGGTTGCTGTTATGATTGATAGTACTGATAAGGTATGTACTTCTAGTCTTACGTACGGGGGAGGGGTTAGTTACAGCCTTGACCATGGTTGCTGTTATGATTGATAGTACTGATAAGGTATGTACTTCTAGTCTTACGTACGGGGGAGGGGTTAGTTACAGCCTTGACCATGGTTGCTGTTATGATTGATAGTACTGATAAGGTATGTACTTCTAGTCTTACGTACGGGGGAGGGGTTAGTTACAGCCTTGACCATGGTTGCTGTTATGATTGATAGTACTGATAAGGTATGTACTTCTAGTCTTACGTACGGGGGAGGGGTTAGTTACAGCCTTGACCATGGTTGCTGTTATGATTGATAGTACTGATAAGGTATGTACTTCTAGTCTTACGTACGGGGGAGGGGTTAGTTACAGCCTTGACCATGGTTGCTGTTATGATTGATAGTACTGATAAGGTATGTACTTCTAGTCTTACGTACGGGGGAGGGGTTAGTTACAGCCTTGACCATGGTTGCTGTTATGATTGATAGTACTGATAAGGTATGTACTTCTAGTCTTACGTACGGGGGGAGGGGTTAGTTACAGCCTTGACCATGGTTGCTGTTATGATTGATAGTACTGATAAGGTATGTACTTCTAGTCTTACGTACGGGGGAGGGGTTAGTTACAGCCTTGACCATGGTTGCTGTTATGATTGATAGTACTGATAAGGTATGTACTTCTAGTCTTACGTACGGGGGAGGGGTTAGTTACAGCCTTGACCATGGTTGCTGTTATGATTGATAGTACTGATAAGGTATGTACTTCTAGTCTTACGTACGGGGGAGGGGTTAGTTACAGCCTTGACCATGGTTGCTGTTATGATTGATAGTACTGATAAGGTATGTACTTCTAGTCTTACGTACGGGGGAGGGGTTAGTTACAGCCTTGACCATGGTTGCTGTTATGATTGATAGTACTGATAAGGTATGTACTTCTAGTCTTACGTACGGGGGAGGGGTTAGTTACAGCCTTGACCATGGTTGCTGTTATGATTGATAGTACTGATAAGGTATGTACTTCTAGTCTTACGTACGGGGGAGGGGTTAGTTACAGCCTTGACCATGGTTGCTGTTATGATTGATAGTACTGATAAGGTATGTACTTCTAGTCTTACGTACGGGGGAGGGGTTAGTTACAGCCTTGACCATGGTTGCTGTTATGATTGATAGTACTGATAAGGTATGTACTTCTAGTCTTACGTACGGGGGAGGGGTTAGTTACAGCCTTGACCATGGTTGCTGTTATGATTGATAGTACTGATAAGGTATGTACTTCTAGTCTTACGTACGGGGGAGGGGTTAGTTACAGCCTTGACCATGGTTGCTGTTATGATTGATAGTACTGATAAGGTATGTACTTCTAGTCTTACGTACGGGGGAGGGGGTTAGTTACAGCCTTGACCATGGTTGCTGTTATGATTGATAGTACTGATAAGGTATGTACTTCTAGTCTTACGTACGGGGGAGGGGTTAGTTACGGCCTTGACCATGGTTGCTGTTATGATTGATAGTACTGATAAGGTATGTACTTCTAGTCTTACGTACGGGGGAGGGGTTAGTTACAGCCTTGACCATGGTTGCTGTTATGATTGATAGTACTGATAAGGTATGTACTTCTAGTCTTACGTACGGGGGAGGGGTTAGTTACAGCCTTGACCATGGTTGCTGTTATGATTGATAGTACTGATAAGGTATGTACTTCTAGTCTTACGTACGGGGGAGGGGTTAGTTACAGCCTTGACCATGGTTGCTGTTATGATTGATAGTACTGATAAGGTATGTACTTCTAGTCTTACGTACGGGGGAGGGTG
>JAUJYZ010000297.1:0-163616 GCA_033675265.1 Actinostola sp. cb2023 | reverse complement strand
TATCACCCCCCAACCATGTAACTACTACCTAATATGACGCACAGCTCAGTTTCGTTCAACAAAACGATTTTCACACGGCCCTCATTTAGACATATTTGTAAGGTAGCCCTAGTCGGCTCAAGATGGGCTTTGTGTTTGAGGATTAGGAAGGGAGGGCGGTTAGTTAGAGATGGTTACACGAGGAGGATTAGGGAAGAGTGGGAGGGTTAATTACGATGAGGGTTACAGAGGGAGGATTAGAAATGGGAGGTTACAGAGGAGGTTAGGCCGGGAGGGAGGGTTAGTTAGAGAGGGTGGGATTAAGGGAGCTGGGATGGTTACTGAAGCGAGAGAGATCGGATGGGAAATGAAGAAAGAAATAGTAATGTTATTCTCAGCGATCTCACTTGTGCTATAGAGATTGAGAATGGAGTTCTGCAGTCGCGTCCAGCATTGGAAATGCGCTACATTAACTGCCATCAATACCAACCACTCCCATACTTTAAACCCTTCTAGTCACCCCACTCATTAACTTCAAATAACCCGACTTAGATTTATGACAAATGGCCTCGATTTCTATTACAAGCTTGCATATACGCATGGGAAGTGAGTGCTGCCTTTTTGTGAGAACGTTAAAGTAAGAGCTGATTTGTCTGAGATGATCTTGCTATGGCCGTAGTCTACTATTTGTTTGCCCTCTTGGGAATGTCTTAATTGTCGTCTTGTGGCTGCGAGCCATACAAGCTCCTCATTGCCCATATGGCTGACATGTAGTCATTGGAGCCGAAAAACACTGAGCCGTTGCGTAGTTAATGAGCAGCGGTAGATTCATACAGTAAAATGGCCGAAGTCTGTCATTAGTGTATACTGAAAGCTCGTACGCTTTTGTTTTTAAGGTTAACGAAATATAAAGGAGATCTTGTAAGGGAAGCTATTAGTATAGTAGTATTTAGTTTTCAGCCTTTTTCTATTGAACGCTAGATCCCCACAGTAAATAATGGGACCGTATATGGTAAAAGAATGTTGAGTGCGTGAAGGATTTGTTAACCACCATGCCGTTCGTTAAAAAATCAAATCGCCGAATCGAATCGCTCAGCTGATGGATGAAATGAACACTTTTATAATGTTCTAGTCTAGTAGACATGTAGACCACTATTGGGGACACCCTAACTAAGCTATATTAAGCTAATTACTCTCAATTGCTACGCAGCAATGAATGAGCGTAGACGAGGGAAGGCCGTGGTAAATTTATTGATGAGTCAATATCATTGCCGCCAGAAATAGAGACATGCCTGGTCGCCCACAGCTCTTATCATTCATATTAGAAATGGAATGTATTACGCAACAAACAACAATACAAAATTGAGAAAAAGGAAATATCTTAAAACCTAAACTTCGCGAAGCAAACTCCCGATGTCTAATTCACAAGTTTTATTGTTTTGGGTGTTCGATTGAGCACACTTCTTACGCGAATATAAAACCGAGCTCGATCAATAAAGGCCGCAAATTAGGTAAATCCGAGCGGTACCACTTTCCCGATAGCAGTTCAAAATGAATCATAATATCTAACTATACGAATATACACCTATTTGGCCACAAAGATAAAGATCAAACTAATTCCACTTTGAGTACAGAGCAAACTGAGTAAAATATCCTGTTTTCCCAACGCTTCTATCAAGCTATTTGGATCGACATGATTTACATAAGTATCCCGGCCTGTTAGTTGCACGGAAAGCCTAAGATAGTTTAGCAATAGCTCAAATGAAAATAGAGAGAGATATGAGGGTCACTTTGTGCTTTCTCACGGTAAATACAATGTTTGTATCTTTCATTTTGCTATGTAATCAAGATGCTTTACCATTAATTGGTGATATCAGATTCCGGTTTACTGAATTGAAGTCTTAATCTTTTTTTATTCTGGGTACTCCTCTGACACACAAATGATCGTAGACCGCAAAATGTCTAATTTCTGGCATGTCCGCGTAAGACATACCAGATCTGATCGATAAGAGCGGTACTCTTGAGCGAGATGCCAATATATGAAACAGAAGCCCTCCAGGTTGTAAAACTTCTGCGACTTTTAAGTAGTAAAAGCCAGTTTGCTTATTCGTCCCGCTCACTGGTTCATGGCTGGAAATAAAATCTGGCAAAAGTCTGCACTATAGCGAACAGATAGAGAAGATCCAACGGACGCGCTTTGTATTCAACAAGTACTCCAGACAGCAAGTGTAACTGCTTTTACTAAATGACCTAAAATGAACGACCTATCATCTCTGAGAAACGCGACCGTGTGACTATGATGTACAGTAATCCTAAAATGGAACTCAATGCTATCACACATCAGGACTATGTCAGATACTCACTACCGACACTCGCCAACCAACCTTAAACTGTACACTTTCTCCACATTTGACTTTCAAGTGTTTCTTTTTTCCCAAGAACTGTCCTAGACTGAAAACTGCTCCCAGCCAAACTGTTTTCTAAGGTGTTTCAAAATTTAAATCATGTGTCTTGTTTTCATATAAATTACTTATTATATGATAATATCTTCCATTAGTTTATACTTATTTACTATTATCATTGTATTTTTTTTTTCAGTTTTTACTCGTTCCCATGCCTAAGTCCGGCCGATTCAAGACATGGAGACCGTATTTTTTTGTTAGTACGGGTCGCGAGTTCTGCATTCGAGTGGACCGTGAACTAGACCATGAGAGATCCAAATTGGCTTCCAAGACACGATGGAAGCATTTCATTTGATTTTCGAGGGAATCTCGCCTCTGCACTCGGTCAGAGTGTTCAGTGTGTTGTTTAAAGGTGAGAGATCTTCAACTTTGATATCGTCACGCCTTCCATTCGTGAGGGAGCTGTCGAAAACTAAAAAAAAAAAAGAAAGAGAATGTCGCTACGTTCGCCGGTTCGCGTCGATGTCACACATCCTGCTATAACGACTAAGATATATTCGCGAACTGAAACCGAAAGAGACACATGCATGGAAGCCTGAACATCAGTTACATGTAACCAACTTGAGTTAAACTGTTGCATTGTAACGAAATCATTATACAATAAATTAACTGGATTTTCGGCAGTTGAAAGAAAACGACTACGAGCTTTATAACTTCACGACCCGTGTATGGAATTCATGTATTCGAGTAGAAGACATGGTATACTCTTGTGATTGTGATATAACTAGAGAAACGTGATGAGTCCCTAAGTAGTAGGAATTACAGTCGTATGTCCATTTCGAGACTCGGACACGATATTAAGTCGTTTCGAGTACATCGAGTCATGGTCGTTTCGAGACATTGTCATATCAAACTCATAACAATCAATAAGAATTATGCCCCCCCCCCAGGAACTAATACTGACTACTTTGGAACAAATCACAATTCGGCTGATTAATTAGTTGATACAAGCAAAGTGCTTTGGTCGATCAAACCTTTTAACTTTGATATAATTAACGCCGAGACAAGGCCGGGTCGCTATTTTGAAAACAAGTTGTCTCGAAACAACTCAAACCTCTGCCAGAATCGTTTCTAGTGAACGAAACAACCGTAAATACATATCAAACTAAAGCTTAGAACTCTAAGAATCATCATTTCTTATTAAGTTCTTCCGCTTTGAATCGCCTAAGATAATTTGTTTTTGAACTTTTGAATTACGAATACAAGAACTCAGGGGCGTAGACCAGGATTTTTTTCGGAGTGACGCAAGATTGTGAAATTCAACGAAATGTGATACATTTTCAACCAGAAGTAACATAACTAGTTTTTATAATTGTACTTTTCTGACTTCCACTCAATTTAGCACCTACTAGTTTCTTCTATAATTTTTGGTTTCGATGTAATTGTTTTAGGAGGCACAATCTGACGAGGCGGCGAAGTCCCGCGAAACTGCTAGGGGGGCCTGGGGACATGCCCACCCGAAACAGTTTGAGGTATATGGTCTCTGAAAATAGCATTTTTTCCTGCCTTACCTGAAATTAGTTCCAGGCAGCAAGTTTTAAACAATGCAAAACCTCGGCGTGTCAATGCAACCTGACGGCAATATAACTCTTTTGGGTTCTCTAAACGCTAACATATTAACGATCAAGGCCTTCCAATTCCCGTAATCTATTTATCAGATGGCTTGCCATCCCTCCCCGGGACCCAGTTAATCAGCAAATCTACGCGCGGAACCATCGGAATTAACACGAAATCTCGTTAGTTGTACTACGGCTGTTAAATTGACAAAATAAAAGAATTCCACCCGGTGAGATGACAGCCTTGGCCCCGGTAATCCGAGAAGGAATTTAGATTCCTTTCAAGACCGGCGTTCAGGCTAGGGAGGCTAGTATGGGTTTTTATAAAGGACCCCCTATCCATTAAATAACGAAAAAAAAAAAAGCAACAGAAGAAATTAAATCCTGAGGGAATAAAAGCAAAACCCCCCCCCCCCAAACAAATAATTGAGGCAAACATCGCCTAATAATCAAAATCCATGGTATGTAGGCGAAACAAAATAGGACTAAAAGGGACAAAATATATAAATATCCTGAAACATTTCTAAGGTGCGGGACAAAAACAAAAGAGGCCAAAAACACTTGCTTGTAAACACATAAACAATTAGTTTTATATTTTTTTGAATTGTATATATGTAAAGCGCATTTGGGCATTCTGGAGAGTGCGCTATATAAAATATTAAATTATTATTACTATTATTATGATGATGATCCATAATGAACATTTGCACACGCCACTACGCCACTCGAGGGTCGAAAATCACAACGAGAAACAAAATAAATAAATAAATAAATAAAAAGGTTGTAAATATAATTGCGAAAATATACAAAGCCAACAAAGAACGTATAATACCACGTATTATGATGGGTTTCCCTGTGTTGAGTAATGTCCTATGTTGGGATCCCTGTGGGACGCGCCCCGCAGCAATGGGTGGAGGCTAAAAGGGATGCCTCAAAAGGACCTCATTAATATAAAACAATAGAACGATGCAGTAACACAATAGATTCGCTCTATTGTTTGACACTCGAAGGTCCTTTTGAGGCATCCCACTCCATTTAGCCGCCACCGCAGCAATGTAAACATACTAAACACAGGGAACTCAACGCATTGCGCGCGCGCGAGCGTCTTTGTTGATGGGTTTCCTGTGGTAGAGCGCTCTAGCAATGCGTATTATGTTGGGTTCCCTGTGTTGAGTATGTTGGGCTTCCTGTGTGTATCCCGCGCTTCCCGCAGTACATGTGCATATTGAAACATAAAAAAAGACGGAAATATCATTTTATTGAATTATTTAGTAGTCTCAAAAGGAATGGTTGGGCTGCCTGTGTTCATACCAACCATCTTGTCGTAGACAACACTGACCTATTGTATCGCGGGCCATAAACCACAGGAAGCCCAAGCTATTCACTCACGATACAAACTCGACGGACTCCGTTTTCAATCAGTTTCTTTCGTTGTAAAGAAAAACCTACATTTTCGTTACATGTAAAACTTTATTATCAACACAAATGATGTTGTTTTATATAAAACTTTTGAGTATTTTTTTCATATTTTCGTTTCATCCAAACGAGGCTCGTTCCAGTCCACTGTCCAGTGACGCCTGCTGTTTTCTGTGAGTCGAACGAAGTTTGAAGTTCGAGCGTCAGTGATTACAGTGTACTCACTCTAAATATCTTGTTATCCCACCTTTGACATCATTCATAGTTGCTACGGTCTTACGTGTACAGTTTTCACGTTTCTTAGGCTTTGCTTACAATACTAAAGAAGTAGTCAAGGTGGGTTTGGTGGATGATTATTGTACGTCTGTCTGATCGAGAAGGATAAAGTTTGGAATCGTCAGGCAAAAGTTGTAATTGTCCATTTCGTTAATCTAGTATTTAAGCACTATGCAGTCCACCCAAATGGATACTGAATGGACAGAATACCAATGTAAGTCAGGACAGACTCTGTTTATCTACAACAAGGTAACAGGAGAACACAAGTGGCCCACACAATTCAACAATGTAAGTTGAATGTACGTATTGTAATTGCCCTATACCACTATGACGTAACGGCTTATTTATGAGGGGGACAGAATCGTGAAGAACAATAGAAATTTGAACTAAATCTGCTCTGCTGAGGTTCGCTTGATTTCAAATTGGCTAGTTTCCAGATATTATGTTCATCGATACTTTTCCCACAATATTTACTGTGTTTAGTGACTTTTATCGCTTTCACACCGTCTGTAAAATACATTTATTTGGGAAATCCTTTGTGTTGTTGCTGTTTTGTCCCCCTCTAGCGACCATGATCCTTAGTGTTTTAACAATAGATTGTTTTGATTTGACGTCATAGTGGTATAGGGCAATTGAAACTGCAATGATCTTAATCTATAGCGCCAGCAATGTTTTGGTAGTTCTGATCTTGTTCTCTGAAATGTTGCAATACACTCAATGGTCTCTGCCACTGTAGTAGGGAACTTGATATATTGTTGTCGCATATTATATAAAACGTTCACAACATCTTGCACTGCCTCAATGACAGTTGACTTTCCGACGTTGAAAACAGGGGCAATTGACACATTAACATGGGCTAGTCTATATAAACCGATTGCCAAAACCTTTTCTGGTGGAATACAGTCTCGCATGGATGTATCTTGTCTCGCGATATATGGGTTGATAATATTTAATAGCTGATTGAAAGTTGCTCTTCGAACTCGTAGTTGCTGCTTGAAATAATCATCTGGAATCTGTTGATCATTGTAGTGTATTTCAAACCATGAATGTTGTGGTCGTGGTAAACACCAATACCTCAATCGACGATTCCTTCTTCTCCGAATTCGTTGATGTCGGTTCGCAGCAGCGAGAGCCAACATTCGCCTGCGACGAATGTTGTACAAAGCGTACAAACCAATAAGCTGTTGGGTATTAAAGAAATCGAAAAGAGATTGAAGAAATATCGCCAGTATTCTATTACACAACACTCGCAACTCGCGCTCATTGTATAAGGTCTATTAAGGATGGGAAGAAGAGTGATCGAGCGCGTGAAGGAGTGGTGGTACGTTTCGATGGTTTCAACACGAATTTTCCGGGGTTCGGGAGGGTGGGCCGTTCCACTGTCTTCTCTCTCGCGTTGATCTGAAGACTGAGCGACTGAGCTGAGAAGGAGTGCTCGTTGATATTTATAATCCTCCCAGGGGAATCCAGTATTCATACCCATGCGCATTCCATACTTATTCGTGCTTATTTGGTGTAAATACAACTCGCGCTTCATTTGCGAGTATTGTGAATTGTAAAACAAGCATTAGCCTGATGGTGACAAGATTATATATTTGGCGCTTTAAAGATTTCGCGGGATAAATGTTTGTCTGAAAATAATTTGCATATCAGTATGTCGCAACGTGCGACCCCGGGACCGTGGCATCATGACATGTGGTGTACAATTTTATGACGCGACAAAAATATAAAACATCCTAAGTGCGACCCGACCCTAAGGTTCATTAGCGTGCACGTGAGAATGTTATGTTTGAGACTCTTGATTGACACTTTAGCAAACCATTAGGTCTTGTAGTAAAACCGTTAGCACAATAGTCCCTTTTCGCGTTCAAAGATCCCGTTGTAAAACCGCTGTACTTATTGACATCAGACGCATTTGTACAGTGTTAGCCTCGAGTCAGTGTAAATTATTCACAAATATCAACAAGAACACGAAAAAATGTTGACATGAAACAATAGAAACATTTTTGAATTGCACGGCCTAGTTTCCCCTTGTAAACAGGGCCTAAGCCTGTAAAAATGCGTCTTTTGTCAAGGACAGCGGTCATCTCTAAACAACGTGAAACTGGAGTATTTAGCAAACCGTTAAACTGTCTGAAAAGGTGTTAGTACCCGTTAATTTGCCTGTTTAACGTCTAACCAATGGGCCAATGCTTTTAGGAGTAACTAATAGTAATAAACACACCAATGATGTGCGTACTCTTTTATACTTTTGTGTTAATTTTATGTAAATTTCTGGTACCAATTCCCGATGTTCTCGCAGTTCAGCCGCACCCCCAACTTTGGATCGCGATTTTCGGAAAAAAAGTGCGGCTTATACGTGAAAATACTCGGCTCCTTCGTGTTTTGATATCAGATGAAACACTATTTCTTGTATTTGACAATGAGTTCATGATAATTTGCAGTCATATATGAAGTGCCATATGTGAAGATTATAGACTGATGAGCGGCCGTGTTATATTTATGCTTTATAAAATGATTTTCCATGTTTTATGCTCTTATATCGAAAACACGTACTTGTTTGTAGTCATCTCTTCTGTGTCCGAGCCGATTTTAAGCCGTATCCGTTCAGTTTTTGGTGACTTATAGTCGATTTGGTTTGTCAGGTATTATCACACTGAATTTTTACCAAATGATTATAGCGTTCAAAAGACGCCATACATTTACTGTATTTTGATCGCCACTACTATTGAACTTGGGATACCTGTGAGGGAACCAATATTTCTTATCATCGATTGCCAACAGATGAAAAATTGAAGAAATTGTGGATCACAAAAACTCGTCGCCATTATCCCGGCAAAATTAATTCGAGTTATGTTTGCACCGCGCACTTCGATCCAGATTGTATTGAGGTATCACTCAAAACTCTGTGTGGTCAACAAGAAAAAAGAAGTCTCAAACCTGGCTCTGCCGGTCCCGTCACTTTTTCTTCACTTGGCTCAAAAACGTGAACGTTTTAAGACGATTCAAAGACGACGCAAACATGCCCACCTGACCAAATGCAACATTTGGGTTGGCTAATAAGGTTATGAATTATTCATGAGTTTGAGAATATTCCTTCCAGCAACATATATAACTATCTTTCTTTATTTCACCAATATTTCCCTTTATTCGTGTGTATACACAAACTACTGAGCAATGTTTACAGTAGAATATCAATTGAAAAAATTGCTTTTGTTTCAGATTTCTTGTTGTGAAACAATCAAGTCAAAAGAACTCAACTCTGACTGGATGGAGTTCTACTGTAAATCTGGAGAACTTCTGTTTTACTATAATAAGAAGACAACTGAACACACATGGCCAGATTGCTCCAGCAATGATGTAGGTTGAGTTTAGCATTTTGATCTACAATGTTATTCCTAGTTGTATAATGCATATGACACTGACACTTGTGGTTAGTAACTTAGAATTCAGCTTATGGGTATTTTACAGATTAACATTTGAACCACTATTAAGAGGCCTGACCCTCGTGGAAATGTCAAGTGGCCACTTTTAGGGAGTCGTCAGAAATTTGATAATTATTTGTTTATTTTATTTTAGAAAACTAACTTTCTTGGCCGATCGCGCGATGAGTTACATACCGACGTAAAGAAAAAGCTCAATAAGTTAATTATAAAACGGCAAATTAACACCACGTGTTGGGTCATTTTCATACTAGTTCGAACTCTGAATGAAATCGAAATAAGTACAAAGTTTTTAAAGTAAATACATTACAAAAGTTTTTGAATAAATCTGATTGTTGTACTTGAACATTGAGTACTTGCGATTTGAGCTAAAATTATTTGCAAATTTTCGGCAAAGAAACAGGTTGTTTTTGAACGATGGGACAAATTGAATCCTCTTTGAAAAATCCATTAACATTTCTTGTAGACGTTTTGAGATCCCTTTTTCATTTGCTAGTTTGGAGATGGTTGAGAATTCGACGTTTACACGTTTCCCAAGCTTCAATCATCCTCTGTGACTGTGTACAGTACTTACAGTTGTGTAGTTTGGACTCAGTCGAAGAACGAGTGTTGTAGTCTTGTAGAGAGTCAATCTCAGTTCATTTCAATGGCCACATTGAGCTGTAGCGAATCAGAATATGGTGATTTTGAGACAGTGTTTTTTACTGATTAATTTTGGTCAAACCTGCAGCTTCACTCGAGTCGTGTTGAATCACAACGAAGCGACATTTATGCAAACAACAAAACTTCAGAATTTCCACATCTTTTTCTCCGATATTTAAAATATGCTGTGACATTTGACTTCTTCTTAGAATGATAAAGCGTAATTCCTATAAATGCATTGTTTTCCTGTCTTCTTTTAGGTTCATTTCGCTCTTTGAAGCGTCTTTCAGTTCATGAAACTATTTGAACGACAAAGTTGGCAAGTGATTTTCCATGACGTCATTAGCGCCAATCAGAGCGCGCGTTATATGTTAGATATGTTATAAAATTGCTTCCTATATATTTATTGTCTACATATAGGTTGTGATTGATGACCATGGTATACAGCCAAGAAATCTTGTTGCAGTGAAATCTGAGAGCATTATTGGTCATGAAACTACACCATCTTCTAACTCTACTACGTGTATACAGCAATCAGAGTTTGAAAGGCGTGTTGAAATATTTTCTCGTGTGGAAAGTATTTTGATATCATGCTACGCAGATGACAATGAAATGACAGATGATTACTCTAAGGAAACAGAAAACCAAACCTCACACAACTTGAAAAATACTTGTGTTTCTTCCATTGAGCAAGTTGAACAAGATGTAAGATACTCCAAGCCATGTGAGGTAACTACAATAACAACCCCCCCACACTGGGAACCTCAGCGTTGAAGTAACAGTAAATGAAGATTCTACGAGTTCTGCGATTGTTGAACCTGAGAGCTTTACTAGCATGGAGAACAGAGAATCTGCATGTGGGAGTGGATTGCAAAACACTCGAGAGCAAGTGAACAATCAACTCATTGATGTAATTAATAAGAATCAAGTGACAATAATACTTGATGATATTCTCAAGAAAGATATCAATAGACTGAACTGTTGTGCTAAATCATACCAATGTAAAAGCTGTGGAAATGCATTTCAACGATTGGAAAGCCTGAAAGTTCATGAGCAACTTCATACTAATGTTAAACTGTATGAATGTAAAACTTGTGGAAAGGCGTTTAAATTTCCATCATGTCTCAAAGTTCATGAGCGAATTCATACTGGTGTTAAACCATACCAATGTAAAACTTGTGGAAAGGCGTTTAATCAACAAGGAGCCCTGAAAGGTCACGAGCGCATTCATACTGGTATTAAACCATACCAATGTAAAACTTGTGAAAAAGCGTTTAATCGACAAGGATGCCTCACAGTTCATGAGCGAATTCACACTGGTGTTAAACCATACCAATGTAAAACTTGTGGAAAAGCGTTTAATCGACAAGGATACCTCACAGTTCATGAGCGCATTCATACTGGTGTTAAATCATACCAATGTAAAACTTGTGGAAAGGCGTTTAAGCGACAAGACGCCCTGAAAGGTCATGAGCGCATTCATACTGGTGTTAAACCATACCAATGTAAAACTTGTGAAAAGACGTTTCGTCAACAAGGAGTCCTAACAATTCACGAGCGAATTCACACTGGTGTTAAACCATACCAATGTAAAACTTGTGGAAAGGCGTTTAATCAACAAGGAGCCCTGAAAGGTCATGAGCGCATACATACTGGTGTTAAACCATACCAATGTAAAACTTGTGGAAAGGCATTTGTTGCTCCATCAGATCTCAAAGTTCACGAGCGAATTCACACTGGTGTTAAACCATACCAATGTAAAACTTGTGGAAAGGCGTTTAATCAACAAGGAGCCCTGAAAGGTCATGAGCGCATACATACTGGTGTTAAACCATACCAATGTAAAACTTGTGGAAAGGCATTTGTTGCTCCATCAGATCTCAAAGTTCACGAGCGAATTCACACTGGTGTTAAACCATACCAATGTAAAACTTGTGGAAAGGCGTTTAATCAACAAGGAGCCCTGAAAGTTCATGAGCGCATACATACTGGTGTTAAACCATACGAATGTAAAACTTGTGGAAAGGCATTTGTTGCTCCATCAGATCTCAAAGTTCACGAGCGAATTCACACTGGTGTTAAACCATACCAATGTAAAACTTGTGGAAAGGCGTTTAATCAACAAGGAGCCCTGAAAGGTCATGAGCGCATTCATACTGGTGTTAAACCATACTAATGTAAAACTTGTGGAAAGGCGTTTAATCGACAAGGATGCCTCACAGTTCATGAGAATTCATACTGGTGTTTAGTCATATCAATATATAAGATTCATGGAAAGGGATTTAATCCACAATCAGATACAAATGCTCATAGTAGCGAGTTTCAATGCCGACTGAAAGTTAACAAAAAGAGAGTTGAGTAGTTGGAACGAATAGAGTACGATTTTCCACGCGTCTACTTCTGGTGGTGCTGTGGTGCGTCTTTTCTCCCGTCGTGTATTGTCGGGTCATGTTGTACTGGGTTGCCCCTGGGTTTCCGAGGATGGTTGTACAGTTTAGTCTCGGTTGTTTTTGAATTTGTCGTGTCTTGTCTTCTCAATTTGTTGTCGCATTATATATCGTATTTAAAATCTTACCCTACAGTTGTATTTATTGTCGTTTGTCTTTTCGAAGAGTTGCTATGGTTACTATGTGTTTCTAGACCTCTCACGGTCATTTTTTGTATGGATAGTCACAGGTGTCGTTGACATATCGATGACAGATAATCATGATTGTCATCATCGTATAGCTTGTCGTTAGATTTATAATAGTTTTATCTTAGTCAGTTTTTTATTTCATTTTATTGATTCTTAATTTATATTTCCATAGCTCGATATGATATTTTTCATAGTTGTTTATTCCTACTGATTTAGATTCTATATTCTTGTAAATAAAAGTAGACTTTATTCTAGATTTTCAAATTGGAATATACACTAAATTGAAGAATCGTTGTCGGGTTCAAAATCATAGAACATTGAAGCTGAGACCGCTAGGGTATATGGGTAAGCGGTAAATCAGCTAAGTTTTATGTAGTCAGAGGAACATTTCAGTGTTTATCGAAAGAAGTGATCTCTCTAAGCAAAATTCTACACATATTCGGGAATAAATTACGAATAAGCGACGTTATTTGACTCATTTGCTGCTTTCCCAGGTATCCTTGCGGTCTTAGCTTCTATGTTCTACTGATGATTTTGAACCCGACAACGATTCTTCAATTTAGTTTATATGTAATAAATGTTTCATAGTTGTTTATTCCTTCTGATTTAGATTCTGTATTATCTATTGTAAATAAAAATAGGTTTTATTCTATATTTTCAAATGGTAATATATATGTTAGTTTTGAAGCCACAAGTTTATTAGCTTTGCTATTACGTGTTGTCCGGCCTTGTAAAATAAATATCTTTCTTACTTACTTCTGACTACCTAATATGAACGCAGAGCCTCAGTTTTAGTGCAACAAAACGATTTTCACACGGTCCTCATTTAGACAATATTTGTACAGGTAGCCCGAGTCTCAAAATGGTCTTTGTGTTGAGGATTAGGAAGGTAGGGAGGGTTAGTTAGAGAATGTTACAGAGGGAGGATTAGGAAGAGTGGGAGGGTTAGAGAGGGTTACAGAGGGAGGATTAGGAAAAGTGGCAAGGTTAGAGATGGTTACAGAAGGAGGATTAGGAAGAGTGGGCCGGTAGGGTTAGTTAGAGAGGGTTACATAGGGAGGATTAGGAAGAGTGGGAGGGTTACAGAGCGTTACAGAGGGAGGACTAGGAAGAGTGGGAGGGTTACAGAGGGAGGATTAGGAAAGTGGCAAGGTTAAAGAGGGTTACAGAAGGAGGATTAGGAAGAGTGGGAGGGTTAGTTAGACACGGTTACAGAGGGAGGATTAGGAAGAGTGGGAGGGTTAGAGAGGGTTACAGAGGGCGGACTAGGAAGAGTGGGAGGGTTACAGAGGGAGGATTAGGAAAAGTGGCAAGGTTAAAGAGGGTTACAGAAGGAGGATTAGGAAGAGTGGGAGGGTTAGTTAGACACGGTTACAGAGGGAGGATTAGGAAGAGTGGGAGGGTTAGAGAGGGTTACAGAGGGAGGACTAGGAAGAGTGGGAGGGTTACAGAGGGAGGATTAGGAAAAGTGGCAAGGTTAGAGAGGGTTACAGAGGGAGGACTAGGAAGTATGGGAGGGTTAGTTAGACAGGGTTACAGAGGGTGGATTAGGAAGAGTGGGAGGGTTAGATAGAGAAGGTTACAGAAGGAGGATTAGGAAGAGTGGGAGGGTTACAGAGGGAGGACTAGGAAGAGTGGGAGGGTTACAGAGGGAGGATTAGGAAAAGTGGCAAGGTTAGAGAGGGTTACAGAAGGAGGATTAGGAAGAGTGGGAGGGTTAGTTAGAGAGGGTTACAGAGGGAGGACTAGGAAGAGTGGGAGGGTTATAGAGGGAGGATTAGGAAAAGTGGCAAGGTTAGAGAGGGTTACAGAGGGAGGACTAGAAAGAGTGGGAAGGTTAGTTAGACAGGGTTACAAAGGGTGGATAAGAAGAGTGGGAGGGTTAGTTAGAGAGGGTTACAGTGGGTGGATTAGGAAGAGTGGGAGGGTTACAGAGGGAGGATTAGGAAAAGTGGCAAGGTTAGAGAGGGTTACAGAAGGAGGATTAGGAAGAGTGGGAGGGTTACAGAGGGAGGACTAGGAAGAGTGGGAGGGTTACAGAGGGAGGATTAGGAAGTATGGGAGGGTTAGTTAGACAGGGTTACAGAGGGTGGATTAGGAAGAGTGGGAGGGTTAGTTAGAGAGGGTTACAGAAGGAGGATTAGGAAGAGTGGGAGGGTTAGTTAGAGAGGGTTACAGAGGGAGGACTAGGAAGAGTGGGAGGGTTAGATAGAGAAGGTTACAGAAGGAGGATTAGGAAGAGTGGGAGGGTTACAGAGGGTTACAGAGGGAGGACTAGGAAGAGTGGGAGGGTTAGATAGAGAAGGTTACAGAAGGAGGATTAGGAAGAGTGGGAGGGTTACTTAGAGAGGGTTACAGAGGGAGGACTAGGAAGAGTGGGAGGGTTACAGAGGGAGGATTAGGAAAAGTGGCAAGGTTAGAGAGGGTTACAGAAGGAGGATTAGGAAGAGTGGGAGGGTTAGTTAGAGAGGGTTACAGAGGGAGGACTAGGAAGAGTGGGAGAGGGGGTTACAGAGGGAGGATTAGGAAAAGTGGCAAGGTTAGAGATGGTTACAGAAGGAGGATTAGGAAGAGTGGGCCGGTAGGGTTAGTTAGAGAGGGTTACATAGGGAGGATTAGGAAGAGTGGGAGGGTTACAGAGCGTTACAGAGGGAGGACTAGGAAGAGTGGGAGGGTTACAGAGGGAGGATTAGGAAAGTGGCAAGGTTAAAGAGGGTTACAGAAGGAGGATTAGGAAGAGTGGGAGGGTTAGTTAGACACGGTTACAGAGGGAGGATTAGGAAGAGTGGGAGGGTTAGAGAGGGTACAGAGGGAGGACTAGGAAGAGTGGGAGGGTTACAGAGGGAGGATTAGGAAAAGTGGAAAGGTTAGAGAGGGTTACAGAGGGAGGACTAGGAAGAGTGGGAGGGTTAGTTAGACAGGGTTACAGAGGGAGGATTAGGAAGAGTGGGAGGGGGGGTGGATTAGATAGAGAGTTAGGTTACAGAGGGAGGATTAGGAAGAGTGGGAGGTACAGAGGGAGGACTAGGAAGAGTGGGAGGGTTACAGAGGGAGGATTAGGAAAAGTGGCAAGGTTAGAGAGGGTTACAGAAGGAGGATTAGGAAGAGTGGGAGGGTTAGTTAGAGAGGTTACAGAGGGAGGACTAGGAAGAGTGGGAGGGTTATAGAGGGAGGATTAGGAAAAGTGCAAGGTTAGAGAGGGTTACAGAGGGAGGACTAGAGAGTGGGAAGGTTAGTTAGACAGGGTTACAAAGGGTGGATAAGAAGAGTGGGAGGGTTAGTTAGAGAGGGTTACAGAGGGAGGACTAGGAAGAGTGGGAGGGTTATAGAGGGAGGATTAGGAAAAGTGGCAAGGTTAGTTAGAGAGGGTTACAGGGGAAGACTAGAAAGAGTGGGAAGGTTAGTTAGACAGGTTACAAAGGGTGGATAAGAAGAGTGGGAGGGTTAGTTAGAGAGGGTTACAGAGGGTGGATTAGGAAGAGTGGGAGGGTTACAGAGGGAGGATTAGGAAAAGTGGCAAGGTTTAGAGAGGGTTACAGAAGGAGGATTAGGAAGAGTGGGAGGGTTACAGAGGGAGGACTAGGAAGAGTGGGAGGGTTACAGAGGGAGGATTAGGAAGTATGGGAGGGTTAGTTAGACAGGGTTACAGAGGGTGGATTAGGAAGAGTGGGAGGGTTAGTTAGAGAGGGTTACAGAAGGAGGATTAGGAAGAGTGGGAGGGTTAGTTAGAGAGGGTTACAGAGGGAGGACTAGGAAGAGTGGGAGGGTTAGATAGAGAAGGTTACAGAAGGAGGATTAGGAAGAGTGGGAGGGTTACAGAGGGTTACAGAGGGAGGACTAGGAAGAGTGGGAGGGTTAGATAGAGAAGGTTACAGAAGGAGGATTAGGAAGAGTGGGAGGGTTTAGAGGGTTACAGAGGGAGGACTAGGAAGAGTGGGAGGGTTACAGAGGGAGGATTAGGAAAAGTGGCAAGGTGAGAGAGGGTTACAGAAGGAGGATTAGGAAGAGTGGGAGGGTTAGTTAGACAGGGTTACAGAGGGTGGATTAGGAAGAGTGGGAGGTTAGTTAGAGAGGGTTACAGAAGGAGGATTAGGAAGAGTGGGAGGGTTAGTTAGAGAGGGTTACAGAGGGAGGATTAGGAAGAGTGGGAGGGTTAGATAGAGAGGGTTACAGAAGGAGGATTAGGAAGAGTGGGAGGGTTACAGAGGGAGGATTAGGAAGAGTGGGTTAGGGAGGGTTAGAGAGGGTTACAGAAGGAGGATTAGGAAGAGTGGGAGGGTTACAGAGGGTTTACAGAGGGAGGACTAGGAAGAGTGGGAGGGTTACAGAGGGAGGATTAGGAAGAGTGGGGAGAGAGGTTAGGGAGGGTTAGACAGGGTTACAGAGGGTGGGTTAGGAAGAGTGGGAGGGTTAGTTAGACAGGGTTACAGAGGGTGGATTAGGAAGAGTGGGAGGGTTACAGAGCGTTACAGAGGGAGGACTAGGAAGAGTGGGAGGGTTACAGAGGGAGGATTAGGAAAGTGGCAAGGTTAAAGAGGGTTACAGAAGGAGGATTAGGAAGAGTGGGAGGGTTAGTTAGAGACGGTTACAGAGGGAGGATTAGGAAGAGTGGGAGGGTTAGAGAGGGTTACAGAGGGAGGACTAGGAAGAGTGGGAGGGTTACAGAGGGAGGATTAGGAAAAGTGGCAAGGTTAGAGAGGGTTACAGAAGGAGGATTAGGAAGAGTGGGAGGGTTAGTTAGATACGGTTACAGAGGGAGGATTAGGAAGAGTGGGAGGGTTAGAGAGGGTTACAGAGGGAGGACTAGGAAGAGTGGGAGGGTTACAGAGGGAGGATTAGGAAAAGTGGCAAGGTTAGAGAGGGTTACAGAGGGAGGACTAGGAAGAGTGGGAGGGTTAGTTAGACAGGGTTACAGAGGGTGGATTAGGAAGAGTGGGAGGGTTAGATAGAGAAGGTTACAGAAGGAGGATTAGGAAGAGTGGGAGGGTTACAGAGGGAGGACTAGAAGAGTGGGAGGGTTACAGAGGGAGGATTAGGAAAAGTGGCAAGGTTAGAGAGGGTTACAGAAGGAGGATTAGGAAGAGTGGGAGGGTTAGTTAGAGAGGGTTACAGAGGGAGGATTAGGAAGAGTGGGAGGGTTATAGAGGGAGGATTAGGAAAAGTGGCAAGGTTAGAGAGGGTTACAGAGGGAGGACTAGAAAGAGTGGGAGGGTTAGTTAGACAGGGTTACAAAGGGTGGATTAGGAAGAGTGGGAGGGTTAGTTAGAGAGGGTTACAGAGGGTGGATTAGGAAGAGTGGGAGGGTTACAGAGGGAGGATTAGGAAGAGTGGGAGGGTTAGTTAGACAGGTTACAGAGGGAGGATTAGGAAGAGTGGGAGGGTTAGAGAGAGGGTTACAGAGGGAGGATTAGGAAGAGTGGGAGGGTTAGAGGGGTTACAGAGGGAGGATTAGGAAGAGTGGGAGGGTTAGTTAGAGAGGGTTACAGAGGGAGGAGGAAGGAAGGTGGTTAGGTTAGACAGAGGGTGGATTAGGAAGAGTGGGGGAGGTTAGATAGAGAGGGTTACAGAAGGAGGATTAGGAAGAGTGGGAGGGTTACAGAGGTTACAGAGGAGGACTAGGAAGAGTGGGAGGGTTACAGAGGGAGGATTAGGAAAAGTGGCAAGGTTAGAGATGGTTACAGAAGGAGGATTAGGAAGAGTGGGCCGGTAGGGTTTAGTTAGAGAGGGTTACATAGGGAGGATTAGGAAGAGTGGGAGGGTTACAGAGCGTTACAGAGGGAGGACTAGGAAGAGTGGGAGGGTTACAGAGGGAGGATTAGGAAAGTGGCAAGGTTAGTTAGAGGGTTACAGAGGGAGGATTAGGAAGAGTGGGAGGGTTAGTTAGACACGGTTACAGAGGGAGGATTAGGAAGAGTGGGAGGGTTAGAGAGAGGGGTTACAGAGGGAGGACTAGGAAGAGTGGGAGGGTTACAGAGGGAGGATTAGGAAAAGTGGAAAGGTTAGAGAGGGTTACAGAGGGAGGACTAGGAAGTGTGGGAGGGTTAGTTAGACAGGGTTACAGAGGGTGGATTAGGAAGAGTGGGAGGGTTAGATAGAGAAGGTTACAGAAGGAGGATTAGGAAGAGTGGGAGGGTTAGAGGTACAGAGGGAGGACTAGGAAGAGTGGGAGGGTTACAGAGGGAGGATTAGGAAAAGTGGCAAGGTTAGAGAGGGTTACAGAAGGAGGATTAGGAAGAGTGGGAGGGTTAGTTAGAGAGGGTTACAGAGGGAGGACTAGGAAGAGTGGGAGGGTTATAGAGGGAGGATTAGGAAAAAAGTGGCAAGGTTAGAGAGGGTTACAGAGGGAGGACTAGAAGAGTGGGAAGGTTAGTTAGACAGGGTTACAGAGGGTGGATAAGAAGAGTGGGAGGGTTAGTTAGAGAGGGTTACAGAGGGAGGATTAGGAAGAGTGGGAGGGTTATAGAGGGAGGATTAGAGGGAGTGGAAGAGTGGGAGGTTACAGAGGGTTACAGAGGGAGGACTAGAAAGAGTGGGAAAAGGGCAAGGTAGAGAGGGTTACAGAGGGTTACAGAGTGTGGATAAGAAGAGTGGGAGGGTTAGTTAGAGAGGGTTACAGAGGGTGGATTAGGAAGAGTGGGAGGGTTACAGAGGGAGGATTAGGAAAAGTGGCAAGGTTAGAGAGGAGGGTTACAGAAGGAGGATTAGGAAGAGTGGGAGGGTTACAGAGGGAGGACTAGAAAGGGTTACAGAGGGAGGATTAGGAAGAGTGGGAGGGTTAGTTAGAGGGGTTACAGAGGGTGGATTAGGAAGAGTGGGAGGGTTAGTTAGAGAGGGTTACAGAGGGAGGATTAGGAAGAGTGGGAGGGTTAGTTAGAGAGGGTTACAGAGGGAGGACTAGGAAGAGTGGGAGGGTTAGTTAGAGAGGGGTTTACAGAGGGAGGATTAGGAAGAGTGGGAGGGTTAGAGAGGGTTACAGAGGGAGGACTAGGAAAAGTGGGAAGGTTAGATAGAGAGGGTTACAGAGGGAGGATTAGGAAGAGTGGGAGGGTTAGTTAGAGAGGGTTACAGAGGGAGGATTAGGAAGAGTGGGAGGGTTACAGAGGGAGGATTAGGAAGAAAAGTGGCAAGGTTAGAGAGGGTTACAGAGGGGAGGATTAGGAGAGTGGGAGGGTTAGTTAGACAGGGTTACAGAGGGTGGATTAGGAAGAGTGGGAGGGTTAGTTAGAGAGGGTTACAGAGGGAGGATTAGGAAGAGTGGGAGGGTTAGTTAGAGAGGGTTACAGAGGGAGGATTAGGAAGAGTGGGAGGGTTAGATAGAGAGGGTTACAGAAGGAGGATTAGGAAGAGTGGGAGGGTTTACAGAGGGAGGATTAGGAAAAGTGGCAGGGTTAGATAGAGAGGGTTACAGAGGGAGGATTAGGAAGAGTGGGAGGTTAGTTAGAGAGGGTTACAGAGGGAGGATTAGGAAGAGGTGGAGAGGGTTACAGAGGGAGGATTAGGAAGTAGTGGGAGGGTTAGTTAGACAGGGTTACAGAGGGTGGATTAGGAAGAGTGGGAGGGTTAGTTAGAGAGGGTTACAGAGGGAGGATTAGGAAGAGTGGGAGGGTTAGTTAGAGGGTTACAGAGGGAGGACTAGGAAGAGTGGGAGGGTTAGATAGAGAGGGTTACAGAGGGAGGAGGAAAGTGGGGAAGGTTAAGGGTTACAGAGGGAGGATTAGGAAGAGTGGGAGGGTTAGTTAGACAGGGTTACAGAGGGAGGATTAGGAAGAGTGGGAGGGTTAGTTAGAGGGGTTACAGAGGTTTAGATTAGGAAGAGTGGGAGGGTTAGGTAGAGGGAGGATTAGGAAAGTGGCAAGGTTAGTTAGAGGGTTTACAGAGGGTTGATTAGGAAGAGTGGGAGGGTTAGTTAGACAGGGTTACAGAGGGAGGATTAGGAAGAGTGGGAGGGTTAGTTAGAGAGGGTTACAGAGGGAGGATTAGGAAGAGTGGGAGGGTTAAGAGTGGGAAAAGTGGCTAGGTTAGAGAGGGTTACAGAGGGAGGATTAGGAAGAGTGGGAGGGTTAGTTAGACAGGGTTACAGAGGGTGGATTAGGAAGAGTGGGAGGGTTAGAGAGAGAGGGTTACAGAAAAGGTGGAAGGTTAGAGAGGGGTACAGAGGGTGGATAAGGAGAGTGGGAGGGTTAGTTAGACAGGGTAACAGAGGGAGGATTAGGAAAAGTGGCAAGGTTAGAGAGGGTTACAGAAGGAGGATTAGGAAGAGTGGGAGGGTTAGTTAGAGAGGGTTACAGAGGGAGGACTAGGAAGAGTGGGAGGGTTATAGAGGGAGGATTAGGAAAAGTGGCAAGGTTAGAGAGGGTTACAGAGGGAGGACTAGAAAGGGTGGGAAGGTTAGTTAGACAGGGTTACAAGGGTGGATAAGAAGAGTGGGAGGGTTAGTTAGAGAGGGTTACAGAGGGTGGATTAGGAAGAGTGGGAGGGTTACAGAGGGAGGATTAGGAAAGTGTGGCAAGGTTAGTTTTAGACAGGGTTACAGAGGAGGATTAGGAAGAGTGGGAGGGTTAGTTAGAGGGTTACAGAGGGAGGATTAGGAAGAGTGGGAGGGTTAGAGGGAGGATTAGGAAAAGGGTTAGAGAGGGTTACAGAGGGAGGATTAGGAAGTATGGGAGGGTTAGTTAGACAGGGTTACAGAGGGTGGATTAGGAAGAGTGGGAGGGTTAGTTAGAGAGGGTTACAGAAGGAGGATTAGGAAGAGTGGGAGGGTTTAGTTAGAGAGTGGGGGTTACAGAGGGAGGATAGGAAGAGTGGGAGGGTTAGATAGAGAGGGTTTACAGAGGGAGGATTAGGAAGAGTGGGAGGGTTACAGAGGGAGGATTAGGAAAAGTGGCAAGGTTAGAGAGGGTTACAGAGGGAGGATTAGGAAGAGTGGGAAGGTTAGTTAGAGAGGGTTACAGAGGGAGGATTAGGAAGAGTGGGAGGGTTATAGAGGGAGGATTAGGAAAAGTGGCAAGGTTAGAGAGGGTTACAGAGGGTTGATTAGAAGAGTGGGAGGGTTAGTTAGACAGGGTTACAGAGGGTGGATTAGGAAGAGTGGGAGGGTTAGTTAGAGGGGTTACAGAGGGAGGATTAGGAAGAGTGGGAAGGTTAGTTAGACAGGGTTACAGAGGGTGGATTAGGAAGAGTGGGAGGGTTAGTTAGACAGGGTTACAGAGGGTGGATTAGGAAGAGTGGGAGGGTTACAGAGGGAGGATTAGGAAAAGTGGCAAGGTTAGAGAGGGTTACAGAGGGAGGATTAGGAAGAGTGGGAGGGTTAGTTAGACAGGGTTACAGAGGGAGGATTAGGAAGTGGCAGGGGAGGGTTACAGAAGGAGGATTAGGAAAAGAGTGGGAGGGTTAGTTAGGGTTACAGAGGGTGGATTAGGAAGAGTGGGAGGGTTAGTTAGAGGGGTTACAGAGGGTGGATTAGGAAGAGTGGGAGGGTTAGTTAGAGGGGTCACAGAGGGTGGATTAGGAAGAGTGGGAGGGTTAGTTAGACAGGGTTACAGAGGGTTGGAGGATAGGAAGAGGTTAGGAGGGTTACAGAGGGAGGATTAGGAAGAGTGGGAGGGTTAGTTAGAGAGGGTTACAGAGGGTGGATAAGAAGAGTGGGAGGGTTAGTTAGAGAGGGTTACAGAGGGTGGATAAGAAGAGTGGGAGGGTTAGTTAGACAGGGTTACAGAGGGAGGATTAGGAAAAGTGGGAGGGTTAGAGAGGGTTACAGAGGGAGGACTAGGAAGAGTGGGAGGGTTACATGAGGGAGGATTAGGAAGAGTGGGAGGGTGATAGAGGGAGGATTAGGAAAAGTGGCAAGGTTAGAGAGGGTTACAGAGGGAGGACTAGAAAGAGTGGGAAGGTTAGTTAGACAGGGTTACAGAGGTTGGATTAGGAAGAGTGGGAGGGTTATAGAGGGAGGATTAGGAAAAGTGGCAAGGTTAGAGAGGGTTACAGAGGGTGGATAAGAAGAGTGGGAGAGTTAGTTAGACAGGGTTACAGAGGGTGGATTAGGAAGAGTGGGAGGGTTACAGAGGGTTACAGAGGGAGGATTAGGAAGAGTGGGAAGGTTAGTTAGACAGGGTTACAGAGGGTGGATTAGGAAGAGTGGGAGGGTTACAGAGGAATACAGAGGGAGGATTAGGAAGAGAGGGAGGGTTAGTTAGACAGGGTTACAGAGGGTGGATTAGGAAGAGTGGGAGGGTTATAGAGGGAGGATTAGGAAAAGTGGCAAGGTTAGAGAGGGTTACAGAGGGTGGATAAGAAGAGTGGGAGGGTTAGTTAGACAGGGTAACAGAGGGAGGATTAGGA
Source organism: Actinostola sp. cb2023 (assembly GCA_033675265.1). Lineage (NCBI taxonomy): Eukaryota > Metazoa > Cnidaria > Anthozoa > Actiniaria > Actinostolidae > Actinostola > Actinostola sp. cb2023. Next base: position 140,869 of record JAUJYZ010000297.1, on the reverse strand, counting down.
AAAGTGGCAAGGTTAGAGAGGGTTACAGAAGGAGGATTAGGAAGAGTAGGAGGGTTAGTTAGACAGGGTTACAGAGGGTGGATTAGGAAGAGTGGGAGGGTTACAGAGGGTTACAGAGGGTGGATTAGGAAGAGTGGGAAGGTTAGTTAGACAGGGTTACAGAGGGTGGATTAGGAAGAGTGGGAGGGTTATAGAGGGAGGATTAGGAAAAGTGGCAAGGTTAGAGAGGGTTACAGAGGGTGGATAAGAAGAGTGGGAGGGTTAGTTAGACAGGGTTACAGAGGGTGGATAAGAAGAGTGGGAGGGTTAGTTAGACAGGGTTACAGAGGGAGGATTAGGAAAAGTGGCAAGGTTAGAGAGGGTTACAGAAGGAGGATTAGGAAGAGCGGGAGGGTTAGTTAGACACGGTTACAGAGGGAGTATTAGGAAGAGTGGGAGGGTTAGAGAGGGTTACAGAGGGAGGACTAGGAAGAGTGGGAGGGTTACATGAGGGAGGATTAGGAAGAGTGGGAGGGTTATAGAGGGAGGATTAGGAAAAGTGGCAAGGTTAGACAGGGTTACAGAGGGAGGACTAGAAAGAGTGGGAAGGTTAGTTAGACAGGGTTACAGAGGTTGGATTAGGAAGAGTGGGAGGGTTATAGAGGGAGGATTAGGAAAAGTGGCAAGGTTAGAGAGGGTTACAGAGGGTGGATAAGAAGAGTGGGAGAGTTAGTTAGACAGGGTTACAGAGGGTGGATTAGGAAGAGTGGGAGGGTTACAGAGGGTTACAGAGGGAGGATTAGGAAGAGTGGGAAGGTTAGTTAGACAGGATTACAGAGGGTGGATTAGGAAGAGTGGGAGGGTTACAGAGGAATACAGAGGGAGGATTAGGAAGAGAGGGAGGGTTAGTTAGACAGGGTTACAGAGGGTGGATTAGGAAGAGTGGGAAGGTTAGTTAGACAGGGTTACAGAGGGTGGATTAGGAAGAGTGGGAGGGTTATAGAGGGAGGATTAGGAAAAGTGGCAAGGTTAGAGAGGGTTACAGAGGGTGGATAAGAAGAGTGGGAGGGTTAGTTAGACAGGGTTACAGAGGGAGGATTAGGAAAAGTGGCAAGGTTAGAGAGGGTTACAGAAGGAGGATTAGGAAGAGTGGGAGGGTTAGTTAGACAGGGTTACAGAGGGTGGATTTGGAAGAGTGGGAGGGTTACAGAGGGTTACAGAGGGTGGATTAGGAAGAGTGGGAAGGTTAGTTAGACAGGGTTACAGAGGGTGGATTAGGAAAAGTGGGAGGGTTATAGAGGGAGGATTAGGAAAAGTGGCAAGGTTAGAGAGGGTTACAGAGGGTGGATAAGAAGAGTGGGAGGGTTAGTTAGACAGGGTTACAGAGGGTGGATAAGAAGAGTGGGAGGGTTAGTTAGACAGGGTTACAGAGGGAGGATTAGGAAAAGTGGCAAGGTTAGAGAGGGTTACAGAAGGAGGATTAGGAAGAGTGGGAGGGTTAGTTAGACACGGTTACAGAGGGAGGATTAGGAAGAGTGGGAGGGTTAGAGAGGGTTACAGAGGTTGGATTAGGAAGAGTGGGAGGGTTATAGAGGGAGGATTAGGAAAAGTGGCAAGATTAGAGAGGGTTACAGAGGGTGGATAAGAAGAGTGGGAGGGTTTGTTAGACAGGGTTACAGAGTGTGGATTAGGAAGAGTGGGAGGGTTACAGAGGGTTACAGAGGGAGGATTAGGAAGAGTGGGAAGGTTAGTTAGACAGGGTTACAGAGGGTGGATTAGGAAGAGTGGGAGGGTTAGTTAGACAGGGTTACAGAGGGTGGATTAGGAAGAGTGGGAGGGTTACAGAGGGTTACAGAGGGAGGATTAGGAAGAGAGGGAGGGTTAGTTAGACAGGGTTACAGAGGGTGGATTAGGAAGAGTGGGAAGGTTAGTTAGACAGGGTTACAGAGGGTGGATTAGGAAGAGTGGGAGGGTTATAGAGGGAGGATTAGGAAAAGTGGCAAGGTTAGAGAGGGTTACAGAGGGTGGATAAGAAGAGTGGGAGGGTTAGTTAGACAGGGTTACAGAGGGAGGATTAGGAAAAGTGGCAAGGTTAGAGAGGGTTACAGAAGGAGGATTAGGAAGAGTGGGAGGGTTAGTTAGACACGGTTACAGAGGGTGGATTTGGAAGAGTGGGAGGGTTAGTTAGACAGGGTTACAGAGGGTGGATTAGGAAGAGTGGGAGGGTTACAGAGGTTACAGAGGGTGGATTAGGAAGAGTGGGAAGGTTAGTTAGACAGGGTTACAGAGGGTGGATTAGGAAGAGTGGGAGGGTTATAGAGGGAGGATGAGGAAAAGTGGCAAGGTTAGAGAGGGTTACAGAGGGTGGATAAGAAGAGTGGGAGGGTTAGTTAGACAGGGTTACAGAGGGTGGATAAGAAGAGTGGGAGGGTTAGTTAGACAGGGTTAGAGAGGGAGGATTAGGAAAAGTGGCAAGGTTAGAGAGGGTTACAGAAGGAGGATTACGAAGAGTGGGAGGGTTAGTTAGACACGGTTACAGAGGGAGGATTAGGAAGAGTGGGAGGGTTAGAGAGGGTTACAGAGGGAGGACTAGGAAGAGTGGGAGGGTTACAGAGGGAGGATTAGGAAAAGTGGCAAGGTTAGAGAGGGTTACAGAGGGAGGACTAGGAAGTATGGGAGGGTTAGTTAGAGAGGGTTACAGAAGGAGGATTAGGAAGAGTGGGAGGGTTAGTTAGAGAGGGTTACAGAGGGAGGACTAGGAAGAGTGGGAGGGTTATAGAGGGAGGATTAGGAAAAGTGGCAAGGTTAGAGAGGGTTACAGAGGGAGGACTAGAAAGAGTGGGAAGGTTAGTTAGACAGGGTTACAGAGGGTGGATTAGGAAGAGTGGGAGGGTTAGTTAGACAGGGATACAGAGGGTGGATTAGGAAGAGTGGGAGGGTTAGTTAGACACGGTTACAGAGGGAGGATTAGTAAGAGTGGGAGGGTTAGAGAGGGTTATAGAGGGAGGACTAGCAAGAGTGGGAGGGTTTCAGAGGGAGGATTAGGAAAAGTGGCAAGGTTAGAGAGGGTTACAAAGGGAGGACTAGGAAGAGTGGGAGGATTTGATAGAGAGGGTTATGTACAGAGGGTGGATTAGGAAGAGTGGGAGGGTTAGACAGGGTTACAGAGGGAGGATTAGGAAGAGAGGGAGGGTTAGTTAGACAGGGTTACAGAGGGTGGATTATGAAGAGAGGGAGGGTTGGTTAGACAGGGATACAGAGGGTAGATTAGGAAGAGTGGGAGGGTTAGATAGAGAGGGTTACAGAGGGAGGATTAGGAAGAGAGGGAGGGTTAGTTAGACAGGGTTACAGAGGGTGGATTAGGAAGAGTGGGAGGGTTAGATAGAGAGGGTTACATGAGGGAGGACTAGGAAGAGTGGGAGGGTTAGATAGAGAGGGTTACATGAGGGAGGATTAGGAAGAGTGGGAGGGTTAGTTAGACAGGGTTACAGAGGGTGGATTAGGAAGAGTGGGAGGATTAGATAGAGAGGGTTACATGAGGGAGGATTAGGAAGAGTGGGAGGGTTAGTTAGAGAGGGTTACAGAGGGTGGATTAGGAAGAGTGGAAGGGTTAGTTAGAGAGGGTTACAGAGGGTGGATTAGGAAGAGTGGGAGGATTAGATAGAGAGGGTTACATGAGGGAGGATTGGGAAGAGTGGGTTACTGAAGAGAGAGAGAATTAGGAGTGAGAAATGAAGAAAGAAATAGCATTGTAACATTCAGAAAATAATAGTGTGTCATGCATGTAATAAAACCTTTTCTCTTTCTTTCAATTTTTATCTTTTCTGTCTGCCTTTAGCAGTTTCGCACAAAATAGGCATTGGTTGATATGGGCTTTACGGTTGATTTAGTCAGAGAGGACTGAGCACGGTGGGCACATAAGAGCCCAAAATGTCCGGGTTGTGTTCCTTTTCTACAGTATTAATCCAATCAATATGAAACTTGGCAACGTGACAGTACATGTCAAGGCAACAAATCTGTTCTTTTTTGTTTTTTGATTTTTATGCTATTTGGTGGGAAAATGACGTCACGAACATGCCAACAAATTTTGAAATTCACAAATACACTAATTGGATTACATGAATCGAAAGAACTCGAAAAATTACAGATATAGCTGCAATAATATCTCAGATATATTTATTCAATCCAAAGATATGATTTTTTGAAAGTTGAAAATCCGCCATTTTGTTACTAAAAATAGTCCAAAATGGCGGAAATTCGCCCTCTGAATGCTAATTATTAAAGTGCCTATAACCCCTGTGAGTTTGTTTTAAAAATCGATTATATATTAAGTGAATAGTTGCAGGTTTCAGTATTTTGTGATTTGAACTTCACGTTTGCAAGTTATAGAGGTTTGAAATCGCGATATGGAAATCAGATGACGTCAAAATGACGCACTTTAAGGAATCAGGTCTCATACAAAAACACCCAAATTACTGACATTTTGAAACTTGCAATATCTTTTCACAGTTTATGGATATGATTTGATAAACTTTTTATCCTATTTCAGAAAGAACACAACTAAATAAGCTATGGCATCACTCCTTAAGTCACGTCATAAAATTAACATATCCCGATTTCAAACCTCTATAACTCACAAACACGAAGTTCAAATCACAAAATACTGAAACCTGTAACTATTCACTTAATATATAATCGATTTTTAAAACAAACTCACAGGGGTTATAGGCACTTTAAGTTATGAAAAATGTTATTATAATTGAGCGAGTTGTAGTTGTAGCCATTTTAAAATTATTATAACTCGCTCAATTCTCGTTCAAATCGCTTCAAATCTTCACAGGCAAAAGTGAAATGATTGAAAAAGATACACACGATTTTATAGGGGATTTTATTTACCTTTATTATCTTATTGATTTTATTGACATGATCCACACACATTATAATATTGTACTGATATACAGCTTGGGCTACCTGTGGTGCAAACCCATTCATCACTGTATACTAGCCTTGCTTTATAGTTCATTCCACCAGTAATAAAGCGTCTATGTTTACAAAACAAATTTGCCATTAAAATTCTCTACCAAATTTTGATGATATTCTTCATACATTATTCTTCAACATTATTATTATTATTATTATTCTACAAATTTCATCTTCACTATATATGGCATGCTAAGCTAAGCGCAGATCTTTCTCAGGCGGCGCCGGTGTGCCACTTAAAGGAGCACTCTCACAGATAATGCATTGCGCGCCTTGAACCCCTCAGCGCCATTTTCGTATGATACGAAAATGGCAGATTTTTACTTACCACACGAGAAGGAAGAGTTTCTCTGGAGAACTCCGGACTTGTCATTGCTGATCCGTATCGGAATTCGAAAGGCGAACTTTTCACGTGTACTTTTCACGTGCGTTCTTGTCAAATGTAAGTAGTATCCCGTATGTAAACAATAACACGGCGCGCAATGCATTACCTGTGAGAGTGCTCCTTTAAGTGGCAGGAGTAGCTGCTATTCACTTGAAATTGTCTTAATAGAGTTTCGGACAAGCAAATGAAACAATTTTATGCCACATGACATATTTCGTCGAACTCAATGTTTTGGTGCACGTGACACGTTACGTCATAAATCACCTTTTCCAAAATGGGCCAATGGGGACAAAAGTGTTGCCGTAATGTGTTCTTTAAAGATACCCTAATCGCTGGGCCATCATTCGTGTTTTAGGAGATAATATGCAAAATAGGTTACGTGACTTCACATTTTAGTTTTTATCTCCTAAAACACGAATGATGGCCCAGCGATTAGGGCAGATCTTTAAAGAACACATTACGGCAACACTAAAACTCCAAAAACATATTTAGTTCCTTTTGTCCCCATTGGCCCATTTTGAAAAAGGTGATTTATGACGTAACATGTCACGTGACACATCTCATATCACAAAAATATCACCAAAATATTTAGTTCGACGAAATATGTCACATGGCATAAAATCGTTTCATTTAAGAAATGAAGTACGTCTTCCGTGTTTTCATGCTCTCATGAAAACTGAGGTACGTTTGGGAGAATTCGAGAGCAGATCAGTCCAAACACGAGACATAGTCGAGTGTTTGGACCTGCTCGAGAATTCTCCCAAAGGTACCGAGGTTTTCATGAGATCATGAAAACACGGAAGACGTACTTCATTTCTTTCATAAAATAAATATTTTTTCGAAATAAAGCACAAAAACAAAAGATAAACAGACGAAAAAACACAAATCCTTTATTGTCTAAATCGTAATTCTCAATACATTGCACCAACCAATCAGAAAGCTCGATATATGTGACTTTGATATGATTTTTTTGGGCGATTGTTTGAACCGGCAAACTGTGGGCAAGAAAATGTCTCATTTTAATTATGATTTAACCTCGAATCAAGTTGAAAACCAAACGAAAAGTTAACAGTTATACATATTGTGTTAAAAAGAGCAGTTTGAATACAAAAGTGGAGGAATGATAGTTATTTTTGAAAGCAAAAACGTCGACTATTTGTGATCGTGGTTCTCAGTGACAGTCGGCGGCTGAACGAAACGTGGACTGAACCGATGGAGCAAGGTTCGTGTTTGAAAAAATCTCGCTAATCCGACTGTTTGGGATATTGTTCATTGCCGGCTGAGAAGTAGTCTGCTTCAGTAGTAGGGACTGGCCGGTTCGGGCACACTTTCTCATATAATTCAAAATCTGATTCCATACCATGAGAATATGAGATGGAATAGTCAAATAAAATAATTCCCTGATTACTAATGGAAATAATTTCAAGGTTAAATTCTAGGAATCAAGTCAATGTCAAATTCTTGGAATAATCTCAAGGTTAAATTCTTAGAATAATCTAAAGGTCAAATTCTTGGAATAATCTCAAAGTTAAATTCTTGGAATAATCTAAAGGTCAAATTCTTGGAATAATCTAAAGGTTAAATTCTTGGAATAATCTCAAGGTTAAATTCTTGGGAAAGTCGAATAAAATAATTCCTTGATTATGATTTATGGTAATCTATATGTTTTTTATAAAAGTGGTGCGTTTATTTCCTGATCACTCAATTTAATAAGTTGCCTGGATCCAGATTCGAGGGAACCTAAACCTTACGGTATCACTTGATTAAATAAGTTGTGTGACTTCATCGAAAAAGTCTTGTCATGATGTTAGTGCGTTTATATTTCAAAAATAGATTAAAATATTATAGTATAGAATGTGTTCGGGATATAAAGGATCTAAAGGATTAATGTTATATAATAGTATGTCAAGTAATATTATGGATCAAGAAGTACCTGAAATAAAGGTACCAGTTCTAAAACCAACTAAGACGATTCAGCCATCGTCATTGAAACAACTAACCGAAAAGGTTGTTAGCTCTATTAATAATAAAATTAATGATTTTACAGAATGGATTCTCTCATTCGTTTCACAAACTAATAAGAAACCAGTTAATACACGGGTTGAAGCTTTGAAAAAGGAAGTCAATAATATCTATGATAATCTCAAAATACCTACAACTAAAATTAAGCAGAAGGAGTCAGCTATAAAAGGCTTTCTCAAATCTTATAGAATAAAAGGAAGTGATAAGACAGACTCAAAATCCTTTCTAGAAAACAATAAACAGGATGTTATTAACCTTCTAAAGCAGCAAGAAAAACCAATCAAGATGAAAATAATTTTAGAGAATGAATTTTATAAAAAAGAAAAAAAGGAAATAGTTTACACGTTTGGGTATTTTCACACGAAAGTAGAAATAATCACAGAGTCGACTGGTCTGGATGAAGTTTACAATCGTTTTAAGGATCAGATCTTAGAAAAGGTTAGTAATTTCCAAAATCAAGGTTCAGGATGGATATTTAATAAAGTGATTAACTTAGATATCCATGTTGATAAATTCACCCCAATGTCAGGTAAATCTTATATCGATTTACCACAGAAGTTAAAAAGGAAAGAGGCTATTGTTAACAATAAAAATGATGATAATCAATGTTTCAAATGGGCTATAACAACAGCTCTATATACACCAAAGAAAAATCCAGATAGAATATCGAAAGTTTTGAAAGCAAACGCAGAGAAATTAAAGTGGGATGGACTTGAGTTTCCAGTACAGCTTGATAAAATAGGTATTTTTGAGAAGAACAACCCCAAATATGGTGTAAATGTCTATGGTTCTCAAGATGATAAAGTATATCCAATTAGGATTAGTAAAAACAATAGTAGAGAACAAACGATAAATCTGCTTTTAGTTTCAAATGATAAAACAAATCATTACTGTTGGATTAAAAGTATGTCGAGACTGTGTTCAGCACAGATTAATAAAAATTGTCACGGATTATATTTTTGTGAAAGATGTCTCAATAGTTTTAAAACAGAGAAGAGTCTTAAAAAGCACTCAGAGTATTGTAAGAATCATGATGCTGTGAAAATAACACTACCAAAGAAAGGCACCACACTATCTTTCAAAAACTATAATAACAGTATGAGAGTACCATTTGTGATTTATGCAGATTTCGAATGCTTTACAGAAAATATATCTTCATGCCAACCTGATGAAGGTAGATCCTATACCGAGAAGTATCAAAAACATAAACCATCAGGCTATTGTTACATGATAAAATGTTATAATGATAAGTTGTATAGACCAAAAATAGTAAAATACACAACAAAAAGTGAAGATGATGATATAAGTCAACATTTTGTTAACTCAATAGAAAAGTCTGTTAGAGGATTATATTCAAATTTTAAATACAATAAGAAGGTAAAAATGACAAACAAGGATAGGAAGAAATATGATGAAGCAACCCATTGTCACATTTGTGAAAAAGAACTGGGTGAAGATAAGGTATTAGATCATGATCATCTTACAGGAGCATATCGTGGAGCAGCTCATAATGATTGTAATCTAAATTATAAAATACCAAAACACATCCCAGTGATATTTCATAATTTAGCTGGGTATGACGCTCACTTGTTTATTAAAAATTTAGGTGTAACAGAAGGAAAAGTTGATTGTATTCCCAACAACGAAGAGAAATACATATCATTCAAAAAATCTATAGTAGTAGACACTTTCACTAACAAGGAAGGAAAGACTTGTAATGTACAACGTGAGATTAGATTCATTGATAGTTTCAAGTTCATGGCATCAAGTCTAGATTCACTTGTTAGTAACCTTAAAAAGGATCAGTTCAGAAATATGAGTTTGTTCTATGTGGGAGAGGAACTGGATCTATTATTGAGAAAAGGAGTGTATCCATATGACTATGTAAATCGGTTGGAGAAGCTAAATGAAACAAGCTTACCTACAAAAGATGAATTCTATTCAAAGTTGAATGATAGTAATATTTCAGAAAGTGATTACAAACATGCACAGAAAGTATGGGGAACATTCAAAATTAAAAATATGAGGGAGTATCATAATTTATATCTAATAAGTGATGTAGTTTTGCTTGCTGATGTGTTTGAGAGTTTCAGAGATGTCTGTATGGAGAATTACAAATTAGATCTTTGTTGGTATTATACAGCTCCAGGTCTTAGCTGGGATGCTATGCTTAAGATGACTAAGATTAACCTTGAATTGTTAAGTGATGCTGACATGGTTCTTATGATTGAAAAAGGGATTCGTGGTGGTGTTTCTATGATTTCAAAAAAGATATGCTAAAGCTAATAACAAGTATATGAAAAATTATGATAAAACTCAAAAATCAACATTCATAAAATATCTAGATGCCAACAACCTCTATGGATGGGCCATGAGTGAAAAATTACCCACACATGGGTTTAGATGGATGAATAAATTAGAGATTAAGAGCTGGAAGAAACACCCATGCATCCTAGAAGTAGATCTAGAGTATCCAGTCGAATTACACAACTTGCATAACGGATACCCACTAGCTCCAGAAAGGTTAATGATTAACAAAGTTGAAAAACTAGTTCCAAATCTTGGTGATAAGAAAAATTATGTAATTCACCATCAAACATTAAAACTATATGAGAGCCTCGGATTGAAGATAACAAAAATTCATAGAGGTGTAACATTACAGGAATCAGACTGGTTGAAAAAGTATATCAGTCTTAACACAGATCTTAGAACAAAAGCAACAAACGATTTTGAAAAAGATTTCTTCAAATTAATGAACAACAGTGTATTTGGAAAAAAACGATGGAAAACATTAGAAACAGACAAGATATAAAACTAGTAACAAATGAAAAGCAGGCAAGCAAATTAATTAACCAACCAAACTATAAAAAACGAACCATATTCTCAGAAAACCTAGTTGCCATCCATATGACAAAAACAGAATTAGTATTCAATAAACCAATCTATCTTGGAATGAGCATCTTAGATCTATCAAAGACGTTGATGTATGACTTCCATTATAACTATATCAAAAATAAGTATCAAGAGAAAGCACAACTATTATTTACTGATACAGACAGTCTGATGTATGAAATAGAAACAAAATATTTTTATAAAGACATTGAAAAAGATATTGAAACAAAGTTTGACACATCCAACTATCCAGAAAACCATAGTGGAATCAAAGAAAGAGTAAATAAAAAAGTAATAGGGATGATGAAAGACGAGACATGTGGAGAAGAAGTAACTGAATTTGTAGGTCTTAGAGCTAAGTTATACGCATATAAAACAGATGATGAAAAAGTTGGAAAACGTTGTAAGGGTGTTAAAAGGTCAGTAGTAAAAAATGAGATCACATTTGACGACTATAAAAAATGTCTATTCGAAGGTCAAAAAGTTATTAGAAAAATGAATGTAATCAGAAGTCATAAGCATCAAATTTATACCGAAACTGTAAACAAAATAGCATTATCAAGAGATGATGACAAACGAAATATTCAGGTGGATGGTATTCATACCTTAGCCTATAGTTATAAAAATATTAATGAAACCAAACAATGTGATCCAAAAGATGATAACAAAAGTTATTAAACAGTATCAGGTGGTAACTGAGTATCTTCAGGAATAGCTTGTAATTCCTCTCTAACGAAATTACGTTTTGGGGCCCCTTCAGAGAGGTAATATAATACAGGTTGATCAGATGATACTATTGCCCGCGATATACCATAAATACCCATTGACCATATAGGATCAGTGGCACGTCTTTTTTCACCCCCTTCCAACTCACCAGGATTATATAAATATCTAACTTTCACATCTGCTGGTAGTCTTTCTTCTTTTAATCCAACAGGCCTTTTATAAACAACCTCTTTGATATCAACCGATTTTAACTTTATCGATTCACTAGGTGTGTCTCCGGTAATTCTCTTTACTTCACTTTTTAAATTTTTTATAACAGCAGGTAATCTTTCCACCCATTGACGGGATCTTTCATCTTCTGTTAGCATTTCATGAGCATATTGATGACTGAATAACTTTTCAGCTATAGTTCGATTAGCGCGCTCAACTAGGGCTTGAGCTCTATGATTTTTAGCTTCTGATCTTTGTATTTTTATTCCGTGTTTTTTCATAATCGATATAACTTCTCCCATAAATTCTTTACCAGGATCAACCATCATTGTTTCTGGCCATTTTAAACACCGAGAATATATTTTATTGAAAGCTGTAGATACTTCTGTTGAATACTTTGATGTCAAGGGTTCAGCATCTGTATACCTACTAGCGACATCAACTACTACTAGGACATATTTGTATGTCTTTCTTTTAACAGTATCATGCGGCAGGAATAAAAGATCCGCTTGATGTATTTTATTTGGTTTTGATATATTCCAATGATACCTTGGGATATAGTTTGGAGGTGGTAAATATATTTGCCATAAAGCCTGTTTTTCTAACCACTTCTTTGTGATATCTTTATTAATATTTGTAGCATCAGAGAGTTTATTTATTACATCATATCCTTTCCAATAACCTTGAGGGCTATAGTAAGTCTTTGATAACTTCTTATCCATAATAATATATATATAAGAATAAAATCTCTATAAATAATATATAGATGACATCAATTTCAGAAATATTAGATGCAAATCGAGAATACAAACAGCCTTATGGTTTGAAAGCTGAAAAAAACATTCATCGTGTTACATTCAATCCTAGCACAGCCAATCCAGGAGAAACATTATACGTTCATATTCCTAAACTGTCTGATAATATTGTATACGTCCCAAAGTCAATAGCATTGATTTTCAAACTAAATTTAGCTACAGGTCATGCAAATAATACAGTTGTTAATAATTTGGGGAGAGCTCTAAAGTCACATATTCGGGTTTTGTATGGTGGGGAGACTCTACAAGATACTCATCGTATTGGATTGTATGAAACGTATAAAGATCTCTATTTATCGAAAAGAGAACGGGAGAATATGTCGAGGGAAGGTATTTCATCAGTGAATATGAGAAAGCTTAGAACAAGTGCAGGTGATAAAGTGTCTACAGATGTAAAGGAGGTAGCTCTGGCAGCTGTTTATGGAGATAAATATAGAATGTCAATCAATCACCCTATTTTAGATGGTCATGGCGCGTTTTATGCAAAAGGACTCTCTAATAATCTGTCATTTGAGATTACACTTCCCCAAAGCGGAGAAGTTGCAATAACATCTGATATAACTAAAGCATATAATTACAGTCTTTCAAATATCGAGCTTGAATATGAGTGTATTGCTAGTGACCTTTTAGCTAGAGAAGCTATGTCTGCATACCAGGTTGGCAAAGGTTTTTATTATGAGAACATTCTTCTCCATAAGACATTCACGATTAATAAAGCCACTGACAGTGTGATTAACGAACATGTTAATATCCCCCGGCGGTCGATGAGTGGTATTTTAATGCTATTTACAGATACGTATGTCGTAGGTGCTAGAGATAGTGAAAAGTTTGTATCTCCTAGTATCACACAAGCAATATCAACGTTGACGGAATGCCAAATAAATTATTCGGTAAAGGTATGGTACCTACTGATTTTTGGAAATCGATTAGATCAAGATTTGGTGAGACTGATAATATCATGCCTAAAGATTTTTATTCAGATAAATTTGCCTTATGGATTGATTTGAGAACTTACCCAGATAATAGTATTCATGGTAATGGTTTGGTTTTGAATAGCACAAAAGACGGTGTTAAACTGGAGATGAAGAGAAAAACTGGTGGAACAGGAACCATCAATTGTTATATGTTTGTCATTGCCGATGCTTTGATGGAAATTCAAGATAGCAATTTGAAATCGATTCTGTATTAAAGTATTATTTACTAATATATATATGGAAGAACTGAAAGGTAAGACACCATTCCACTGTATTATTACAGGACCAACGAATTGCGGCAAAACAAAATATTTAGTTGAGACTCTAAGAGGAGCATATAGAAATGTTTTTGAATACGTTGTTCTTATTTGCCCAACATATATAAAAAATAAAACATATCATGGATTTGCTCATAATGATCCTAGGTTTATAGTTGTATCACCAGATGCTAGTAGTGTTGATGAGATTGATGATATATTATCATGTTGCCAAACAGTATTCTCTGGCACAAACACATTAATAATATTAGACGATTGTGCATTTTCAAAGGATCTCAAACAAAGATCAAACAAGTTTATTAAATTAGCATTTAGTGGGAGGCATGAAGGGTTATCCCTATGGGTATTAACTCAACAATTATCAAGTATAGCTAAACCGTTTCGAGAAAATGTTGGATGTATTATTTCATTTTATAATCCTAATATGTTGTGTGAAAAAACTCTGTTTGAGGAATATGGAGGAAATAAATATGGGTTTTGAAGATCGGAAGTCTTTTATTAAAACATTATTAAAACAGGAAAAATACTCAAGAATGTGTTTTTGTTTGAGACACCCATATCAATCATACATTGAAATTCCGAGTGTTAACATTTAAAAATAAAAAATGTATATATATTATAAAGCATGACATCAATTCTTGACCAATATACAGATGATAAAGTGAATGAAGAAGAAATAGTAGAAAAGAAATCAAAGAAGAAACCACTAGTAAAGAAAAACGATAATTCGGTAGAAATAGAAGAGAGACGTGAACAGTTATCAATACTCTCAGTACTGGGAACTATTGACCAATACACTGGAATTAAGATGAGTCTAGGAGATGTTAAAAAACTTAACGTGAAAGATGTTGAAAAATATTATAATAGGTATCAGATTGTTCTAGGAAACAAAGTCACAAGTACTATCGTCGATACAGCTATTGAGGCTGCTGTCGGGGTTCTTAGTTACATAATCCCTATCGATGATCTACAAGAATCTTATAGAAGATCTGCAAAACAATGAAATGTTGAAACAAGAAATGAATAATATAGCAGGTTATATCGTTTTACGAGGTGGGAGAATGGTGGCTTTATCAAGCTGTCTTGTTCAACTAGCAAAACATGTTAAAATTAGTAATAGTGGTGATGATTGGATAGCTCCACCAATCATTCATAATAATTTAGAGGAACAGATTAAACAAACTGTTGATGAGAATCTTAAGCAGACTCTTGAGTAGACTCTATTAGAATTTCATTTAAAAGATATCACACTTTAGAATATTATAATATGTCTGTAGTTATTAAATCTTATAATAACCTAGAATTGAATTTATCGATTTCAACATTTATTGATGACAAACAGAATGTATGGTTTCATGCTAAATCAGTCTGTACTATTCTAGGATATGTTGATACAAATCAAGCAATAAGGAAGCATGTGTATGAAGAGGATAAAAAAAAACCTACCCCGTCGAAACGACGGGTCAGGTCCGTCACCCCATTTTTATAAATGAAAGTGGTTTATACAGCCTCATTTTTTCATCTAGGTTAGAATCAGCTAAGATATTCAAGAGATGGGTTACTAAGGATGTGCTACCATCTATAAGAAAATATGGATATTATAGAATGTTTAACAACCCCAAAACGTTGGCATTCAAGATACAAGATGCATATGATCTACACACGAAAGTGATTCAATATATTAGACGATTCTATCCCAACCTGCTTATGATAGCAGGATTAGGTGAAAATCAGGATTCTAGTTTTAAAAGAATTCAATCATATAAAAAAGGTTATATGAAGGGTCAACCAGATTTAATAATTAACAACTATCATAAAAAATATTGTGGTCTTTGTATCGAATTTAAAACACCATTAGAATTAGGTGTTCTTTCTATGGAAACAGAAAAACTTGTTAGAAAAATATGAGGAAAATGGATTCAAATGTGTTGTATCTAACGATTATGATCTTATTATCAAAGAACTAAACAATTATTGTACTGATATTAGATTGAAATGTAAATATTGTAGTAGAAGATTTATAACAAGGATCACATTAAAAAACCACAATAAATATTTTCATAGAATCTCTTGAGCAAACCAGCAATCTCTTGAGCATCTCTTGAGCAGTTGTTGAGCATCTCTTGAGCATCTCTTGAGTATCTGTTGAGCAGACTGTTGGAACTTGTTGAGCAGACTGTTGGAACTTGTTGAGCAGACTGTTGGAATTTGTTAGAATTTTACTTAAATATTATTCTATATATAGTATTATAGAATAGTATGTCTGAAGATGATAATACCCAAGTTGAACAAATAACAAGAGAACCTGAACAGAAGATAGAGCGTGTGAAAGACCCTCGAAAAGTAGCTGCTGGTAAAAGATTAGCAATGTATCATAAAAAAGCAAAACAGGCTCTTGAAGTAGAAAAGAATCGTGAGAATAATGAGGTGGTTGAAATAGTTGAAGAGAATGATAGTAAAACTAAATGGATGCCTGAATTAAGTTTCACAACAGTGTTGACAGTTGTTGGTATAGGTCTAACCGGACTAGACCTGTATTTCAGATTTTATAAAAAAACAGAAGTTGTTACACCGGTTAAGAAATCTCTTAAAATAGAACATGATGAAAATAAAGATATAAAACAACAACAAACAAAATCTCAAATTCCAGTACCGAGAATAGGTATGGAATAAAAAAGTATATAAAAATAAAATCTTAAATATTATATATAAACATGTCAAGTGGAATGGAAAACAAATTGGTTAAAATAGC
Source organism: Actinostola sp. cb2023 (assembly GCA_033675265.1). Taxonomy (NCBI): domain Eukaryota; kingdom Metazoa; phylum Cnidaria; class Anthozoa; order Actiniaria; family Actinostolidae; genus Actinostola; species Actinostola sp. cb2023. Next base: position 124,856 of record JAUJYZ010000297.1, on the reverse strand, counting down.
TATGGACGCTTCTGTCGTTGTTGGAATCGCTGCTGGTATTGGTTACATTGGTAAAAAAATCATGAAAGAGTCGTTCATCAATGACCCATCTTCAAGCCTCTCAAACTATGGAAAATGGGTTTTAGTACGATCTGGGAGTTTGTATGTGAAGCAATACCTTGAAGATCAAACAATCCTACCAAAATCACTCTAATCATTTAAAATAATAAGTTCTTAGTTAATAGATATAGATGGTTAGCATTATAGCAGTGACGGTTATGGGAGCTATTTTGAATAGTACGGCTTTTGTGGGGGGTTCTTATTTAGCTAAATATCTAAGTTCAGATGGTAAACATGTTGACGAAGAGAAGGTTCGGCACGATAAGGCTATAGAACTTTATCAGAAGAATATGGGTGAATTTGAAAAAAAACGCCAGCAGTATCAAGATTGGTTAACAAATCAATATGTAAATAAAAAGTTAGCTGATAGTAATCTATCTGATACTGATTATGCTTTTAGGATATACTCCAAAGCACATCCAGATTTTAATTTGAAAGAACCTGAATTTTCCAATTATTACAAATCAAGCAATAAGCAAAAACAATATGAAATGGTATACGTTGGAGCTGGTATGCTCGGTACGGGTTCTTAGCATCAAGGTATTTATAAAACAAAGCTTATATAAAAAACTATTTATTATACATTAGTATATACTAAATGGAAGGTGGAGTAACTGATTTTGATCCAACAACATTAGAAGGACAGGAAGATATCAACGAAACCATTAATGACGAATATGAAAATCTTATACCTAAGGAAAATGAAAGTAGTAGTTCATTTTTTAATAGGATGCAACATAAATTCGGAGAAGGGTATGAATATGCTTCAAAAAGAATTAACGAGTTATTCAAAACTAGAAATAAAGGTGATGAATTACCTCAATACATGGAATTAGATGATTTTGAAGCAAACCGACAAGATATCGAATTTGAAAAAATGAATGCTAATTCTATTGTTAAAGACATTCTAGAGCAGTATCCAGAATTTACGTATGATGGAGATTATAAAAAACTACTAAAATATTTTAGGTTTGATGAAAATGATGAACTATTTTTTTTAACCCCAACAACTGGTAAATGGCTATTTTTAACTTCTGATGAAAAAAAATTACCTGTACAACTGAGAAAATCATTAGGATGGTCTAGAGAACATATTGATAGGTATAAAGCTGCTAAAAATAAATTAGATGGATGGTTTGAGAATAATAAAATATCAAGAGAGAATGGTTATGACATCATGGAAAAAGATGATAAAATGTTCTTAAAAAAGATATATGAAAAAGAATGGAGGCCATTACATACAAAAGGTGGTACATTTTACACTGAAAGTTATAGAGGAGTTTCAAAGTTAACACAAGAAATAAAAAAAACGATTTAGGTTTATGTGATTTTGATAGGAGACAAGATGCTGAGACATCCGTTGAAAAAGCAAAAAAAATTTAGAAGAAGTCCGTAGAGATAAAGTAAATTTAGAACAACAACGATATGATAACAGGATTAAATTAGAGAATATTACTAGAGAACGGAATCAATTAGAAGATGAAGATGTCATAACATTAACAACTGAAGAATCTAATAACTTGCGAGAGCAATTCAAATCTTTAAAAGGACTAGAAGAAAAGGGTATTAAGATAGATGAAGATATAAAACGAAGACTTGACTCTTTAAAAGTAAGGGAGGACGATTTTGTATCTATCATTGATCAAAATGATGAAATTATAGATGAAATAAATGAAAGAATGCCTTTGAAGGAACGTGTTAAGCAAATCATAAAGCGTTATGGTCTAACAGTAACAGGTGTTGCTCTTGCTGTTGGTACTATTATAGGAGTTATTGTTAATAGTCTAAAGAGCGGGTTATCTACTGTCGCAATCGGTGTTGGAAATGGTTTGAAAGCCATCGGGAAGAAGCTAGCTCAGATACTACCCGGTATGGTTGGTGCAATAGCATCCTTTATTTTCAAAACAGCAGGAGAGGTTGTTGGTTTTCTTGGTAAGCATGCATGGCTATTGATAGTTGCTGTTGTTTTATATTTTGTTGAAAGGTATAAAAAGAAAAAGTGAGTATATATTATATGACGATACTCTATATAAACAAGACTAAGTTTCCAAAAACACTATTCCTAGGTGAACGAATAAAAGGTGATGCTATAAGACTTATATGTTGTAACTTTACTAATAAGATATTTAATCTACTGAGTATTGGAACAATATCTGATAAAAATACTGTGCTAGTAACTTTTCAACCAGGTAATTGGACGATTGAAAACATGATAAATGAAGTTGATAAGGCTAACAATGGATTTTCTATTGTTTTAATTGGTGATAAATATAAAATCTTTTCTAGCATGGATCTCCATTTTAATGATAGCCTAGCAAAGTTTTTCGGGGTTCATAAAATATATAAGAAGCCTGGACCAGCTTTAGAAATAAGTTTTAAACCAATCTTAAATGAAGTATATTTAAACTGTGATATAATTGATCAATGCGATGCTTTATATAATGGTTCTAAATCTCATATATTAGCTTGTATAACCCTCAATTCTACTGATAAAAGGACTAGTTATTACCCTGTTTGTTGTTTATTCACAAAACTAAAAAATAATTCGTATATAACATCATTGAAACTTTGGTTAACAGATTGTTATGGAAACACTGTTAGTAATGACATGTTTGATATTTGTTTGAAACTGGAAATCGTATAAAAAATAAATTAACTTATAACTGTATATGACAGGTGAAAATTTTAGATTGAAAAGAGTAGATTCGATACTTATACGTCTATCTTCAGATATACAGCATCATGAAAATTTGAGAGCGAAATATTGTAAATATCAATCATGTTTCCAAAACTCATCTATTGCAATAGGAATTATTGCTTCAACACTAACAACGCTCGGAGTTGTAACGTCTTTTGGACCCGGAGTGCTAGTTGGTGGACCGATTGGTTCTATAGGTGCTTTTTTAGGAGTGGTCTCAGTAGGTTGTAACACAGCTATGAAAAAAGTATCTAAGAAAATTGATAAAAACGATAGATTAATTCAATTAAGTGAAAATAAAAAAAATAGTATAACTGATATGATGTCTAAAGCATTAAATGATGATAATTTGGATGAGATAGAGTTTCATAACATTTTGAGTGAATTCCAAGTGTATGAAAACACACGATTATCATTAAGACAAAAACGAAACAAATAGTTCCATAACGATTATATAAAACAATAACCTATTATTATAATATATATATGAAATTTACTGAATTCATTAAGAAGTTTGAAAACTATGATAGACATCGTTTTTCTGAGGGTCCTGATGGTGAAACAAGATTTCTTTTCAATGGTAAAGATATAATTCCATTTGATAACAATGGGAAACTAGTAAAAACCCTCTATCGTTTTCCTGAATGGAGAGGTGAAACCAGAACCCCGAAAACATTCATGATTATCTAGGGGAGAGTACAAACAACTTTCCGAAAGCTCTACTACTCACAAACAAAAAATACCCGATCCCTGCTGTAGGATTAGAAGAAAAGCCGTCTGACTTACGAATATTGTTGAAATCATTGAAAGTATATGTAACACCTGGTAAAAGCTTTGATATCCGTCCTAACGATATTTTTCAACTAACTCCAACATCAATTTCTAATATATCTGAATATAGCGCCTGGCTTGAAGAACCAAATATGAGATTCTGGAGTCAGCAACTGAACTTTGCAGTCTGGTGTGCTACCGGAGGCTGTGGCATTTCATATGAGATACTCGAGCCTGATAATCAAATAGCCTCAATTCTTAGGTTCCATGTACTTTACACAATTCGGTCGATCCTGAGTCAACTAGAAGTACCACTACCATGGGGTAATACCTTTGTCTGGAATGGTACTCGATACAACCATAGTGCTGTTATTAGGCTTTGTAATGAATTTGGTATCAATCCATCCAACCCAGACTTCAGGTTCAAGGGTGAATCAACAAACGCTGACAAATTCAGTTTTCACTATGTTAGTCCGAATAAAGACTCTCTTACAGCATATTACACCTCTACACACCAGAGTCGGAGTCAGTATAATTGGTTTGTTCCCAAGTCGTCAAAAGGTCTAACAAAAGCTGGAGTTGCTAGATTAAATAAAAGCATTGAGGCGTATGTATATTGTATGTTAGGTAGTCAGGTTAATACAAGATCAAGCATCGTTGGAGAATCGGGTTCAGCTTTAGAAACACAGAAGGTCTTTTTACAATTATTTGAAAGTTCAATTATTGAGAGGGATATTTCTAAGAGTATTCAACGATACCAACTAGCGATTCAAGAAGCAAAAGTTAAACTCGATTTAGCTATTTCACCTGGTTGTTGGTTGTTACCAGCTGATATGGTAATAAATAATAAATCAGTAATTGGTTACAATAACAAGTTACAAATGGTTACTAATAATATGAAATATGGTGTTAACGATATTAATAACGAAACAAAATCTGTTGGTATAAAACATAATATGAGAGGTTCAAAAATCAAATTACCCCATCAGAATGTAGATGATAAACAAAACACAGTAGATAAACCTGATAAGGTAGATAACTTCTATAAGCCAATTGTAAAACAATCACCATCTTCAAAAAAACATGATACAAATCTATCGATAATAACAGTTAGTGCTGCTGGTCTAGCTTGGATTATGTTTCGATAAATATCTCAGCACTGGTGTATTTACAACTGAAGGCCAGAATCTATTTTGAAAAATAAACGCACTAACATGTCAAGACTTTTTCGATGAATTCACGCAACTTATTTAATCTAGTGACATCGTAATATTAAGGTTCCCTCGAATCTGAATCCAGGCAACTTATTAAATCGAGTGATTAGGGAATAAACGCACCACTTTTATAAAAAAAACATATAGATTCCATAAATCATAATCAAGGAATTATTTATTTGACTTTCCCAAGAATTTAACCTTGAGATTATTCCAAGAATTTAACCTTTAGATTATTCCAAGAATTTGACCTTTAGATTATTCCAAGAATTTAACTTTGAGATTATTCCAAGAATTTGACCTTTAGATTATTCTAAGAATTTAACCTTGAGATTATTCCAAGAATTTGACATTGACTTGATTACTAGAATTTAACCTTGAAATTATTGCCATTAGTAATCAGGGAATTATTTTATTTGACTATTCCATCTCATATTCTCATGGTATGGAATCAGATTTTGAATTATATGAGAAAGTGTGCCCGAACCGGCCAGTCCCTACTACTGCTTCCTTCAGTTGTTTTGGCTGCTTGGATTGAGTGCCTGGGCGAGCACATTACTGCACTGTTGGAGCTGGTTGGAAGATGGCCGGGAGTTGTACTTGCATGCAAGTGACTGCTCGTTTCGGTGACCCAAAATAGCTATCATTTGGCAGTTAGACAGCCCTGCGTTTGACAACAGAGTGATGGCAGTTGGCCTAACACAATGATTTGTATAGCTCTCGGAGAGATTCTCGTCGACACTCACTTATTTCATCATATTTCCAAGCTTGTTTACGCGAGGTATTCATACCACCGGTTTTCATATCATCGAGCTGATTTCCATCGAAACCAGACGTTTTTTCTTAGGTGGATCACTAGCATTCTGTTATTCAAGTAAGTTAATTTCAAAGTTTTGAACATTATCATCAGTCATTTAAGTAAATTTTGCTAATGAAAATGTCGTACACTGAAAACAAAGTTAGTTTTAGGTCAAAATGTCGATGAATTTCGTTACGTCATTTCCATGTTTTCACAGGCAAATGAAACACGGCTGATTAGCCAATCAGAGCGCGCATATACTATTCAAATTATTTTATAATTGCTTATATTTATCTCTGTTAAGACAATTTCAAGTGAACAGCCGGTACAGCCGAAATGACAGACTCCTAAAAATGGCCTGATTTTGATTTTTTCAAAGACCGATTTTCAGGGGTTTGGGTACAGAGGACTTCCAACCCTATATCTCGACAAATTTTGAGAGCAGAGACAAATAATATATATTTTCTTAAGTTATATATCAACCTTGTTTTGTGTGGAAAATGTAAAGGAAATCTGAGCTTTGGCTCAAATTGAGTGGTCGATCCTTAGGCGGACAGCCTCTTAAACATATCACAATGATAAGCGCACAAACACCTGTCTCGATTTAGGGTGTATACATCATAGACAATCCCCGACAATATCAATGAAACAACTATATATATTCTGACTGATTCTACCAAACATGGCACTAAGTTGCATGTCATGGTACAAACTCCTTCCCCCGCCATCAATGTTGATGGTAGCAATGATCGCCGTGTTCGATTCGAACCACACACGTATCCGGATATTTTTGAATCCGCAACTTTTTCGATGCGGATTAAAACAAATTCGCGTCCACACGTAGCGTATTCGAATCGTATTAGCCCTTCCACACGCACCCGGTTATTTTTGAATCCGCAACTTTTTCGATGCGGATTGGCTTCCCGTCCACACGTATCCGGTGAATACGTTCGATAAATCCACGCGGTAAAGACTGGATCCGATACCGTGACGTCAACGTATTCAAAAATATACGGATTCGACCGTCCACACGAGGCCGTATATATTCACAGCGTATTCAAAAAGATGCGGATTCATCGACCGTATTCACCGGATACGTGTGGACGAGAGACTAATCGGCATCGACAAAGTTGCGGATTCAAAGATATCTGGATACGTGTGGCCTAATTAACATTGTCGTTGGGTTGGGGGGAGGGGGCCGGTAAAAAGACCTTTTGCGTGCACCACAAAATACCATTATCAATGATTTTCAAAGCGTTAGTTTTTCAAAGTAAATTGGCGCCGATTGTAGCTTCGAAAAAAGTCTTTATTTACATATTTACATATTGGTATTACCATTAGGGTGATGCGCGATGATGGTACGAAACTAGGAACTCGGATAGCTGTCCACTAACCGAGCGGGAGGTCTGTACAGGAAAATCCTTGACCGAGGTCGTGAAAGTACAGACCGACCAAGTTCGATTAATAAGAGTTTTATTATATGACCATTTTTGTAAACTAAAAATTAACTCATTTTATTTGCATCTTACAAGCCTTACACTAGAATGGCTTCCCAATATTTTTACTACATAAATTGTTTGAAAACCGGTTTGACAAGAAAGTGTGTGAAGCGAGGTCAGTTTTTAGCTCGATGCTGAATAACTAAAATCAAACTTTTCCTCGACTTTGGTGTTGAAAACATTGTGATACACCGAGGAACTATGGATTTTGATTAAAAAAAGAACAAGAATGGTGAAGAAAATGGCAAAAAAGTTGAGGATTCTGTTGTGTTTTTGAATAATTAATTTGTATGGATATATTTATGGTACCAAATAAACTATGTCATTGTCATTCATGATTCGCTGAGTTTGTGAAATCGCAGTATTAAAATTGCAAGGAAAGCATGTTTTTATATACCGAGTCACGCAGCGAGCGACCAAACACTGTTTTAATCGCACTAAGATATCTATATTTAGTTCAAATAGGCTACATATCAGTTAGAAGCCCAACTTCACGCTAGAAGAGCGTCTAGTTTGATAAAATCGACAATTTATGTCTATCACATATGTATTATTATTTCCCTATATACGTTGCAAAGAAAGGGCAAGCTAGATAAGGGTTTGGAAACTAAATGTATGATTGGCACCTTACAAATTCTTTGGAAATATCCAAACCATTTGATTTCGATTCCAAGGTTTGACTGAGAGCGAGTGATTTCTGCAGATCGTTGGATTACTTTGTAATGACAGTCTTAATAATATTCAACTTATCCATCTAACCTGATTAGAAGAGCTTTCTCAATTGGCTTCCAAAATTCACCAGTTTTAAGATATTTCCTTACCACATGTTCTCTAAATATTTCACGGTAAGAGGGTCACTGTTCACATTGATCAAACTCTTGAAAACGTGCTTCTCTTGCCTATTCATGCATGCAGCAATGGAGTCACGTCACGTCGCTTTCAAATTGTTTACTGGCGGAAATTCAGTCGATTCTTTAAGAGCTCTACTTCCAATTGATGTCTAAAGGTTTCACGGTAAGAGGGTATTGTTCACATTTATCAAGCTATTGAAATCGTGCTTCTGTGACCTTTTCATGCATGCAACAATGGAGTCAAGTCGCTTTCAAATTGCTTTCTGGCGGAAATTCAGTTGGTAACCGCGCATTTGTTTAGAAATCATTAAACGTGATTTATATAGATTTACTTAACCACTGTGTCGTTCATCGTTCTTCGATCGCAGACGTCATGAAAACTAGTTGACAAGGAAGACTTGCTCGTGTATACGACAATAACATCGCCAATTTTTCCTTGTCAAGGAAAACTTGCTCGTGCAGATGACAATAAATTTTCATTTTTTCCTTGTCAAGGAAAACTTGTTCGTGTAGATGCGGCTTAATTCTTCATATTAAATATTTCAATAGGTATTTTGTTAATGGAAAAGAAATGTTCAAGCAAGCAACCGTGGACGACATTTTTTATAAACTTTGACATATTGTCTTCCAATTCCAACTAAATGGATGAGTTTTACTTAATGTTTATTCTTTGAACTGATAAGATTAAGTAATTTGAACGAATGGCTAATGCAAAAAGCAAGAAAAAATAACCGCGTCTAAACATTGTCAACAGAAAATATTGAACAGAACTTGTATAATTAAAAGTAAAACTGTAACAATTTTTGCAATTTCCGATCTCCTAGCAAAATAAATCACTCCACAAATCAACCGGTCAGTACATCTGGGACCAGGTTAGCAAGTCATTCACTCTTTGTGATAAGATAAACGTTAACGTTCGCCAGAAATTTCTAGGAAATTGTTCATTTGCATAAAAATCAAGAAGATTTTGAGGTTTCACCGTGTAAAACATTACATAATGATATCTCTCTTTAATATGTTGTCAGATAAAATGATAAAATAAAACTCTATAGATTGATAAACTATTGATAAATCTAAAGACACTGACCTGGAGATCGTCGAGAACATCTGCTGAAAATGCTCTGCAAGGAAAGATCACAGAATACGAACTACCATCTCCTAATTTAGTCCATTAACAATCAGTATATGCTCTTGAAATTTGCAGTCTGCACTACTCGATAACAATAAGGGTATAAGTGTTTATTTCTAAAATCTCGATACGTTCTCAGCATTAGGTTTGTAATAGCTATCAATTATTCTAAGTACCTGGCGTCGATACGTCAACGTTTTTTAACTGAAACCCGATTTTCGTTCTTCTGTTTCGGCCGTAAAAGAATGATAAACGGATCGAAACAGTGTGTTTGATTTTTAGTGGAGATTTTTGAAAACGCTTCAAGTGAGACAGCAGTCTACATTAACGTACGTTTACAAAACACGACGTCACGACTGAGAGAAAGGAGACAAAGTCAGTGAATTAAAGTCCCTTCCCATGGACAACGCTAACCAGTAGTAGTATAGAAACCAACTCGAGCATACTATCACGAATCCTGCAATCTGATTGGCTAACGTACTCAGAGTAGCGAAAAAGCCGGCGTTTTGAACAATTTAAACAATGCGAAAATCAATAAATGTTGGTTACGAAGGTAGTATGCTAGTTAGTTTCTACTAAAACAATTAGACTACTCGTTCTCGTTTTCTATGAGTTGAAATAGTTAACTCGACGCTACGCGCCTCGTTGACTATTGACTCATATAGAAAACTCGAACTCGTACTCAGTCTAATTGTTATATGGAAAACTCGAACTCATAGTCTAATTGTTAAGTAGTAGTAGACTCAGTAAATACATATTCATTAAGAAAGATTTGCTCATTGAAGAAGTCGTGCCATTGACAACACTTTGCAGAAACAATAAAAGTTAAAACCAACCAATTTCCAATGAATTTCATGCAAGGTTTCGAAAATTCGTTGGACTTCAGAAACAAATATAACGCACACAAAAAGGTTGGGACACTTAGTCAAGTTTCTTTTGTATTTATTTAAATATGTGGGTAATTCAACTTGAACTCTTTCAGTGTTCCTTTATTTCAAGTGATTTGTCTTCTTCACACTGATTCCAATGTTTCAAACTCTCCTTTAGAGGTGGTCTTGCAGTGTTCGTATTCGCATTTTTTTACTGAAAAAGGCGTAACCTGGGTTTCCACAGAACTGTTGCCGTTATAGTACCAAAACTTTTCATTTTGTGGGGAACAAACTTACAAGAACATTAACTTTCAATAAGGAGGATTTGCTCATGATTTCTCTTGAGGAGCAAGACAGCAAGAAGTCCCCAAAGGGGGGGGGGGGGGGGGGGGTACTCAGGGGTATCAGTGACGGGGAGGTGCGAATGAGGCCAAACTTTTTAACCCCAAAAAAGTCCATTTCGCAAAAACAAGACCCCCAAAAAGTCCAGAAAGTAACCCCCCAAAAGTCCATTTTTTCTCCGCATAACATCGAGAACCGGTAGGATATCATTTTTCATCAACCCCCGAAAAACTCCTTCCCAAAATCTTTATATACAGAAAGAGTTCACCAGAAAATTGCTAACCCAAAAAAATCCCAAGCCACGAATTTCAAACCCCAATAAGGTCTTCGCGATCGCAACCTCCCCGTCACTGATATCCCTGAGTACCTCCTTGGGAAGAAGTCATTGGCATCACTGAATGAAACAAAGATAAATCGTTTTGAAAAACAGCCATTCGATTTTCTTATAGCTCTAGTGTGCTCCCAAAGAACTGTTAACTATGGATACCATGTGGCAACTATGGTAACTGTATGTGGTAACTAAACATTTCATTTATGGGCCCACAGCATTAATTACTAACTTATTCATTTGCATTTGTCCAGTGGTGCGTGCACCTTGCGAGTTATTAGACGCAGTGTCATCGTTATGGCGAAATGAGCGACATTTGAAAACGTGCACAAATGCTCGTCGAAACTGAGGGTTGAGGATTCCATAGATGATTGGATTACCACAGCTACTAGTAAACATCACATAAGCACAAATCGCAAACACGACACGCGGCGCCACAATTCCTGCCGTCTCGAACAATACCACAGACGAGGCAGGAATCCACGTGATCATAAAGAAGCACACTACAGCAAACGTGCACTTCAAGAGTTTGATGTCCGTTGTGTGTCCAGCTGTAGAGTTTGGATTGTGTGCGTTAATGTTTGCAGTGCTTGATTTGACTGTTTTGTAGATCTTGTAGTAGCAGATACTGATGACTATGGTCGCCCCATTCACAACACCACCAGCAATCATCAACACATAAGAAATATGTTTCATATCCCAGAGCAAGGTGCACACGGAAATCTTATTGTGGTATTGTATGACACCCCATCCATAGAGTGGAGGAGTGGACAGTAGAATCGCTGTAATCCACACAATTAAGCAATAAACAAAAGCACTGCGTCGGCTTTTAAAATACTTTCGATAGGTAGTAGCACTTCTGACAACCCTGACGTAACGGTTAACTGCAATCAGCGCCATTGAAAGGAGGGCACACAACGAAATACTAAACGTGATGAACCCCGACCAGGGACAGATTGCATCATTTAAAACCCATTCTCCATTGAGGATAGATAAAACCCAGAGAGGCATAGTTGAGACTGCCATGCAGACATCAGTCCAGGCCAAACTTTCGATAAAAACATTAGTTATAGAACGAAGGCGAGAATCTTTGTGGATGATGTAGATGATCAGTGAATTGCCAAGCAACGAGGCAATGGTGATGACGACAGCAAAAAACGTTTCGATGGTGACAAGAACGACTGTTCGGCCAAGCGGATCCTTTCTCTCTGATGTTGAATTCATCTTGAAGTCTAAAAGGGAAGAATGTCCAAATATGGTATTTAAGAACCAAATAAGGAAATGATTGTGCCGTGTAAAACATTGCATAATGATATATGTGTTTAACATATTTGTATTATTATTTCGCTATTCGTTCTGAATAAACGATAAGATACGGGATTGGAAATTATTGTGTTATTCAATTATATATATATTTCAATATTATTACAGCACCGATCAATACAACCGTACAGCCAAAGCCAGGCATAAATGGCTTGTGGAATCAGCAGTAAAAACACGTGCTTTACAGATTTGTTAACACTTTCAAGACTCAATCGGTACCTTGGAAATTCTTTAATTTGGAAATATCCAAACCTTTTGATTTCGATTCCAAGGTTTGTACGCTCAAGGTAGTTAAGGCCTGGGTCAGGAGCTTAAAAACGAAAAAATAGTTTTTTTGACGTTTAATCGTGGTGACTAGATAAGGTAACTAGACGAAACTTGGCACAATTATAGAAAACGTTAGGACAATTATACTTAACTTACTTAAGTTCTTGATGTTATTAAAAGAGCGAATTCAAATTTCGCGCCCATTCAGTACGATCCAGAGTTCTTGACAGTACGATGGATGACTGACAACTGAAGGTGATAGCTGCCTGGCACAGGCCCTTTTATAGCGCGGTTTCGTGTTTAAGGGTTAGAGTGATCACGTGACTACGTGATGTCTTTAGTTATTCATACGAAATTCGTTTTATTCTCCGCTCACGAGTTTTATTAACAAATACAAGCTGATGTATCTATCTTACTTCAATTACCGACTTCTACGAATCTCTGCATAGAGAATAGGATTTCGTTAACAATTAAGGATATATTTGCTAAAACAGGTCACGTGACCTGAACTTTTAAACGATTTTCCTTAATATTTCTTTTATCAACAGGCAAGTACAAGATGTCTACACAGCATGTTATTCAGCTCTATTAGAAGCATTGATTTTGATATTAAAATTTTTGCCACTTGCAAAACTCGAAAGCGGATCCACGAATTAGTGTTTTTCTCGAATATGACGTCATAGATCACGTGACCACCATAAAAAGCAAACCAAAATTTTAAGGATGTCAAAACTAACAAAACATATAAATATGACTTGAAAATGTATTTTCATTGTCAAGCAATTCTTCATTCTGTCTTCAAGGTCAAACAAGGTCAAACCCAGGCCTTAACTACCTTGAGCGTGAAGCGCGCGATTTCTCCATGCAGATCGTTGAATTACTTTTTAATGAAAATCTTAATAATATTCGATTTATCCATCTAACCTGATTAGAAGTGCTTCTTCGATTACCTTCCAAAGTTCACCGGATTTGGTTAAGAGCTTTCCTTACCACTTGAAACTACGTGATCTCTATTCTAAAGTTTTCACGGTAAGAGGGTATTGTTCACATTTATCAAACTCTTGAAAACTCATTAATGATTTATGAGGACAAAACAAAGGAAATCAATAACGTGAATGAGTTTTGGATACGTGGACGTCGTAATTAGCATAGCATTTCATTAAAGCCGAATCATGTACACGAGCAAGTTTTCCTTGACAAGGAAAAATTGGCGATGTTTTTGTCGTCTACACGAGCAAGTCTTCCTTGTCAAGGAAAACTTGTCAAGAAAAATTTGCTCGTGCACATGCGGCTTTAATGGTTTGAAAAGCTAGAACTCTAAAGAATGTTTCATCCGATACACAAACACATCGAAGTTGGTTAAAAAAACTAGCCGCATTCATGAAACGTGCTTCTCTGACCTTTCCATGCATGCAAACATGGAGTCACGTCGCTTTCAAATTGCTTTCTGGCGGAAATTCAGTTGGTAACCGCACATTTGTTTAGCAATCATTCAACGTGATTTGCATACTGTTCATACTGTTAACCGTTCTTCCATCGCAGACCTTATGAAAACTAGTGGGCGTAATTCTTCATACTAATCTTCCACCTGATCTACGTAGATGTACTTCTCTTGTCAGCTTCAAGTCCCAACTAAAGACCTTTCTATTTAAATCGACCTACAAGCTACAATAGTCCTATTTACCTTTATATTATATTATTTTCTTTTTTGTCGGTATGACAGCGCTTAGAACAGTCCTGTATAGGCGCTATATATAAGCAATTATTATTATTATTATTATTATTTAATCTGTTCAATAGGTAGTTTTTAATGCTATGAGAATGGAATTGTCAGTAATTTTAAAAACATAATAATAATAATAATAATAATAATAATAATAATAATAATAATAATAATAACAACTTTATTTATATAGCGCTTATACTTACACCTGTTTTCAAAAACGTTGTCCATTTACAAAATACAAAATAGTAAATAGTAAAAAGGAATTAATTAGAGAAGCAATAGATGTAAGAGATAAATACCGAGAACGGAGGCAATAAGCCAAATAGGCTTATTGCCGACGTTCGAGGTATTTATCTGACTTAGTTTAAATTTGTCAAGGTTTTCGCACGAAGCAATCTGAGGCATTTTCTGGTATTTTTTGGAGTGTTATTTAGCATGAATACTATATGAATAGCATGAAGAATCGAATAGCATTTCAGTGCTCATTATGAATTCACCGGGGTGTATTCATATACAACCCAGGGCTGTATGTGCATGGATACATCCCGGTGAATTCATAATGAGCAATTCAATTCAATTCTATTGTTCAACCGGTCAATACCGGAGATAAAGCCCTATGAATAACAAAGAAAACCGTGTCAAATTTAAACTAAAGATAGATAGATGCCTACAGCAATAAGCAATAAGCAATAAATAGCAATAAGCCAGCTGAGTCCAATCCCCTCCTCTCCAGAGCCGGCTACGCAGGCTAAGTTAAACGCACAGCAAGCACTTTTTCTTCCTTGACTTGAATACTTGAATCATGAGAGGTGAGAGCAACTATGGTGGGACCCAAAAATCAGTAAAGAATAATTTGAAGGTAGTTTCTGCTCTTTCTAAGTTTTCCCGTAAAAAGTGGCCCGGTCACTTTTATAAACTAAGCTTTGACATATTGTCTTCCATTTCCATCTAAATGGTTTCTGTTGTATTTAGAACAAGACGCTCATTGGGCGTTCACTCGTGCCCTGGTGCGATTGCGTTCTGAGATGGAGTAAATAAGAACCATCTGACCTATGCAACCTCAAGACGTACCAAGTACGTACTGATTCGGATATATGTATCTATGCTCACCGACAAATAGTCTCCCTCATCACGCAACTGTCATTGTCATTGTCATAACGTGCATTGAACGTATGATCAAAAACAAGGTCAAGTATCGGAGATTGTCACGGAAGAATGACTCTATTGTCTCTTCTCTTCGTCTGTCAATTTTGAGATAGCTGTGGCTTTGGCATGTTCTACCAATGGTGTGTGTTGGTGAGCAAAGATAGAGATCTACGAATCGTCGAGTTCAATCTAAATTTAGACGAGAATACACTTAGAATTTTGCCCCTTGACCTCCGGTGCATCCTGATTGGTTTGTGCTTTAATTTGTAATCTCTCTTGTGGCCAGACTTTTTGTCTCCTTTTGCCATATCGCAACCGGTACTTACAAAAAAAAATACGGTCTCGAATCTTAGACTCGGGCGCGTTCGATAAGGACGTTCAGTTTATAATTTAAGTTATTGACACTTCATAGATTTTAGTTCAGGCAGAAATATCTAGGAAATTGTTCATTTGCATCGATCACTGAAATTAAGACGTTTTTGATGTTTCAACGTGTAAAACATTACATAATGGTAATTATAATGATATATGTCTTTCTCAGATAAAATGAAACTCTATAGATTGATAAACTATTGATCAATCTAAAGACACTGACCTGGAGATCGTCGAGAACATCTGCTGAGAATGCTCTGCAAGGAAAGATCACTGAATACGAACAAACATTTCCTAATTTAGTCCATTAACATTATATGCTCTTGAAATTTGATGTCTGCAGTACTCGATAACAAAAAGAATGGTATAAAGGTTCATTTCTAAAAACTCAATATTCTTCAATAGCAATAGGAAGGCTGTAAGTACCATGATATATACTTCGAGTTGAAGTAATATTTTTAAATAAAAAATAATATAATATAATATAATAATAATATTTTTAAATAAAAAAGGCCGACAATGAGGACCAGTCTTGAACTACTTCTAAAACGAATTAATTACTCGGGAGGAATGTGTTTATTACTTGTGTCTAAGTTTAATTTGAAATAGTATTTCCTGTCAGAAATTAAGTTATTCATTTATATGATATTTCTATTCCAAGGACTTGAAATAATATTTCAAAGTACTCTAGAGCGGACTTGAAATCAATCCAAAGTACTCTAGAGCAGACTTTCCGGGGTATCCAGTTCCATCATGTGACCAAATTGAGGGCACCAAATTGAGGGCACAATTGTTGGCTGTTTACCTCGTGAATAATTAATGAGTTTTTGAAATAAACTTACCTACCTACCTACCTATATGTTCTCAGCATTAGGGTTGTAATATCGCCTTGTTCATGGCATAGCTGTCAATTATACTAAGTACCGTCCACACGTAGAAGCCAACTGAAACTCGATTTTCGTTCAGCTGTTTTCGGGTCTTCTGAGTGCATATGAACGAAAATTCGTTGAAAATTCGTTGGAAATTCAAAAACTAATATATAACGCACACAAAAAGGTTGTTCACACCGAGGCTAAAACATGCTTTAAAGTGGTTTAACTAAACATGTTTAGAAAATTGGCTACAAACGCCATGCAACATTTAGCACAAAACTGCTAGTAAACTGTTGGTTGTGTTGCATGGTTAATAATAATACCACTGAAATAGAGCAGATTTCGAATGACTGTGAAAAACTTACGGCACGGACGTGCCGTGCCGTGACCGTGATGATTTAGGATTTCGAATGAATCCGTGCCGTGACCGTGTCGTGCCGTGCGCCGTGGTTTTTCACAGTCATACGAAATCTGCTCTAGTTGCGCTACGACCGCAACTATTTCACACATTTCGCCAAAATCATGGTGGTTTAGTGTTTTCAGACTGGGTCACTAAACATTGGATTTGATATAAAAAATATTTCTTGATTGATCTTTGAAGGATGATAACATGGGTATGTGTTTCTTAACCACACGCATGTAATTTGATTCATCATGTGATTGATATTTTCTTTATTTAACTTTGGATGGAATCAGTTTGATTTGAAAACTGTTTCTTGTAGGCCGATTTGCGGCGAAGAGCCGGTCACGTAGCTATGAGCCCCGATATGAGACATAAACTTCCAAAGCGGGCTTTGCACAAAAAAATGCAACTTTGGGTTTGAACTTTGGTAAAGTGTAGAATTTACAATGTAAGCTGACAGTCAATGAGTTTTCTTGTTCCTTCGACAATTCTCTTGAAAACAAGATTTGCTTTGGTTCATCTACTCGAAATAGTCACGCAGTTTGACCTTTGGGTCACATTTCATGTCTGTAATCGGGAATTTCAGTTTGTCTGGGTAATGAATGCATAGCCTCCTCCGCCGGCAGGCATCACTGCATGTATGGCGCGCCAATCTGGACAATAATACTTCTGTTGAATTATATACGACTTGCTGTGAATATATACGGCTTGTTCGAGAAATATATACGACTTGTTGTGAATATATACGACTTGTTGTGAATATATACGACTTGTTGTGAATATACAGTCATTTTCAAAAATTCTGGCCGCTACGAAATATCAATATATCAATATATCGGATGCATTATGGGTAATTAAATAATCGAAAATTCCCTTAAAGCGGGTTAACGCCAGCAAAGTTGGTAGAAATATTTAGTATAATGCTTGTTTTAGTCTTACGTTTGTTGTTTGCACATTTTGCTTCATTTAATAAGTTAGGAAACTCAAAATAGTATTATTTAATTACCCATAATGCACCCGATATATTGATATATTGATATTTCGTGGCGGCCAGAATTTTTGCAAATGACTGTATACGACTTGTTGTGAATATATACGACTTGTTGTGAATATATACGACTTGTTGTGAATATTATACGACTTGTTGTGAATATATACGACTTGTTCGAGAAATATATACGACTTGTTGTGAATATTATACGACTTGTTGTGAATATATACGACTTGTTCGAGAAATATACGACTTGTTGTGAATATTATACGACTTGTTGTGAATATATACGACTTGTTCGAGAAATAGGCGACTTGTTGTGAATATTATACGACTTGTTGTGAATATATACGACTTGTTCGAGAAATAGGCGACTTGTTGTGAATATATACGACTTGTTCGAGAAATATACGACTTGTTGTGAATATTATACGACTTGTTGTGAATATATACGACTTGTTCGAGAAATAGGCGACTTGTTGTGAATATATACGACTTGTTCGAGAAATATACGACTTGTTATGAATATATACGACTTGTTCGAGCCGAAATATACGACTTGTTGTGAAACTGATACGACTTGTTAGCCCGCGGTGAATCGGTCAGCAGATTGTGGCGAGTACTTCATATAACGTTATCGAAGTGGACCAAAGACACTTTATAAAATAATTTAGATATAACGCGCGCTGTGATTGGTCAAAACACCGTTTTAGATGAGAGTTTATAAAATAACTTTTATATAACGCGCGCTCTGATTGGCTGATTAGCCGTGTTTCATGAGGCTATGCAAACACGGTTTTCGGCCAGGACATGTCAAAGAGCGATTCAGTGAATTTGAACGACATTTGTTTGTTGTCAAAAATCATTTTATTTACTAAATACATTTTTAACAACGACGATGGAATCATATTTCTTTCTTGTTATCTCTAGTTTGTGTTGTCCAGTTATGTTGTTGCTGTTTTCAAACTGAGAAACTTCAAGTTTTGTCAATAACAAAAATTTCAATACGCTTACGCTTCAAATTCAAGAAGCGACGACAAATGGTTGAAATTTGTGTACAATATCGAAGAAAAAATAAATATCTTAACTGTTCAGGATTCTCAAACACATACTCAGTCGTTTGTTGAAATGTAGAGCTAATAAACGATACCATTTCCATACTAAACGAAGCGTTTCTTGTAGCTACAAACAACAAATTTAAGCTTGCAATAAGTACGGCCTTACAGCCGTGTGTGAAAAATGTCCAACTGTACAGCAAAGTTTTACCTCTTTCTCCAGCAAGAAAATTGTTTAAGAGAAAACAATAGCTTCTGGTGTCTCAGGAACGTCCATCTTTGACTTATTCTAGTCGAACAAAGCGAGGAAATCATAGAAAATACGACAAAGACTGCATTTCGGCTACTTGACTTCGGCTACTTCTCCATTCATCAAATTCACAACTATTTCAGATTGTTTTGGCGATTCATTGTCAGTATATCGACTTTTCTCACTTTGCTTCCTTTTTAAAGTGCTACTTAGACGAAAATCGGATGAAATTTAACTTAGCTGAAACTTCACTGAAATAATCTCAAAGAGCCATACAATCACTGGTTAATGTGTTTTCTCAAAATTCCTATGAGAAGTATTCCATTTTTATGAATCTTTAGAAGTGTCAGTGAGGTCATCTACTCAACCCTAACAATCAACACAGCTTGGCTCCATACATTTCTTTGTGTTTAGTTTCTTGAATTATTTTATTTCTATGAAGCTAAAAGTTTGGGTGAAAGAGTTTTCTTACATTATTTGTGCTTAGGATTGATTGTCTGACCAGTTGTCTTCAATGCAGAGCTGTTATCTGAACAAAACATTGAGATATTTTGACTCACAAAATACAAAGAAATGTATGGAGCTGAATGTTGGGTTGAGTAGATGACGTCACCGACTCCTCTAAAGATTCATAAAAATATAGTACTTCCCTCTGGAATATCGAAAAAAGATTTTAACAAGTTATTATTAGACCCTTGAAGAAATATTCAATGAAGTTTCAGCTAAATTAAATTTCGATCGATTTTCGTCTAAGTAGCACTTTAAGTGTACAGAGTTCACATAAGAAGTCCAGAAAATACATATTTCTGTAGTTTTCTATCAAATTATGAGTCGCTTTGTCTAAACTTGATTTCTTTCGTGAAATTTCATTGGATATCACGCGATTTCTGACGCTTTTCAGGAGAATCGCACATTTGATCACTGAAAACTTGCGTAAATAAATATAATATTCCTAAATAACCTTGTAGTTATTTCTACGTCATGACCTTGCAAGACCTTGAAGCGATGCAGTGGATTTGATCGATACCAAATATATCAGTATTTTTCTGCTGTTAAACATGTTTTACAACAAAAGCCATAGAATTAGCTTTTCTTGTTTTCCGCCGGTCAAGTTGAAGTTCTATGTAGATGTGATTTTGCTGTTTTGAAACCGAAAATTTGCAAGAATTGAGTTTAAAACACACCAAAAACTCCCAACTGAAACTGGCGACGAATCGTCCACTTTTGTCCTCAAATCACAATAAAAAACGAAAGATAACTAAATAATCTAACTGCTCAGTTTTCTCAATCACATACTAACCGTTCTATGAGTTCTATATAGCTACAGATATTTTCTCAAGTTAACGAATGAAAATACTAAGCAAAACGATCGATGAAACAAAACAGAGCGATTCTTGTAGCAGCTACAAATTGACAAGTTTTAGCCTGAAAGTGATCTCTAGTAAAATATGTCAAAGAGAAAAAATATTGTCATATGTCTCAAAAACGTCCATCGTTTATACATTCTTGTCGAGAAAAACGCTGAAACGATTCAAAAATACGACAAAAACTGTGGATATTTGGCTACCTGACTTCCTGCTCATTCATCTAGTTGTCAAATATTTCAAAAAGTTGGCGATTCGTACGACTTTTCTTCGTTTTTCGTATTCACAAACTGATAATGGAAGCCGTAAGAAGCATTCTAGCTTCTTTAATTTTCTGACAGAAAATAGTATTCTTCAAAACGTCGCTTGCCAATAAATTTGATTTCTTTCGTGAGATTTGATTGGACGATTTCTGACGCTTTTCGATCAGGAGAATTGCAAATTTGATCAGCAGAATCTCGCGTAAATAAAGGGTTTTTTCAAAAAGAAATCACTGTAGTTATTTGATAAAAGAAATATAAAACAGTTTTCCGTGTTATATACTCTGATCTAAACACTTGGGATGTTGGGAGAACACTTGAGAAGCTGGAAACCACTCTGCTATACGCGTCATGGTTTCCTACGCTTCTCTCGTGTTCTCCCAACATCCCGCGTGTTTAGATCAGAGTATATAACACGGAAAACTGTCTTATATTCCTTAATTCTAATACATACACACATACATATCATTTCCCATACCCCATACCTGAGCATTTATCAGTGTCCATTGCTATCCATAGCTGTCCATTATTATCCATAGCTGTCCATTGCTATCCATAGCTGTCCATTGCTATCCATAGCTGTCCATTGCTATCCATAGCTGTCCATTGCTATCCATAGCTGTCCATTGCTATCCATAGCTGTCCATCGCTGTCCATAGCTGTCCATCGCTATCCATCGCTGTCTATTGCTATCCATAGCTGTCCATCGATATCCATAGCTGTCCATTTATATTGCTTTCCATAGCTGTCCATTGCTATCCATAGCTGTCTAATGCTATGCATAGCTGTCCATGATTATCCATAGCTATCCATAGCTGTCCATCACTGTCCATCGCTATCCATAGCTATCCATTGCTGTCTATTGCTATCCATAGCTGTCCATAGCTGTCCATCGCCATCCATAGCTATCCATAGCTGTCCATCGCTATCCATAGCTATCCATTGCTATCCATAGCTGTCTATTGCTATCCACGCATAGCTGTCCATCGATATCCATAGCTATCCATAGCTGTCCATTGCCATCCATAGCTGTCCATCACTGTCCATCGCTATCCATAGCTATCCATTGCTATATCCATAGCTGTCTATTGCTATCCACGCATAGCTGTCCATCGCTATCCATAGCTGTCCATTGCCATCCATAGCTGTCCATTACTATCCATAGCTATCCATTGCTGTCCATTACTATCCATAGCTGTCCATTGCTATCCATAGCTGTCCATCGCTATCCATCGCTATCCATCGCTATCCATAGCTGTCCACGTGATCACTTCAAGCCAATCATTTCGTTCAAAAATGGTACAAAACACTCCAGTGAGACAAAATTCCGAACGGACATGTTACCACTTCAGAGATCAGTTTCTATAGTTAGAAGAGATTTGAAAATTTTATATAATGTTACAGAAAAATTGAACGCTAAAATATTCTTAAAATCCAAAAGAAAATAAACCACATATAAACTTATTTGCGAATTAATTTGATCAGCTGAACGTTGTGGGGGGTCGCTGATGGAGTCGTTATTACGAGCCTCTATTTGCAAACGTATTTCCTTTATAGAAAGCAAATTAGAACTTGACATCAAGATTCTAAAAAAGGCCGAGTTTTGGTATAGGTTGTTAAAGGTTACATGCAACCAATCAACAAACTTTTAATCAATAAAAGATAATCATGTTGTAAATACTCTGGCAAAGTTTTATAGTTCTACCTTCATTAGTTTTCGAGTTATAACAGTTTGAAGTTGCCTAATGAGCTGTTTCCGAAGAATACCCGAAGACATTTTATATTTGACCAAGGTGGACTTGTGACGTCACTGTACTGTTGGAAACGCTTCGTCCACTACTACGTTTAGATTGTATATTACATCATTTCTCTATACCTTTCAAACTACCTTTGTGTACTGAAGATGGTGTTTGGGTCAAAAGTGACTTACTGAACGCGAGTAAAAATCTGAGAACTTTACAATAGATGAAGTGAAGATGAGCCGTTTTGAATAAGGCTGCTCTTATCATGAAATATAACCGGCAAAATCTCTCGAATGAAAAATCAGAATCAATTGTTTTCTAAGACTTTGTTTGGAAAATGCATTGGATGGAACACCTCTTGCCATCCAATGCATTTTCCAAACAAAATCTTAGAAAACGATCGATTTTATTTTAAATGCCATTTCTCCTGGGTCAAACATTATGGTCTGAAACTTCGCCCTTTTACTAATTTCTAGCTGCTCTTTTCATTTCTGGAGTTCATTTTGACACTGCTGTTCGATTTATGGGAGTTAGGGTCACGTGACCTCTTAGTGCAAGTCGCCTATTGTGTGGCTCAGCACATTCTGCCGTATTCGGTATGATTATCAGAGTATAATCCACATCTATTCGATAGAAAGATGGAATCATTTGGGGATAGGGTATTATTCGAGTTATGCGCATTTCAAATTACACGCATCATAGTTCGAATTACACGCTTTTTGAGTTACGCGCTTGACCACACCCAAATCTGTCTTTGCCACACCCAGCGCATAACTAAAAGTGACTCAGAGAATTTAGTGAGTTTGAGTTACGCGATGTGTTCATAAAACGCACTAAAAAGTTTTGGGGAGTTCGACTTAAACATTTTTTATAAAAGACTAAAAAAACAAGCACATCGCAGAGGCGTGATCGAGGTAACATGAATAGTCTACTTTACTAAAAGGTGCAGCAAACAAACAAACAAAAAGGAATTTTACAAATAAATTAAACAAGCATATATATTTTTGTTATCAGAACAACGTACAGGCCAGGCATATAGTCCCACCTATAATCCCACCTATATTCTGCTCTAACATCATTCCATATGAGTGAGGCAGCAATTTGGTTTGCCCACTCTCATCGGCAAAGTGTAGAAGCAATATGAACGTTGTTCACCAAACAAAAATAATGAATTTATACTCTATTTATTAAAGCTATGGTTTGAAATGCCCGGCATAATAGTCTATGGATACACAATTTCAAAACTTGCAGTGAGTGAAGTTTGACTATCAAAAAGTTGAAAAATTTTGAGCAATTTTGTGCAAAAAGTTCTAATTAATTATGCAAATTAATCGGCTTCGTATAATATTTCCTTCAGATATTAGGAAGCTAACTTAAATTGTAGGTGTTATATTCAGTTATCATTGATTATTTAGTTTTTAGAAGACATCAGAAGTTTACTTTTCAGATGGTTTACTTTCCGTGATTTTTGCTATTTTGAAGGATTTGCTTCACCACGATGTGTTTCAGTGGATGTCAGAAGACCGTTATTTTAGTCCCCAAAAATTTAAAAGCTTTTTTCAATAGCAGTTGGATAAAGTATGTAAATGTGTTTGGAAGCTTTAGAATCTGAGCGTTACCATCAGAGTTATCGAAGCCAGAATATAGGCCAAAATAAGGCATTTTTTTAAATATAAAAGTATGTTGCGCCCGCGATGCGTGTGCACGGTTGCTATAGCAACGGAATCCATAATTACCTGTGAACGGAAAAGACTAAGGATGGTTCTTTCACATGACATTATTGTTGTTCATGAAAGAGCTATAATATGCAGAGAAATTGCAGCACGAGCTCAAAGATGGAGAAATCATGCTACGCAGATGACAATGAAATGACAGATGATTACTCGATCTAAGGAAACAGAAAACCAAACCTCACACAACTTGAAAAATACTTGTGTTTCTTCCATCGATGAGCAATTATAAGATACTCCAAGCCATGTAAGGTAACTACAATAACAACCCCCCACACTGGGAACCTCAGCGTTGAAGTAACAGTAAATGAAGATTCTACAAGTTCTGCGATTGTTGAACCTGCAGAGAGCTTTACTAGCATGGAGAACAGAGAATCTGCATGTGGGAGTGGATTGCAAAACACTCGAGAGCAAGTGAACAATCAACTCATTGATGTAATTAATAAGAATCAAGTGACAATAATACTTGATGATATTCTCAAGAAAGATATCAATAGACTGAACTGTTGTGCTAAATCATACCAATGTAAAAGCTGTGGAAATGTATTTGAACGATTGGAAAGTCTGAAAGTGTTACTTGTGTTCTTTACCTTCTTTTTGTTTGATTTTAGAATAATACTATAACTATGGTCAAATTTGAGAACAATCTTCTTTTACTTGCGTTGTGTTGTCATACTACAGTAATCCGGACAGAGACCACAAAACATGTGCCCCGCCCCCTTATGTTACATTCTCCAGTTACTAAGCATCGAGTTACAAAACACTAGCTAACACTCGCCCCTCCTAAAGAGATGTCATCCGTGACATTTGACAATGGTTTTTCTAAAACAATTTGTTTGTTACATACTTGTTGGTTCATTCTAGTTAACAATGAATACACGTAATTAGATTCTTGGTAGGTTGATCAGGCCTTCCGATCTATTGTTCTTCTTGCTGTCCATGCTAACCAACTGATGTATGGGCTAGTTCTATAAACTGTTAATAATCATACATGACTGTTATGTAAAGGTGTAGAAACACCTGATGTTCTCAAACGTTTTTTTAATACAATATATATAAAAATGATATAAGTGTTCATTGTTCATTGTAGACTGCTTAGTTGTAAACTGCATGTGGTACCCTGTATCCATACGTCGGTGGTACGCTGTAGCCATACGTCTGTGGTACGCTGTAGCCATACGTCTGTGGTACGCTGTATCCATAAGTCTGTGTGGGTTGAACTTGCGTGGGTGGCCAGTAATATGGTATCTGTGTGTTGTACACATTATCAGGATATACAGTCACTGGGTTGAGGTACACTGGGTTCCCAGGAGCCAAATAGGTGAAAACTGACGGTTGTCTACGAATCCGCCTCGGACGTCCTTGGATGGTTTCTTCGTTGTTTCCCGTTGTACTGTCATTATCTTGATTCTGTGTAGCATCGTCATCGTTGTTTCCCGTTGTACTGTCGTTACCTTGATGCTGTGTATCATCGTCACCTTGCGACTGTACTTCCTCTGTATGCTCAGGTACACTCTCTACTTCCGTCTGCTCGTCGTTGAGGCTAACATGTAGAGATGTGTCACCAACAGATTCTTCTTGCGGTAAATACATCGTGAATGTAAGTAATTCGTCTTCATCTGAAGATCCGTCATCAGGAGCAGGAAACGGAGTTGGAGGTCTTTTCGCTACACGCCTCGGCCTTGCATCTCGTCGCAAATCTGGTTGTTCTACTGGTAAATAACTACATGGCAGAAGTAGATTACGGTGAAGTGTACGATCTCGCCCCCTCCCCGATTCTGGGCGAAGTACATACACAGGGCTGTCTGGCCTCTTACGCGATACCACCACATGGATTTCGTCTTCCCAGTATGCGCGGAGCTTCCCTGGTCCACCACGTGGCGTCAAATTGCGTACCAATACACGGTCTCCCGGTTGTAGTACAGATGATCTTAGTCGTTTGTCATGTTGCTTCTTTCCTTTCACAGCGCTCTGGTTTGCAGCTTTACTGGCCTTAGCATAGGCCTCTTCCATAGCGCGTTTCCACTTTTCCACATATTTAGGATACGAAGTATCGTCTTCCTCAGATTTCAAATTAAAAACTAAATCAATAGGCAGGCGAGGTGGCCGTCCAAACAACAGTTCGAATGGGGAATAACCGGTTGCCTCATGTTTCGTACAGTTGTAAGCATGTACCAATTTGTGTACGTGGTCTTTCCAATTGGCTTTGTATTGTTCAGGCAGTGTCCTCATCATGCCAAGAAGAGTTCTGTTCATCCTCTCTACTTGACCGTTGCCTTGGGGGTGGTAGGGTGTCGTTCGCGAGTGCATGACTCCCGTTAGTTGTTCTAAGCTCTTGAACAACTTGTTCTCAAATTCACCTCCCATATCGTGATGTAATCTTGCCGGGTAACCAAACCTCGGGATAAAGTCGTTGAAAATCTTCTCTGCCGCAGTGCTCGCAGTCTTGTTCCTCGTTGGGTAAACTTGTGCGTATCGGGTGAAGTGATCTACAATCACCAAGAGGTACTCGTAGCCCCCGGAACTACGCTCAAGGTGTACGAAGTCGATTGATACCAATTCGAAGGGTGAACTTGTGGTGATTGACTGGAGCGGTTTTCTAGTCTGAAGGGTTGGTTTCCTTTGTTTGAGACATCGGCATACTCTGTTGATGTAGTGTTCAATGTCTCTTCTCATGTATGGCCAATAAAATCTCTCTCGCGCTAAAGCTAGAACCCGATCAGTGCCGAGGTGGCCCATCTCTTCATGTAACTCTCTGTAAACCCTCCTTCGAAAAACCTTTGGAAGAACTACTTGCTTACCATGGTATAAGATGTCAGTTCTTTTGTCAATGTGTAATTTCGAGATTTCATACAAGTACTTACGAACTTCTGTCGACTCCCTTCGTCGCTCTTGTGGTGTTGGTTTGCGGTTTGATTTCACATACTCCAGTGTACGGCTAATGCTACGGTCCTCACTCTGAGCTTTAACAATGTCAATCATCCTGACCTGATTGATCGATTGCGCAGATGGTTGTCTTGTTTCCGTTTGGAGTACTTCGATATTGTCAGTCACCGCAGATATCCACACCGTGTCACCTTGGCCTAGAGATTGCGCTGATGTGACTGATACCGCTACCTCGTCTCGTGGTACACTCTCTGTACATGCAGCCATATACCTCTCAAAGTCACCAGGTAATCTCGAAAGACTGTCGGCATCGATATTTATTCTCCCAGGGCGATACTTTATGTCAAAATTAAAGTCTGTTAACTCTCCTATCCACCGTAATCCTGTGGCGTTAAGCTTTGCAGTTGTTAGTACATAGGTCAATGGGTTGTTATCAGTGTATATAGTAAAATGAGGACTATAATAAAGATGATCACGGAATTGTTCACATACAGCCCACTTTAGGGCCAGAAACTCCAATTTACCTGAATGTAAATGATAATTCTTTTCTGCTGCCGTAAGGGCGCGGGAACCGTATCCTATCACTCGCATTTTGCCTTCTTGCCGTTGATACAGAACCGCACCAAGTCCATCATTTGACGCGTCGGTATGCAGTACAAAAGGTTGACTATGGTCTGGGTATGCCATTATCGGTGGAGTAGTTAGGCAGTCGATCAGCCGTACAAGGGATGCTTGATGTTGCTGAGTCCACGTAATCCGCTGCTTAGATGACACGGTCTTGTCGTTAGTGCTTAGACGGCTTTGTCTTGACCTATCCCGGTCCCCGCTTCGACTATCTCGTGGCGCTTGTAGTAAATCAAACAACGGTCTTGCAATCTTTGCGAAGTCCTGAATATAACGCCGATAATACCCCAGCAGTCCAAGGAGTTTCCTGACTTCCCCTACGGTAGACGGTTTTCGCTCTTTCAACTCCATCACTGCTTTCGTGTTAGCCGGATCAACCCTATATCCTTCCGCCGATACAATTTGGCCAAGATACTTAACTTCTGATTTGAAAAGCTCGCACTTCTTGGACTTTAGCTTGATGCCGTGTTGTCGTAGTTGGCGAAGAACTAGTCTGACATGCTCGACGTGTTCATCAAACGTTTCACTAAAGACTATCACGTCGTCTAAATATGGGATACAAATGTTGTCCCGCAACCCCTCAAGGCAGTGTTCCATAAAACGCTGAAACTCGCCAGGTGCATTCATGAGGCCAAAGGGAACCCTAACCCACTCGTATAATCCCCACGGGGTGATGAAGGCTGTTACGTTACGAGAGTCGGGGTGAATAAAACCCTGATGGTATGCTTTACCCTGATCAAGTAACGTGAACCAGTGGTTACCGCCTAGATTCTCAAGAACTGTCTGGATGCGAGGCAGGGGGTGTCTGTCTGGAATGGTCTTCTGGTTCAGTCTACGATAATCGACGCACAGTCGTAAACTCCCGTCTTTCTTCCTGACACACACGACTGGGGACGAATACGCCGATCTTGACTTTCTAACCCACCCTTTGTTAAGCAGATCTTCGACATAGTGTTTTACCTCTGGGTATAGCGGCTTGGGAATTGAGGTATAGCGTTGCTGCACGGGAATAGAGTCAGTCAACTGTATTGTCATTTGTAATTCACTCGCGCAACCTATGTCGTCTTCACCCGTTGAAAATGAGGCTGACTCTTCAACTAGCATTTGCCGCGCCTTATCTTGTTGTTCTTTAGTTAAAGTGCTTAAGTCAATATCCTCGATTCTTACACGTGTTGATTGATTATCGACAGAGTTATCTTGTAGGTCGTGTACGTTATTAAATGGTGTCGCACTACCTGAAGTATCCAACGCTGGTGCAGTGACCTTGTCTGTGACTGGTGTTTCTTTCAACTCTACTTCAAGGGGGGTAACTGAATTTACTAGTTGTAAACTTCCAAGTACTGTCCTTCCTTTTAACACAATGTCATGACTAGAATAATTACTTAGCTGGATGCTAACTCTGTTAGAGAATGCTTTGATTGTCGTTAACTGCGTCTCTGGCACCGTCACGCCGTCTGGCCAATCCTGGATGGTACTAGCTTCAAACAAAACCGGAAGTTTGTTAGTATTGGGCCCCACCCTTGCATAACATGAAACGTACATTGACTGCCCTCGTGGGATTACGACACTTTGTCTTGTTGTTTTCACTGTACAAAGTTCTTCTGGTTGCTTAGCTCGAACAAATTGTACAAGTGCGTCGATCTTATTACTCTTTACTCCTACCATACATTCGCTGAGAATGTCAGCAAGTTGTTTGTCTTTGTCAATCGTAGGGTCGATAGAAGTACGCCTAGAGATCTCTTCGATTACGTTATAACCAATAATAGGCGAGTCGAGCGGATCTCGGGATAACAGAAATGGAACATCTACTTCACAGTGTGAGTTTCCGTCACGCAACTTAAACTTAACTTCTATCAAGCCCTCATAAGGAAGACATGTTCCATTCGCGGCCTTTAAGTCTAGTTCGCGTTCTCCTAATAACTCTTCAATTCCATGTACTTCTGCATCCGGTAAATTCCGTTTGACCCATACAAGCGAAAGTAGCGAGACTTGCGCGCCCGTGTCCCATAGCACTTCGGCTGGCACTCCATTTAGCGAGCATTTCACCATACATCGCCGTCCCACTAAACTTACGAGTTGCGAATGTTCTTTCGGCGACAAATGGCTCACGTAATGTCCATCATCCGTGTTTGTCGAGTGGCATGGCTTAGATAATTGTTTTATCGCGTTACAAAGCGCCTTGTGTTTTATCCAATGTTTAGTCTGACAGATTGTCGAACAGTATCTAACTATGTGGCATTGAGAACATTTCTTAAATTGGTTCTTACTGTCGACTTTCCCACAGGACATACAAGTATGGGACGTATTCGATTGTGCGGCTACTGGTTGTCCCTTGACTGCAGCCGCCTGGCGTTTTCCGACTCTCGTTCAGCCCGACAACCTCTGGCAAAGTGGGTTGTCGATCCGCACTTGTAACAGTGATTGCATCTATCCATTCCTTTCTCTTCACAATCTCTACAAAGGCGAAATCTCGACGATCGAAATTGTGATTGGCCGGCGCTATTGCTTTCATTGTGATCTAATCTTGGGCGCGATTGATTGACGACCCCTTTAAGATATGCCAGATCGGCCTGGACAGCTTCCAGCGTGGCGAAGAGCTTGTTTGGTTTTTCATTCTTATTGGCAACTGCATTTACCCCAGACTGACCCTCCCCCTCACGGTGGGAATTTTGAGTAATTTGATGGACCTTTACCGCTTTCTTGGACACATTCATTTTGTTGAACCGCTCAGCTTCGGCTGATACGGCAACGTTGACCTTTTCCATTAACACCTCATCGGTAACGCCATCCATTTCTAAATAAGGACGTAACTTTGCTCTGACTGATTCATCTACTAGCCCCGTCTCCACTACATGCACAAATAGGGCCTGAACTAACAGAGGATCATATTTTATGGCACCCTCACTCTGTTTCGAACTAAGAATAACTTGTTGCCGTAAGTTCATGGCTCTAATCAGAAAATCTTGAGGCGTCTCTTTGACGTCTTGGCATAACACTGACAGTTCTTGGTACAACTCGGTACAACTCTTTTGTTTGAAGTGAACTCTCAATATTTTCTTTAGGCGTGTCAGAGATAGATCAGAAACCAACTCTAAATATGGCCTGAGCCTTGAATTTACACTAACAGCGCGAATAACAGCTTCTATAATTTCGTGCTCCGAGTATCCTGTGGTTAACCCTGTGTCAATCTGTCTCATAATACTTATGAATGTCAGACTATCCTTAGTGCTATCAGCCCCAACCACGCCGTGAATCTTAAAATCCTTCTTGAGAACTTTTCCCACGTCAATGCTTACCTTTTGAGAAGGCTTCTTACCAGATACTGAATCCGAGCTAACCCAGCTAACTTCAGATGTGTCCAATGGGGGAGGGTTTCCGTTTATGAAATCACCAATCTCTGCTAAGAATTCCATCTTCTTTGGCGATTTCTCAACTAACTTTGCAATCCCCGCAACAACACATCTTGTGTTAGCAGGTCTCCTTGATTCCACAACTTGAATATCGAACCTTTCCGCCAATTCTAGCAAACGCTCACTGGACAATCCGTAGATCTTGGCCTCTAATTCAAATTGTGTATCTTCCACCTCGTGGTCTCCCATGCTGATCGACGTTCTTTTGCTAAGTATTCAACTTGACCATTTTAGTCCGCCGTTACACTCAGGAATTAACGTAACCTGAACAGCAGACTTCCCGTCTGAGCCCCCAAATGTTACTTGTGTTCTTTACCTTCTTTTTGTTTGATTTTAGAATAATACTATAACTATGGTCAAATTTGAGAACAATCTTCTTTTACTTGCGTTGTGTTGTCATACTACAGTAATCCGGACAGAGACCACAAAACATGTGCCCCGCCCCCTTATGTTACATTCTCCAGTTACTAAGCATCGAGTTACAAAACACTAGCTAACAAAAGTTCATGAGCGACTTCACACTGGTGTTAAACCATACCAATGTAAAACTTGTGAAAAGGCGTTTAATCGACCAGACGTCCTCACAGTTCATGAGCGCATTCACTCTGGTGTTAAACCATACCAATGTAAAACTTGTGAAAAGGCGTTTAATCGACCAGACGTCCTCACAGTTCATGAGCGACTTCACACTGGTGTTAAACCATACCAATGTAAAACTTGTGAAAAGGCGTTTAATCGACCAGACGTCCTCACAGTTCATGAGCGCATTCACTCTGGTGTTAAACCATACCAATGTAAAACTTGTGGAAAGGCGTTTACACGACAAGGATGCCTCACAGTTCATGAGCGAATTCATACTGGTGTTAAACCATACCAATGTAAAACTTGTGGAAAGGCGTTTAATCGACAAGGATGCCTCACAATTCATGAGCGAATTCACACTGGTGTTAAACCGTACCAATGTAAAACTTGTGGAAAGGCGTTTACACGACAAGGATGCCTCACAGTTCATGAGCGAATTCATACTGGTGTTAAACCATACCAATGTAAAACTTGTGGAAAGGCGTTTAATCGACAAGGATGCCTCACAATTCATGAGCGAATTCACACTGGTGTTAAACCGTACCAATGTAAAACTTGTGGAAAGGCGTTTACACGACAAGGATGCCTCACAGTTCACGAGCGAATTTACACTGGTGTTAAACCATACCAATGTAAAACTTGTGGAAAGGCGTTTAATGCTCAAGGAAACCTCAAGATTCACGAGCGAATTCATACTGGTGTTTAGTCATACCAATCTATAAGATTCATGGAAAGGGATTTAATCCACAATCAGATACAAATGTTCATATTAGCGAGTTTCAATACCGACTCAAACTTATTTAACAAAAAGAAAGTTGAGTAGTTGGAGCGAATAGAGTACGATTTTCCACGCGTCTATTTCAGGTGGTGCTGTGGTGCGTCTTTTCTCCCGTCGTGTCTTGTCGAGTCATGTACGCTTTAGTCTCGATTTTTTGTCGCATTGTATCGTATCTAAAATCTTACCCTACAGTTGTATTTATTGTCGTTAGTTGCTATGGTTACTATGTGTTTCCAGACCTCCCACGGTCATTCTTTGTATGGATAGTCACAGGTGTCGTTGACATATCGATGACAGATAAAAAAAAATTAACAGCTTTAATGGCCTTCAATTTAACTACAGAGACAAATTACTACAATACTAATGAAAATAAATACACAAAAAGAACTACCAAAAGGGTCAGGCGCGAACGGGAACTTGAGTCCCATGCAAGGCACCACCCCATGCAAGGCACCTCATCATCGTATAGCTTGTCGTTAGATATATAATAGTTTTATCTTGGTCAGTGTTTTATTTTATTTTATGGATTCTTAATTGATATTTCCATAGCTCGATATAATATTTGTCGTAGTTGTTCTGATTCCTACTGATTTAGATTCTATGTTCTTGTAAATAAAAGTTTAGATTTTCAAATTGGAATATACACTAAATTGAAGAATCGTTGTCGGGTTCAAAATCATAGAACATTGAAGCTGAGATCGCTAGGATGTATGGGTAAGCGGTAAATCAGCTAAGTTTTATGTAGTCAGAGGAACATTTCGGTGCTTATCGAAAGAAATGATCACTCTAAGCGGTCTTAGCTTCTATGTCTTCTATATTCTACTGATGATTTTGAACCCGACAACGATTCTTCAATTTAGTGTATATGTATTATATGTTTCATAGTTGTTTAGTCCTTCTCATTTAGATTCTATAAAAATAGGTTTTATTCTAGATTTTCAAATGGTAATACATGTATATATATGTTAGTTTTGTGGCCACGAGTATATTAGCTTTGCTATTACGTGTTGTCCTTGTAAAATAAATATATTTCTTACTTACTTCTGACTACCTAATATGAACGCTGAGCCTCAGTTTCAGTGCAACAAAACGATTTTCACACGGCCCTCATTTAGACAATATTGTACAGGTAGCCCGAGTCGGCTCAAAATGGACTTTGTGTTGAGGATTAGGGAGGGAGGGTTAGTTAGAGAGGGTTACAGAGTGAGGACTAGGAAGAGTGGGAAACATAGACCGTGTGTTCACACTAGGATGTTTCCAAGTCACTCACGGTTAGCAGACGTTCACACTGACATATGAGAGACCCGTTGGCGTTGGTTACGGTCAATTAGAGGGCAATTTTGGAGTTGTTTACCTGCGATTTCCAAGTCAACTGTTAGGAGGGTTAGAAACAGCAGCGTAAACTTCGGACCAATCAGCGCTCAAAGATATTTGATCCCGCGCGGAAACCACATTTGACATGTTAGCTAATTTATGCTCGGTCTTGAGAAAACTCTCGAGTCTTGAGTCCTCCAACAACCCGGCAAATGAAGTCGAAAGTAGATTTTGAAACACGAAAGTTTTGCTTCCACATTAAATCGTCGTACTTAGATCTTATTTGGTTTTTTTCCCGTAATACGGGTTGATATTTTACGAGTTGCGAATGTATTTGTCCGAGTCCCGAAGGGACGAGGAAAAATGCGAGTAACGAGTAAAATATCAGCCCGTATTACGGGAAAAAACCCAAATAAGTTATTTATTATACTACGTACTTTGAACGAAAACATAATTGTCCGTTTTTGAGTAAATTTATCTAATAATTATTTCAAAACCTTTCAAGGTCCGCGCGCTCTTTTACAATAACAAACACAGAGAATGACGAATCGCTCGCGCACGGAGCCAGCGCGCGCTTGAAACGGTTTTTCTTTCAAACTTTATCCTTGCTTTTGGATGATTTTTTGACTTTGTTGTTTTAAAAAAGAAATCGCAAGCGGTTTTCCATTGTCTGTACTCTTATTGACAATGGATTTGACATCACAAAATGTTCAAAACTTTGCAGTGAAACCGGTTTTAGAACTATGGTAATACGGCTTTCGAACTATGGTAATACGGCTCCATATTTTTCGAGTTCTCTTGACCTTATAAGGTAAAATTACGTAATAGTAGTATAATAATGATAATTATTTAGCATCTCGTTAAACCAAAACTGTGGTCTTGGAAGGACCCAAGCTTGGCGACCAACTGCAACGTTTTGCGTTCGCACGTCAATCCAATGCCGTAGGACTGAATATAGTATTCTGCGTCTTCTACAGCGTATTAAGACAAGACGCATGGTCCTCAGGACGCAGAGCCTGCCCCTCAGATGATTCCCTAGCGAACGAACACATCTTTGGGAATTATCTCTCAAATAGCCGATCAACAGAGCAAAGATATATAGAAGTTGTCTGCGATTCATGATGGAGCGAGCGAACACAACCTCTAGAAACAAACTAACAAAATTCAGACGCGGGAAATGTGATTGACATGTTTTGGTATCGTATTTCACTTGCGTGTCTAATGTGAACGCTTGCTAATTGCGAGTCCCTTGCTATTGGTACCAGTTCTAAGTGACTTCAACCGCCAGTGTGAACACGGCCAGAGATTCTCGGGGAAAAAAGCTGTTTCCCTCGGGACCAGTCAATAAGTGTTTATTATGACCCTTAGAGTGATTCCAATAAACCTGAGCACTACTAATTAGCTGACAGTGTTTATTAGAGCAGGAGGGAATTCTGTTGCGCGCATGTGCGACCAGTTGTGAGTTCAAGCGAAGCTAGCGAAGCTTCGACTTCAGGCCATCGAATGCGAGTTAACTTAGGATTTTAAAACGGTTTTATTGCTACTTCCAAGGCTGACATTGGACTTAACTGCCACCAGAGGCTATACGAAGACTTAGATATTTCAATTTATCATGGAAGAACGCAATTGGACTTTAATAGATTGTTCTAAAGCACTTTATTATCACTGCAAGCGAACATCCCTGTGTTGACAAAATGGTGTTTTGTTATTTACCAGCGATGGTTTCGCGTTTAATTTTTGCAAGCACTGAAGAAAATCTTCTACTGAAGTAGGGACGATGATAAGTACACATGTGATAGTGACTTGAATATACAACTTTGATGAAGATCGAAGGCGAAACGTTCATAGAATACAGTCTTAAACCTAGTATATTTTCATAAACCTTCTTGTATTAGCAAGTTTGATGCTTCATTAACTCGAAATCTACTATAGATCTCCCAAGTTTTGTGAGCAGAAATATTAAAAGCTATGCTGTCTAAAAAGCTATCTAAAATATTTTTGATTGGCAAAAATGGGGAAGATTGTGTTTTTGACCGATTTCTTCGGCATGTTGAGCCCAAATGCATATTTAACATAACTTTGCTCCCCCAAAAAAACAGTTTGGAATTGCATTTCTCACAATGTCTTCGTATCTTTTATAACTCCACAGTTACTAGTTGCAGTTAAGAAATATAAAACAGTTTTCCGTTTTATATACTCTGATCTAAACACGCGGGATGTTGGGAGAACACGAGAGAAGCGTAGGAAACCACGACGCGAAGCGGAGTGGTTTTCAGCTTCTCAAGTGTTCTCCCAACATCCCAAGTGTTTAGATCAGAGTATATAAAACGGAAAACTGTTTTATATTTCTTTTATAAAATAACTACAATGATTTCTTTTTGAAAAAACCGTTTATTTACGCGAGATTCTACTGATCAAATTTGCAATTCTCCTGAAAATCATCAGAAATCGCCCATCCAATCAAATCTCGCGAAAGAAATCAAAATGGCAAGCGACTCGACAACTTTTATCTGTGCCGTATCGCCGTTTAAGTAAGTGTTTTGACAGGAAAAACGTTTTCTATCAGAAAATTAAAGAAGAATGCTTCTTACGGCTTCCTTTATCAGTTTGTGTATCCTGTAAATACGAAAAACGAAGAAAAGCTGAGCTAATGAAGACGAATCGCCAACTTTTTGCCGAAATATTTGACAACTAGATGAATGAGCACGAAGTCAGGTAGCCAAATATTCACAGTTTTTGTCGTATTTTAAAATCTTTTCAGCGTTTTTCTCGACAAGAATGTATACACGATGGACGTTTTTGAGACATTTGACAATATTTTTTCTCTTTGACATATTTTACTAGAGATATTGTCCGGCGAACAGCTAAGCTTGTCAATTTGTAATTGTAGCTACAAGAATCGCTCTGTTTTGTGAGTAAGTTTAAGCTTATATTAAATACGGCTATCGTTGCTTGGTATTTTCAGTCGTTAACTGACTTGACAAACTATACATATCAAACTTATGTCCTGCATCATTGAACATTTGCTCCTGTTGGGATCCAGTATCACGCGGACAACGTTTTTTGTTAATGCTTTGTTTACTAATGCATGTGAGGCCCGATTGATCCAGCAATTTGTTCACTATGACCGCTAAATAAAGCAGATTCGTACGTGACTGGTTTATCATTTCTGAATTCATATTTTTCCTTTGACAATGTGTAAATCAGGTAGCTAAAATATAAGAGAAGATGGAAAAGCTGCATATGTATCACATATATATCACAAATTCGAACTAACTTATTGATCTCGTGCGTGTAAATATTGGAAATTGCCTTCAAAAAACGTCCTTTCCGAGCCATAATTTATTTGCGAATTCGCCGGCCTATGTAGCTTCTACATACAGACCGCGATACAGAGCACCAATATGATGTTCACAATTACCAAACAAAGAGTTTTAGATTTCATTTTGCCACCGCTTAATTAAGTTTAATATACATGTATTTTATATCAAAATGCGCGTACAATTACAGAGCATTAGAATCCGGCGGTAGGTTTTTGATTGACACAATTCCCAAAGAATTCAGAGGGATTTTGTGTGCAGCGTATGTCACGCTCTCCTATATCTCTTCAGAGATTTCAGTTCGATTGACTTTGAAGAAACGGAAAATGCCACCTTCAAACCTCTTTATTTGTGCTTGAATTGCCAGCTTATTCATTCCTTACATATTCGTCTTTTATATTCCGTTGGTAGGTTTTTGATTTGTATTTTAACAATGCAGTAAAAAGCAAAAATGTATCAAAATCATGCTGTTTTTCGCCTAAACAAGACTCGCCTCATCTGCATATGTGAAACAATGACCTTTTGTATAACATAAGTTTGATATGAACTCATAGAACGGTTAGTATGTGATTGAGAAAACTGAGCAGTTAGATTATTTAGTTCTCTTCGTTTATAGTGTGATTTGTCGACAAAAGTGGACGATTCGTCGCCAGTTTTTGGTGTATTTAAAACTCAATTCTTGCAAGTTTTCAGTTTCAAAACAGCAAAAAACTTGAACTTGAGAAAACAAGAAAAACTAATTATATGGCTTTCGTTGAAAATATGTAACAGCAGAAAAACAAATATTTGGTGTCGATCAAATCCACTACATCGCTTCAAGGTCGTTCAAGGTCATGACGTAGCGTGTTTATATACTCTCATCTAAAACGGTGTTTTGACCAATGAGAGCGCGCGTTATATCTAAATTATTTTATAAAACATAATATATCACTGAGATCGGCTGAGGTTTATGAAGTGAACTATGTGTATGGAATATGACATATTTTTACTCGATTTTTGAACATGTTTTGCTTTACTGTTTGAAATCTATCTACGATCTCCCAAGAAATTACTATAAATATTGCAAGTTTATCAGACATATTTTAAATGTGTGCACTTGCTTTTCATCTAAAAAATGGAGAAATGTTCAAAAATCACAATTTTAGTGTTGTATCAACGGTCCTTGGCCTTTATTTACCTTTTGGGGTGCCTGTGTAATTTATCGCTTCGCTTCAAAAGAAATTATATAGGAGAGTTTGGAAACCTAAAACCTTAAAAATAAATGCTTAGAAATAAAGTTGGATAGTTTATGAAGCTTTTTGAGTAATTTTGGGGCAATTTGTGGTCTTGAAACGGACTTTCCTGTTATTGATTACCGCGATCAAGCCATTACGATTCAGCGGCCGAACGCATGCTCGTGCAAATTTCCCTCCTGTTGTTTATTAGATGCAAAGAAACAAAAGAAAACAAAAGAGTGAGTGTTTAATAGTGTGTAATGGTGTAGTTAGTAAAGGAATCACTCTATGAAAGGTAGCCTGCGAATACAGCCACTTTTTTTCGCTCGCCACAGGGGTCTCCTGAAAGAAGCGTCTGCATTGTGAGGGCAACATTCCTGTACTGTGACGTCATTTTTGACCCGATTCTGCTCAAAGAAGCTGATTGGTCAGCTTGCTGGTAATCGCATTATTTACATAAATTAAACTCAACGACCTGAACAAAATATTACAATGTCGAGCCGTGGGCGATTGTATCGGACTTATCATATGCACAGATGAATAAAATCATATCATGTTCTACAATAATTTTGATTGCCGAATCAACAAACTCAGGCCGTTTGGAATTAGTGTTCACAACATGAGCGGCTGTGTTGTATCCGATTTACAACACGAGCTGTCATGACCTCAGAGGTCACAGTACAGGAATGTTGCCCTCACAACGAAGACGCTTCTTTCGGGAGACCCTGTGGCTATATGAAAGGCCGCCAAAGAAACAATTAGTAATATTAATTGGCCTTGAAATTTTTCTCTCTGAGTGAATTTCTGTCAGATGACTAAGATGGCTAACAAGAACTCGTCAATTTATTGCTGAGTTTGTGAAATCATGTGTTTTGAAATGCGCTTTGCATGCCGACTGTCAGTGTCACTACACGAAATATTGTTCGTAGAAAAAAATATATGCATCACAGATGTTCATCACTGTGAAAACGAGCCTGACACAAGCATAAGCGCAAGCACAAGAGACCTTATGTCACTGTGAAAACGAGCCCGACGCAAGCATAAGCACAAGCACAAGAGGCCTTATATCGCTGTGAAAACGAACCTGACGCAAGCATAAGCGCAAGCACAAGAGGCCTTATGTCACTGTGAAAACGAGCCTGACGCAAGCATATGTGCAAGCACAAGAGGCCTTATGCCACTGTAAAAACGGGCCTGACGCAAGCACAAGCACAAGAGGCCTTATGTCACTGTGAAAACGAGCCTGACGCAAGCATAAGCGCAAGCACAAGAGTACTTATGTCACTGTGAAAACGAGGCTGACGCAAGCATAAGCGCAAGCACAAGAGGCCTTATGTCACTGTGAAAACGAGCCTGACACAAGCATAAGCGCAAGCACAAGAGGCCTTATGTCACTGTGAAATCGGGCCTGACGCAAGCATAAGCTCAGGTACAAGAGGCCTTATGTCACTGTGAAAATGGGCCTGACGCAAGCATAAGCACAAGAGGCCTTATGCCACTGTGAAAACGAGCCTGACGCAATTATAAGCACAAGCACAAGAGGCCTTATGTCACTGTGAAAACGAGCCTGACGCAAGCATAAGGTCAGGTACAAGAGGCCTTATGTCACTGTGAAAACGGGCCTGACGCAAGCATAAGCACAAGCACAAGAGGCCTTATGCCACTGTGAAAACGCGCCTGACGCAATGATAAGCACAAACACAAGAGGGCTTATAATTTTGTCACTATGAAAACGAGCCTGACGCAAGCATAGGAATACAATTAAATCTTTCTGCTTAACAGTTGCGTCAGATCCGTTTTCACACCGAAATAACGCTTTGGTGCCTTGGCTTACAAGTGCTTTCATATACTACCCATGTACATATTGGCAGTGACAATTACCTGGTCTTCCTTTACTAATATGTCCCACGTGTGTTGTGTCTAACGTACATACATTCTTTTGCAGTTATTATGTGGTGATGTGAATTGCTTGGATGGTATATGTGGGCTGACAGGTGCTCATCAGAAATACGGTGATCAATTCTATAGATTGATGACACCTATATTTATACACATAGGTAAACCGACTATAATATATATTGTTGTCTGTCTGTCTGTCTGTCTGTCTGTCTGTCTGTCTGTCTGTCTGTCTGTCTGTCTGTCTGTCTGTCTGTCTGTCTGTCTGTCTGTCTGTCTGTCTGTCTGTCTGTCTGTCTGTCTGTCTGTCTGTCTGTCTGTCTGTCTGTCTGTCTGTCTGTCTGTCTGTCTATTCGTTTCTCTGTTAAGTCTGTTTGTCTAGTTGATTGTCTGTTTGTTCGTTCGTTTGACTGTTTGTTCGTTCGTTTGACTGTTTGTTTGTCTGTTTGTTTGTTTGTTCGTTCGTTTGACTGTTTGTTTGTTTGAATGTTTGTTTGTCTGTTTGTTTGTTCGTTCGTGTGACTGTTTGTTTGTTCGTTTGTTTGAGTGTTTGTTTGTTTGTTTGTCTGTTCGTTTGTGTGTTTGTTTGTTTGTGTGTTTGTTTGTGTGTTTGTTTGTTTGTCTGTTTGTTCGTTCGTTTGACTGTTTGTTTGAATGTTTGTTTGTTTGTGTGTTTGTTTGTGTGTTTGTTCGTTTGTTTGTTTGTGTGTTTGTTCGTTTGTTTGTGTGTTTGTTTGTTTGTTTGTTTGTTTGTTTGACTGTTTGTTTGTCTGTCTGTCCGTCTGTTTGTTTGTTTATACTTTTGTTTGTTTGTTTTCAATTATATAATGAAGAGATATCGGATACATGCATTCGACCGGGTGGTGATTTTCACTATTAAATGTTTTCATTAGCAAGTGTAACCTTTGACAGATTTCATTAGTTGGTTTGTAAGTTCGTTCTTTATTAGATCCCAGGTCAATCCTTCATATATGGTACATTTTATTATTTATGCCTCGTTCTCTCATATGGTACATTTTATTATTTATGCCTCGTTCTCTCATATTTATATCGTATTTTAACATCTCATAGTAAGCAAAACATTAAGAATGTACCTAAAAATAAGGATTATTGTATACAGACAATGTACTCTGGGCCACATACATGGACCACCATAATGTACCATATATGAAGTCCTTACCAGATCCCGTTGTAAAACCGCTGTACTTATTGACATCGGACGCATTTGTACAGGGTTAGCCTCGAATCAGTGTAAATATTATTCACAAATATCAACAAGAACACGAAAAAATGTTGACATGAAACAATAGAAACCTTTTTGAATTGCACGGACTGTTTTCTGAATCGAGGCTAAGCCTGTACAAATGCGTCTTTTGTCAAGGACAGCGGTCATCTCTAAACAACGCGAAACTGGAGTATTTTAGAATTTTAAGTTCGAACTGTTCGTTCTTTCAATTGTTTTACTGGATTTGTAGTACTTTTCTTTTTTATTTCAGGAATTCTTCACCTGCTTACAAACCTTGTGTTCCAAGTCATCGTTGGATGCAAAATAGAAATAGAAATCGGGTAAAGAAAATGTATTCTTCTTCTGATGGACGGGACCGGTGACGTAATCGATGACGTAATCCCAGCCGCCTCGACGTTTCGGTTCGTCATTAATAATACATACAATTGTGTTTCAGAACAATACTAACAGGAGTGATATACCTGGTCAGCGGTATTGGCGGGAATCTTTTTAGTGGTATCTTTACCCCACTCATGCCTCAGGTAATCACGTGATTTTAAAAGCGGCTATAGTCGACCGGTCAAATCAAAGACTAATGATGAATATACAGTCAATGTCATTAACACTACAATAAATGTCACGTGTCTCATGCATTCTATATTCGTTTTGCGGACATGGATATTTTTCAAAAGCATAAATCACCTCTGCCTGTGAAAACAGGCAGCCCAACCATTGTTTCTGAGGCTACTAATAATAAATAAAAATAGATTTGTATGCGCGCGTCGTTTTTGGATGGGTTTCCTGTGGTAGAGCGCGCGCGCGCAATACGTATTATGTTGGGTTCCCTGTGCATAGAAATGTATTATGTTGGGTTCCCTGTGCATAGAAATGTATGATGTTGGGATCCCTGTGTGCATCCCGCGCATCCCGCGCATCCCGCAGCATATGTGTATATTATAAGCATATGGACATTTTGTCTGCGCATGCATCAACAAAGTAGAATAACATTGAAGTCTGATGCATTTGTCACGGTGGGCTCATTTTAAGGATTTTTGTCGGAGATCTACGCGTTTCTAAAGTTTAAACGTCATGAAAATTTACTCATTTTTAAAGACGATAAACACAGCACTGGATTAACGCTTGGTAATTGTGACGAAAGTAAACTTTTAGAATTTTAATGAAATGGTCTTTCAGGTGTACGCGATTTCGAGCTATGGCCCGGTGAATATGTAGACGTGTTCAATTTAGGTCGAACTTTAACAAGATATTTCTTGAAATTTTTACCGACCCCCAAGTTGGAGATAATTACCAAAGCATTCATTCCTTTATATAATTTCAGTCTTTTTTATAGAGAATGGGACTTCAAAAAATGCTTAGCTGTCAGATTCAATAGATTCTTCTCACCCTATACTGGTGTAATGGCGGAATTGATGTTTTGTGTTACTTCTCGAAGCCATGGTTCTATCATATCTTCGTCTATTTCCTTATTCTAAGTCTTTGAAAGTATAAATGAGAGAACAGACTTTGCAGAAAAATTAGTTGTTAAGAAAATTAAAACTTGTTTCCACTGTTTTGCATTGCAATATTTTTGCTTACCATTTACGGGACTCGCGACGAGCAGAAATATGGTCTCCAAGCATTCAAGTCAAATTATCTTTCGATTTCTACCGACCCCCAAGCTGCTTAATGTTACGGAGGCGAAGATTATTCAATAGTCATTCCATTCATCACAATAAATGACTTTCAAAAAATGCGTAGCTCCTGCTATGAATGTTCAAAGTGCATGTATACGGCGAAGACGGCAGCCATTGTCAGTTTAGCTCGTCATGTCTGGACCTCCCTCACCTTGCAATATGCAACTCATAATGCATCGTAAATACTGGTTATGACAACTGCAGCATGCCTTCAGCATTAATAAAATAGAATCCATCATTTTAGAGTTGCATATGTTCATATAGGCAAGTTAATAAATAAATATATGAGATAGAACTTCGCCATCTTGTTTGTTATTCCTGTTATTTAAATTAGCGCGGGATGGCGCGGGATATATGCGCGTGTCAGAGGGTCTTTGTGTTCATGTTGGCATTTCACGCATGCGCAGACAAAATGCCCATATGCTTATACACATTGCTGCGGGCGCGTCCCGCAGGACGCACACAGGGAGCCCAACATAATATATTCTTATGCACAGGGAACCCAACATATACGCATTGCGCGCGCGCTCTACCACAGGAAACCCATAAAAAAGACGCAAATATCATTTTATTTTAATTAGTAGCCTCAAAAGCAATGGTTGGGCTGCCTATGCATTCTGTTCTAACGCTCAGGTGATGTTTGCTTTTGAAATTAAAATTCCACGCGCGAAAAAAGAATATAGAATGAATTGTTAAAATACTGTTCTCATTCTCATTAATTATTCATGAGGTAACCAGCCAATCCGGTGCATCAAATATATAGTCACTTCCAGCTCTGTGCATGATTCCGTGTTATGCAAGTTTCTCATGCAAGTTTCTCACTACGCTATTCTTGGTTTGCACATGACGTCATCAAAACGCTAAAATCTAAAATATTCATCGTACAAAACTGTTTGTTTGATATTTTGTTTATATCCATAAGAAAAGTCTTCACACAAAAATCTGTGTACTTTCGATGTTTGGTTTTTGATTTATTGAGAGTCAATTTCTGTCACGCAACACTGTCACGTGTATTCTAAAACCAGAGAATTAGG
Source organism: Actinostola sp. cb2023 (assembly GCA_033675265.1). Classification (NCBI taxonomy): domain Eukaryota; kingdom Metazoa; phylum Cnidaria; class Anthozoa; order Actiniaria; family Actinostolidae; genus Actinostola; species Actinostola sp. cb2023. Next base: position 80,779 of record JAUJYZ010000297.1, on the reverse strand, counting down.
GAAATTTGCTTCAAATGTTACGTATTTTACTTCGTAAATGGTATGTAAGTTTGATTTTATTGATATCTCTATTGAGAAACTGAGTTGTTTGTAATTTTGATTTTGATTTTAAATGTGATTTTGATCCTCGGTGTTTTGGCCGCCATGTTGGTGTACTACGGTTGTACACCAAGATGGCGGCCCCATACATTCACACTAAATAATGCGCACATTTGATCGCTTATATCTCGGCATTGAAAGCTTCTTATAACTCAAAATTTGGTTGAGATACATGATTTTGACTGCTCTTTTGGTGTTAAGACCTTTTGTTCAATTATACTCAATATAAGACCCAGAAAATTTTACGGTGACGTAAGTGCAAACCAGCAATACGATAATCTGGTTAGTTTTGATATTTAATTGAATTTATCATAGTTAAGATTGATACAACGGCCGTTTATTTCCCAGGCTTCTCGATCTATAGCTCGTTCGCAGTCAATCCCTGGAGATCTAAAATACATTTGAAGAACCAACATGGCCGCCATGACCTCGTGTGTGACGCCATGGCGGCCATGTTGGTTCCCGATAACAAAACCTCCCTCACTCTAGCAGCTTCTCTTGTTTGTACCTCCAATACACCACCAATGCACTTCAAAAAAACGCAGGATTCTGGCCGGTATAAATTCTTTGTAAAAACCATGTCCAAAACCATGCCAATTTGCTTTACACACAATTCACAACGGCCAAGAAAGGGTCAGGTCTTCGTGTAGCTGCACAAAAGTCCTGGTTATTGTTCTATTGTCGTTCTATGTATTGTTTTTTAAGCCAAGACAATTTGTGCAGCTACATGAAGACCTTGCGCGCCCAAGTAATTGTGTTTTTACAGTGATGGCGCTGCGACTGCACAGTGTCAATCCCCAGGGATTGATTCTAAAACAGTTCTATATTGAGGGTTGGTTACTTGTGTCTAGGTTGGATCGTCTGGTGCTTTGTTTGGTCTGATGGCACTGTTGTTAGTCTATTACGTCCAAAACTACAGTCGACTACAGAGACCCTTTGTTGACTTTTGTGCATTGATTTCTGTCATATTCGCCTGCCCGCCTGCCCGCCTGTTCGCCTGCCCGCCTGCCCGCCTGCCCGCCTGCCCGCCTGCCCGCCTGCCCGCCTGCCCGCCTGCCCGCCTGCCCGCCTGCCCGCCTGCCCGCCTGCCCGCCTGCCCGCCTGCCCGCCTGCCCGCCTGCCCGCCTGCCTGCCCGCCTGCCCGCCTGCCTGCCCGCCTGCCCGCCTGCCCGCCTGCCCGCCTGCCTGCCTGCCTGCCTGCCCTTTTTATTTTGAAAATCGATTACATATGAAGTGAATAGTGGGATGTTTCAGTATTTTGTGATTTGAGCTTCGCATTTGCGAGTTATAAAGGTTTGAAATCGTGATATGCTAATTCGGTGACGTCAAAGAAGGCTTTTGCTGTAACTTATTTATATTTTTTCAAGTATTGCTCTTTTCTGAAATAGAACAAAAAGTTTAACATATTTTATATAAGTTGTAGAATAACTTTTTGCCAGTTTAAAAATGTCAGTCATTTGCAAAGGGGCGCTTTTGTATAATAAATGATACCTCTTTTGACGTCACTGAATTACCATATCACGATTTCAAACCTTTATAACTCGCAAATGCGAAGCTCAAATCACAAAATACTGAAACTCCTGAAGTGAATTAATTTGCGTATCACGGGATCCCTGTGTTATTAATAGAGGAAGGGAGAGTCAGGGTTGTAATACGTATTCCATATATGGTATGAGCGTATAGCGGCCCCTAACAAGCGAATAGAAGCAATTAACAAGCGAATGGCGGACCCATTTTTTTATTTCCTATGATTGGACTTAGAATTTTTTTCATCCAATTATCAGTTAAAAACTTCTTAACCTTTTAAAACTTTATATCAAATCTGAAACTCGAATCATCAAATTAATCACTTTATAGTCTGCCCCATCCCTAACCCTAAACCTAGCCCTCCGCTTTAACGCACTTTACCACGAGGGATTACGCTGCCAAACTCGGCATTTTTTCTAGCTTTTGAAAATATTTTGCATTGCAAATACCTATTAACCAAATTGGGGCCGCTATTCGCTTGTTAGGGGCCGCTATACGCTTGTTAGGGGCCGCTATTCGCTTGCACTGCGTCCTCCTCTCTCTCTCTCCCCCAATCCCTCCCGGTCCCCACTCCTCGGCTCCTTGGGCCTCTGGAACCCAGGGTAGGAAGGGAAGGGAAGACTTAGAACTCTATTTGACACAGGAATCCCAAGCAAGGAAAGATGCCTTGAAGGAGTTTATTTCAAAAACTAGTTCACAGCATCCAAACGAATTCGGTGACCCCCATTTCTATCTAGATTTTCCACTCTAGCAAAACTGACAATCGAAGTGATGACGTCATAAAAATACAATTTTCGCTTTATCAACTTTCGATCCACGATTTCAATAAAGAAGCTTACATGCCAAATTTGAGAGCAATCGGTTAAATAGCGGCCGAGATATGGCAAGTTGAATATATAATTTCCCTCCACAAATCACTGTCAGTAATTTCGGCTTGGATCGTAACGTTATGATCCAAGCCGAAATTACACGAAAATTATTGTTTTCGTGACGTCACACTTCGATACTCTATAAATTCCATAGACAAAAATTGCGCAGCCGCATTCCCTTCAGTCGCAAAATAGTAACTATAAAATATAGATATATTGTAAAGAATAACATAAAAACATATTGTACATGTAGTGACAATGATTGTGTATTTACAGAAAACAAGGAAAGTAGTAGAAGTAAAATGGCCAAAACAAAGCATAAATTGTGTTGAGGTATTTTCTTTTATAAATGGTACGGGTAGGCTGGATCATATCAGAGGCTTGTATTGGTGTTGTATAGAGGCGACAAAATGATCGAACACAAGAGTCGAACATACAGTCGTTTGCACCATTCACACCAAGCTAAAACATGTTTTAAAGTGGTTTAACTAAACAGGTTTGGAAAATTATCTACAAACGCCATGCAACATTTGGCACAAAACTACTGGTAAATTGCATAGCATAAAACACAGATACATATATACATACATGGCTTATTTGTTCTGCAGGTACGTTAGATTATAACGCAAGACATAAGTCCTGATGTGGACCTGCCTATCTACCTATCTAAGGAGCAAAATTGATAAATTAATGCCCACCGATCGTGTCATGTCCCACCCATAACTAAAATCCAGTCATATAGAGCAAGGATTGCCATGAAATGTTCACGAACCATCTTGAGTTCATTAACACACAAAATCATCCAATACAATCAGTATCCCTAGTCACTAAACCCAAACTACAGTCTAGCGTTAATCAACGCAGAATGTTCCAAATCACTACCGCCAAAATCACAGTAATGACAGCCAGGACAAACACCAACTCGTTGAACATTCTCCGTCCAGAAATCGACTGGTTGGTTTCGTCAGGGATAGAACTGCTTTTCACATTCAAGCGAGGAAAAGGTTTATCCGGCACCTGAACACCAAGAAACGTGCACAGTGGTTCCCAACCTTGTTTGATGTTGTACACCAAGAGCTTGTCCCGCGGGACCAAAGCCTTGACCCGCGAGTTGTGTTCAGCGTATAGCTCAAGTAAAAACTTGGGGTCCCAATTTCCATGCCAAAGTATTTCAAGGTCAATGAGTCGTTTCCACTTTCGTCCTGATGGTGTCACTGTGAATCCCAAGAGCGTCCACCACTGATTCCGTGCCAACTCCATTAGTTCAACGGTTTTCAAATAACTTCTCAACCAAACGTCTCCATTGTCGCGCTCTTGGATAATAACTTTGGCGTCGGGGAAACAGCGTAGAATTTCTTCCCACACGAAACAGGGAGGAAAGTCTAGAACGGCGTCGATGTCAGCATACATTGTTGTAAAGTTTGGCATTTCACCTTTATGTATTCGTCAGTATGATAGCCATAATGATCAACGTAGTCGTGTACACTGTACCCAAGCTCTGTCAACGCGGCTGCCAGGGAAGTGGTACCAGTTTTTGGAAGACCCGCACAAATAAGCTTCATAATAGGTTTGGTTTATCTACCTTGGTAGTGACCAGCAAACTACAAGTACCTATAAAGATAATGGATTGATATCCTTACATGGTCAAAAGTGATATAACTAGACGCCCTATTCGGCGGTCACTTGGGCTACTGTATTTTCGAGAACTATATATTAAAATGCTCAGCAGTTAAAACTTCATTGGTATAAATGGCAAGTTTAGAGTGCCACAGAAATCGATGATTGATCAATGAGTACTAAAAATTATAAACACTTAGATTTTAGCCAAAGAACTACATTACTAAGGAACTATTTCAGAGAAGTGCTAAAACCTTGGACAGTAGACATCGCAACGTGACATTTTGTCACTCGTTGCGTGACTCGGTAAAACATGCATGCGTAATAGATATTTTTACCGATACGGCGGCCATCTTGAATTATGGAGAAATTATGGGATGCCCAGGGTGCAAGCTAGTAACCATTTGGCCATGAAAAACTACGAAAACCTAATTGCTGCGAGCGCAGCGAGCAGCGAAATAGTCTTGACAGCACTCGATCTTTTGGTATCCGGATTTCTGTCACGTGTGAAACGCTGGGCTACCTGTGGTCTGGATGCCAGCTAGATTTTCGATTTTTTGGTATCCGGATTTCTGTCACGTGTCACACGTTGGGCTACCTGTGGTCTGAATGATATCGTGGCTATTTCGACTGCTTGTAATACAACAACATGTTAAACACCAGTTTATTTACTGCTGGAACTATTCACCAAGTTGACAAACGCTTCAGTGACTTTTCGAGAGGACGCCAGTGTTCTTTTATGAGTTTCTCAGCGCTTTTATTTGCTCAGAATTTGCCTATCGCTCGCCGTGGACTTCTGAAACGATCGATGAGATCCTATTAACCGAAGGTGACAGATCTAGACTTTACCTCGATTGTCTTGATAGTAGAGGAGATATCCCAGATACAGAAACATTGTCCCTGAACTATTTACCCATTGTAGTTAATATTTTACAGTCAATAATTCTCACTAGCTTTGTCTACAGTTCTCTACAGTTTTTGATCGTTTGCATCCTGAGCATCCCATAATGTTTTAGCCAAACAATAGAATCCAAAATGGCCGCCGTATCGGTAAAAAGGTCTATTAGATTGACTTCGATATTCAATCATATCAAGTAGATGTTCTCTTCTATATTGACGATACTCGAGCAGGAAAGCGTAAATATAGCCAAGAACTAAAGTTCAATAGTTAATGAACATCTGTGATGCATTTATATTTTACAAAGAACGTTCCAAAGAACAGAATTTCGTGTTTTCTTAGCACGCTACGCTACGGTTGGGCAACGTAACTCGCCATCTCGATTTCACAAACTCAACTGCGATAAAATCAACAATATAAACTTACGAGTTCTTCGGGCCTTATATACTTTCGGACAGAAAAATTACAAGCCACCAAATAACTCTTCGAAGTATATTCTAAAAAGCTCTTGAAAGGTTTATAAAATCAATATCCTGTGGGACACAAATCAAGCTCACATTGTGCAAGGTTACTGTAAATTATTATCAAAACATGAAATTAAAAGAACTATCGAATTCAAGAATATAAAGCAGTAATTATTTATTTGGAATGATGTGATTCATTTGTTTACGGGCTCGATCCCGTGTCTCCGAGTACGAGTAGTGATGCCGATTCACAAGTTCTTTGAGGTGGATTTTCTCCTTCAGTTTTAGTTCATCATTGATCTGCACCTAAGCTGCTAGATAGTACTTTGTAATCTTTCATCTCACAGTGTTTTTATTTGATCATACTAACTATGATTTGATGAACGGCGAACATAAAGGGTTTGAAATCCATCGAAGAACTGCAATGGCGGAACGCGTCGACTGACGCCACGTGATCAACATGAAGTTGCCATGGTTTCGATCTATGAACCAATCGAATCACGACTCTCTCTTTCTTTTCTGTGGGCTTCCTGTGGTCGGGAAGGACTGGAACTTCTGACCAAACCAACGGGTATTTTAAGACTTGTGCTACCACAGGTAGCCCAAATAATAATATGATAGGGGAGAGAAGAGGTAGGAGAAAGACTGCCTGACACGTACTCAGCTGCATGGTCAAAAGGAAGAAGAAACGCATTATTTTTCCTCGTTCTAGCTTGTTAATTTACCGAAACACACACAAACATGGCGGCTTTGTCTGTAATATCGCGCGCAAAGAATTGTGGGTCGGAAATCAACAAACGAGTGTATTTTGTTTTGATGCCATCTTCTATTTATTTTATAATACTAGTCTACCTTTGTGGCAGTGAATGCTGCCTCACGGAAATGCCGACATAATGCAAAAGTACTGAATGCATTCCATCATAGATGGGCAACAATTTTGTAGTCCAGAAATAATTGTTTCAGTCAAATTCTGTAATTGATAGGTCTATTTAATAGTTTTTTTTTTGGTTAAACAGTCTTCAAACAAGGCATCTTCCTTTCAGCATCCGAACACAGGAAGCCCAATTCGGTATCCAAAATCTGAGATAAAATACACGAGTAAGATCGAGAACGAACAGTAATACAAAATGGCGATCGATTCAAAATAGCTTTTGAATTTTGATCGTCGGTCTTTGATGGATTTTTGATAGATTTCGCGTGCAGTATATAAGCTTCTTCAAGTTGACCAGTTCAAACATGAGGCCGTATAAGCTTAGTAAGTTTTAAATATGTGAACAGAATAATTGTGCACAAGAGAAAATATATATAGTTGCGCTTTGGTAGTCTGGGACCAGCGAGACAGAAATATCAATCAGATTAGAATCTCGAAGCAAGGTTATTGAATCAAGACCGTCGGGTTCAGTGAAATTTACAAGTTCCGTTTCATTTAATGCAAGCTTCATAAACAAGATCGAATACCGGTAATTTGATAGGAACGCATGAGCCGATTTCTGGCGTGAGAACAGCTAACAATTGTCGTCGAAATTTTCTTCTGGAGGGAAAGATCGGCACATGTATTTAGCGACGCCTTGCATTGTGATCTCTGCGCATTCAGATATTTCACTTTGCGCATTAACCAGCCTGCCTTGCACCTTTGATCTTGCCGTTTTGGCACAACACCTTGCGTTTTGCAAGCAAAATGCCCAAAAGACCCCTATATATTGTTTATATATGTCGATTAGAGAGCTGCCTTGCTCGCTCGCTTCAGGCTCGCTCGCTGCGGCAGCAATAAAAAGTCAAAAATTATAGAGATTTCACTGGAAAAGACCAACATTCTGAAGTTATTGTAAACGGTTTATGTAAATTAGATAACGACATTCCAGCGTGCGGCGCGCGCGCTTCAACTATAAAATTTTATTCAAAACCACAACAGAATCCTCAACTTTCTTGCCATTTTGTTCACCATTCTTGTTCTTTTTTTAATTAAAAATCCATAGTTCCTCGGTGTATCGCAATGTTTTCAACACCAAAGTCGAGGAAACGTTTGATTTTAAGATTGTTTTAGCTTGAACCTAAGCTCACAGCCGTGCACCATAAAAAGTTTGCAATTTGATTGGTAGCTAGGAGTACAAAATGGTGCACGCCTAGCATCCAATGAAATCGCGCGTTCTTAGGATGTTACCAATGTTTATATTATAAAATTCAATTGACGCACGCTGAGTCACTTGACCATATTTCTTCAATTAACCCGAAAGCTCGGAGTCAAATTAAACTTCAAAATCGTGTAGATGAAACATTGTTTATTTTCAAATAATGAATCCTACACACTAACATTACTCGCGAAAAAAAGAATCCTACGAGATACCCTCGCCCCCTTGTAAACAGTGCCTAATAAATACAGAAAACTAATTATCTAGGGCAATGTTAACAGCCCTTCCTTAATTTTATATTATTGTAAACACTGTAAATATCAGATGATGTAAATTGTATTTCATTAACTATAAATAGATTGTAAATATGTAATATTTATGTTTATATGGGTACTAAATAAAGTATGTAATATGTATGTATGTGTATTAGTGCCCAGGTTTATTGGAATCACTCTAGTGAGCAATTCAAATCAAACTAGACGCTTTAATAAGCGTTCACTCGTGCCCTGCAGGTGCGATTGAGCACTGGGATGCATTGTAGCATGAAAGAAGTATACTTTATATGGGCCTCCACCTTCCATTCGATGAGGGACTGAGCTGTGAAGAACGAAGAGATCAGGAACGAACTGAACTGACCGAGACACTGGCATGTTTTCATTCTCACCCCAGACAATTTTCTTTGAACCACTTTATAAAGGTATTTTTGGAAAAAGGACAATCCTGGCAAGGAAACTCAAGCCATTCAGAATTAGCTCGTTGATTAGATAGGCCGGGAATATTCCGTCCCTCAAATTACGAGATGTGTAAAACCTGTCTACGGCAAGAGTTGCTTTAGTGTTTATCATTCCCGTTCACAGTCATACTCGATTGCAGATTGTGCTTAGTCATCATAAACATTTCTCAATGTTTAGATCTGAGATAACGATTATAGTCGGATCAAATCAGTGTTTGGTTACTTGTTGGGTGACTCGGTAGAACATACAGAATTTGGAATCGCCCCGCACTCGACAACATAATACCGCCGGGCCAGCTCAGAATTTGTATAAACGACCAACATCGAGAAAACATACTTAGATTTGGGGAACTACATGTAGTCAGCTAGATATCCTTGCGTGATTGATTCTGACAACTGACAACTGAACTTGCCCCTGCTTGACCTCCGGTGCCTCCTGATTGGTTTGTGATTTGTAATCTCTCTTGTGGTTAGACTTCATGTCTCCATCTTCCATATAACAACCACGCTAACAAACGAACAAAAAAAGACGGTCTGCAATTTAAGACTCCTGCCCGGCATTCGGCCTGGGGGCACGAGTAAAAAGAAACCGAGTCAATTTGAAACTACGGTGATGCAGGATATGTTTTTTTAGCCAAAATGTCAAAATCGGATTTTTAAACATTTTGAATAAGCTTCCCTTTTCATATGACTTTCTTAGAAAAGAAATACAAATTCTAAAGAATTGAGCAGAGAAAATGAAGATAACCAAAATCGTGACTATTTTGCTACAGGAAACGATATGTCAACAGTAATTGGTTGGATTGTGACGTCAGTCGAAGCGCATCAGTACGTGACACTCATAACCACGCGAACGATACAACAACAGAATAATTTTAACAACGATACACTTTTGAACTTTTTACATGTAAAAGCAAAGACTTGTCTTCAAGAAAATATTTAGGCCGTCGACTTCGTCTTCGAAGAAACCGTTCCCAAACAGAGCAGAAAACCATACAAATACAAACACATACAATCATGCCCGCTATCCCCGCTACCCGCAATGAATAAACTCCTCGATCATGCAGGATACAACACAAGTAGCCCAAGCTGTGGACTTGTGGCGAGATTTACAGTAAATGTATGGAGCTTCACAGCGAACTTTGAAAACCGTCTAAATAAAATTCTACAAACCCTCAAAGTAGTCCTACTTGTTTATTGTGTTGTCTTTTGGAATTGTGTGAGGTTTGGAGTCATTCCGATCGATTTTGAGAGAGTTTTTAAGAATACCTTGAGTTACCCTAAAATTAGAGAATTTTAGGGTAACTCAAGGTATTCTTAAAAACTCTCAAAATCGATCGGAATGGCTCCAAACCTCACACAATTCCAAAAGACAACACAATAAACAAGTAGGACTACTTTGAGGGTTTGTAGAATTTTATTTAGACGGTTTTCAAAGTTCGCTGTGAAGCTCCATACATTTACTGTAAATCTCGCCACAAGTCCACATCTTGGGCTACCTGTGGATACAAGGGTCGCACTGTAACTCAACTGGCGGCGTAATATTACAAGTAACTCGAAGGTCCTCGAACTAACTCGATTTCAAACTCGATGATCTTCGTTCGATTGCTGGAGTACTTTAGTTTGCAGTACTGATTTGTTAGAAAATAAATGTTCACGGATTTGCGATCCATCTACGTGTCTGCACTCTAGCAGTTCCAAAACATTTTTATACAGTCGATCGAGTGTCGCAGATCACTTTACCGTAACGAATAAGTTGAGTCAAATTGAGACTGATGTTGCTTCACTAAAGCCACTGAATGTATCTATAGATATAAACATAGCAGTAGTGAAATGACAGTCGAGAAATATTAATTTATCAGATATCACCTAACCCAGGCATAGCTAGCTAGAGTACAAACACTAAACCACAGGTAGCCCAAGGTATCTATGAGAGGCTTGTTATCGAGCTGTATATAAGGCTTTGTATGGGCCTTAGGCTCTGGTCGATAACTCCGTAAATAATAAAGCCAATGAACTCTAACCTTCCTGTAGTGTTGTTTGTGTCGTTGTTGATCTCTGGTAGCGATCTGGTAGCGATTTTTAGCTGAGCTCTCCCCCCACTACTAAGAAGGAGGAAAGGTAGGAGACTAGCAATGGCCGATCGGACTGACCCACTCTCGAAAATCGATTTTTTCCCCCCACTAAACCACGTCCCCTTGCTTCGATACTCTGCAGCACGAAAGACAGATAGATTTCCTCGAAGTTCATCAAAAAAAGTCCGATAAAACTTCTCCTGCGGAGGCAGCAATCCAGCGAGATCATCGATTAAACAGTCATTTTAAAACACTAAAAGCCGTGGCAAGATAATCCTGTGCAGCTCGGAAACCGTTGAGGTACGTTACGGAGTTATCGACCAGAGCCTAAGGTCCCATACAATATACAGCTCGATAACAAGCTTCTCATAGATACCTTGGGCTGCCATGTGACTAAACGTGTACTAAATACTGATATTTATATTGCTTTCTACTGTTTAATTCCTGTTATTTAGTACGTACTAGTTAACGTTAGTTCAAACCGTTGCTCGCTTCAGTTTACTGTGTTTGTACTCCAGCATTAAGTTTTCACATCAGATCTACCGAGCAATTGCTGGCTTTGTCGGCGATAAGATTATACAAAAAGAATGGTTTCCGGTACTTACGATCAGTCTTGATTCAACCCTTGTGTAGTAGGTGACGTCTATTATAAAGAATAATTACTGAAGTGAGCCGCGATCAATTCAGCGGTAATTTAAGAGAATGTTGTGTACATTCATTTTCTAAACGAATTTTCGATCGATTGTTTTTATTTTTATGGAGAAGAAAGTTAAGTTTTAATTGTAAATTACCGCTGATCATGAATTGATCGCGGCTAGCTCACTTCAGTAATTTTTCTTCATAATAGACGTCACCTATCCCAAGGGAAAGTGCAGTCACAATAGAGATTTCCGTTTTAGCGGCACTGGCACAAGCTATGCCGAGTATAATTGATTTTTCTAATAGATTTTCTCTTTACAGAAGTCGTTCACTAAATATTTGAATAGAGAACGAATTAATTTCAATTTGACACGGTTTTCTTTGTTTTTCCAACTTTTTTATGAAGAAAAAATATTTTTGATAAATGCCGGCATATCGGGAATCGAACCCAGGACCTTTGCCTTACTAGACCACACATTACACTGTATACTACTGAGCTAACTGATAAATATTTCTGGACAAATAATGCTTTAGCTGTTTTGATGAAGCTCGCTAACATTACAGAATAGGCGACTTGCATGATGGCGTCATATACTACAAGTACCAGAATGCTTTGTCCATTTTCTTTTGTTAGATAATTAGCACCAATTGTCTTACTATTCTGGGAATAAAAATCTGAATAAGAAAGAACATTCCCAAAGCATTCTGGTAGTTGTAGTAAAACAACGTCATCATGCAAGTCGCTTATTGAAAAGCATTTGTTTTGCATTTCCTCTTGGGAAATCAGGAACCATATAACCTAATTAATGACGTTCTTCTCATAGGACCATCTTTTGCTTGAAAATTCTTGTCTAACTTTCGCTCGGGATTGTGGGATATATTAACCTCGATCGCGCGCCCTCGGTGAATATACATCTGTTAAAAAAAAGGTTTACGTACATACATACATATTTTATTTAGTACCATATTTGATAAAAAATATTACAAAGTTGATATTAAACTGACAAAGAGAAATTAAACTGACATTTAGGTACAAGCCATCTACAATAACCATACGGCTAACCTAGATAGATAGCTTTTAACCTCCAAGCCCGAAATGTATTGTGGATCATATGTAAACAATGTCAGCATGCACATACAGAAGAAAATATGCCGGCTCCATATTGCGAAGACAAAGTTTGGGAAAATTCCCAGAGTCGATATTGTTGTGACTTTCGCTGACTCATCGCCCATCGTGCATTTCGGGCTTGATATGCAACATGCAGCAAAACCTTCACCAACCATTTTTGAAATAGCTGTATATCCCACAACCACTCGCTACAGGTCATTCACCTACACACAGATCTTTGTAAACTATGTTCTTTGTCAGTCTCAACAGTTTCCATGAAATGTAATATGATCTTTGAACCCTTATTGTAAGAAAATTTGAAAAAACCTCCGGGAGCTCGAGGAAGGTAGACTCTTTAAACATGACGAGTGTCTTTGCGTTCTTGCATCATGGTTAGTGCATACCTTATCGATCCAACAAGAATGGGTGGAAATTTAAGGGGCAAGGCTAATTAAGGTTGATTTTAAATATTATACTTTTCCACGATATGTAGTTGGACCAATAAACTACATGACAACCTGCATTACTTTCACCCTTCTCATTTCATATTTTCTTGAAAATGAGACCACAGAGTATGATTCGTACTACATTAGAGTGCAATTTAGAAAAGCTTGAAAACTAAATAACTAATTAGTACTAAATAGCACTAATGAAACAATAGAAAACAATAGAAATAGCACTATTTAGTACTATTTAAAATTAGTACTATTTCACGCTTTTCTAAATTGCACTCTAGTCAACACTTTAATTAAAGTATACAATTCTTGATCAAATGAGTTACAACCCATTTTCGGCATGTTTACAAAAATCGTGCAACATAAGAAAACATGAATACTGGACAATGCAACGAAGGACGGTAATAACATTTTTCTGAGAGCTGCTATTTATATTGATACTCAGCTATAATTACATGGCACAAGTTATTACTCGTGCCTAGGCCTAAGGCCGTATAATATAAATCGGTATAGGTCAGTAGCCATGTCCGCAAAAACGATCTGACAATATAATTATTTTTACAGAATACCAATGAAATATTGTCATAAACTTGCCATGATTCATCTGCATGCTCGATAATCCAGCGGTGCTCTTCAGCGCGGACTCGGATGAAACGTCGCCCCGCCAGAGAACCGCTGGAGAACTTGCCTGCTATAACGACTTCTGGCGGAGCGACGTTTCGTCGTAGAACGCGCCGAAGAGCACCGCTGGATTATCGAGCATGGAACATCTGACATGACGCACGGTTACGTGTCATGACATTGATGTTATCAGGCCGTAAATTATGTATGTAATTCTGTCAAAACTCACCATAATAAAGTATTTAAAATCATTTTGTTCTTTTCTATTTATTTTCCCTCGGCGGCTTTGTTTTACAAACAATGACTTACTGTGAAATGCAGTCACAGCTAACTGGTTTTAAACAATGGTGCCTTAGTTTGTGCCAAACTTGAGCTTATGCCGCTAAAACGGAAATCTCTAATACAGAGTAATTATACGATGCGTTGTATTTTTCTGTACACGAGAGAATGTTGTGAGCGGATTTTACTGTTCTTCATAAACGACGTCACAAACAAAAAGATCTGTAAAACGGCAAAATGGCGGATGATATTCCCTGATATTGATCACATTTGAATGAGATCTTGTGATCAAAGCTATGAAATTTATAGGAACTAATATTGGAGAGATCAAACAGGATTAAAAAGTATAATGTTAACTGACAGTCAATGTCATTAACGTTGTCCAGCTAAAAAGAGATTACACTACAATAAATTTCACGTGTCTCATTCTATATTCGTTTTCACGCGTGGAATTTTAATTTCAAAAGCATAAATCACCTCTGCCTGTGAAAACGAGCATTGTTAACATTCTGTTCTCACACTGAGGTGATGTTTGCTTTTGAAATTGTCCACGCGCGAAAAAAGAATATAGAATGAGACACGTGACATTTATTGTAGTGTTAATCTCCGTCCACACTAGACTGTGCAATTTAGAAAAGCTTGAAAACTAAATAACTAATTAGTACTAAATAGCACTAATGAAACAATAGAAAATAATAGAAATAGCACTATTTAGTACTATTTAAAGTTAGTACTATTTCACGCTTTTCAAGCTAAATAGCACTCTACTCCGTTTTCGTTTGAAAACGCATCGTTTTTATATTGTTTCTATCCTCAAGGGAATCGAAAACAATCAGCTCATTACCAGAAACAATAGGAAAACGCAGGTTAGCGTTTTAGTGTGGACTTAATCTCTTTCTTAGGCCTAATGTTATTCATATGCGGGCTTAGCCTCACTTCTGAGATAGAAAACAAAAGCAGAAATTAGAATAACAAAACAACAACTCCTGGATTCGAGGTTAAGCCCGCATATGAATATTATTTAAGAGTCGTCAATAATGGCACTGTTTGAGTGGGTGCACTTTTCCATGAGGCGAAGAACGCTACGGAACGCGCACAGGAGGGAGCCCGTCTTTTTTGCGCGCATTTATATATTGGGTTCGACCCTGTGTATAGAAATGTATAATGTTGGGCTTCCTGTGTGCGTCCTGCGGGACGCGCCCGCAGCAATGTGTATATTGAAACAAGGTATGAAACTGATGGCGACGTATCATGGACCGATGTGCGGCACACTTTAGTGGTGCACTTTTCCGTAAGCCGAAGAGCCGAAGTCGTCGTACGCTACAGGCCCGTGGGGGGTACCCACGTGACCGAGTTTCCGTACCTTGTATACACATGTACTGCGGGACGCGCGGGATACACACAGGGATCCCAACATTATGCGTTACTCAACACAGGGAACCCAACATATCTACGTATTATATATCGCGCGCGCGCGCTCTACCACAGGAAACCCAACAAAAAAAGACGCAAATATCACGTTATTGAATTATTTAGTAGCCTCAAAAGGAATAGCATACTATTCGCGGCAGTCCCTTTCACGCTCGCTTAATAAGAGATGGAGAAATGCAACCGCGCTTGAGTGAGTTGGAAGTGCAAAGGGATAGGGTCAGGGAGGGGAAAGGAAAGAGCACGGTAGCTTTTAGAGGCAAGCGCGAAAGAGAGTGTCAAGCCAGGTCACGGCTGCCAATAGCCGAAGGGTTCTTACGCGAACTGGGCAGTAATTAGATGTAGAGCTCTTATTTATACTCGCGCTGCAAGGGACTGGCGCGAATAGCATACTATTCGCGGCAGTCCCTTTCACGCTCGCTTAATAAGAGATGGAGAAATGCGCCCGCGCCCAGAAGCTTAGCGTTTGATGCGGTCTAATACCAAGTCACTCGAGACCTTTGCCGATACTCAAAAAGCCAAGTCCAAAACTCAACTAGGCAGGACCCTCCAACCACCCAAAACTTAGGATGAGTGGCTTGCGTGGAAGGCATCAGTGAAACGCGCGAGACTGTTCAAGCTAGTGTATGACACTATATATGGAGGCAGCTGTAGCCACAGAAAGGAGGGCGTGAATCGATAATCTACAGGCTGCCAGCCCTTGGGTGGTAAAAGGAGATGGAAATATAAGGTAAAGCGTTTCTGCGCGGGAGATACGCGAGAGAACCCACCCAAGGGATGACAGCCTGAGCGTCAGTAATCCGACTAGGGCATTAGACACCCTTTCAGGCTACCATAGGAGATAGGGAAAACCCAAATAGCGCGGGAGAGGACACAAAACAAAAACTCCACAAAATGTTAGAGCAACGGAAATAAGCCGAAAATAAAACGAACAGGGACAGTACCACGTAACTGAGGCACAACACCATAACCGAATTAATAATTCTTGTAGCACCCACAAAGGGCCAACAGTGGAAATACCGTAAGGCCCGCACAATCAATGATATGCGAAAACGGGAAACAATCACAAAGGAAGGGAAACAAAGGGAGGTGTGGAGGGAGGGACAACAACAAAGAGAAACAATACAACACCAAATTGGATGCAAATGCGAGAAGCAGCAAATCTGCAAATGTCGAAAACACGAATATACCCAAAACCGAACAACTCAGTCGAATTTGCACCGTCTTGACAATATATAGGGTGCAGAACGCTATAATAATAACGCTAAGGGAAATCATTGCTCAACATTAACCATGCAACTAGAATGCTTGGACATTACGTCACGGTACGCAAAGGGAAATATCAAGCACAAGCCATACGACAATGTTCAACCTCATACCCCTAAGCATGCAAAACTTAACGAGGCAAAGGGGAGGGAAAGCAAACCAGGGGTTTGTGAGGTAAAGCATGCATAAAGTAAAGATGACGTTGTATCATGCTGTATAGTACCGACTATAGAACACAAACAAGCAACCGAGAAGGGAAACTGAGGGAAATGTAACTCCACAAACCCGGTGTTTGCGAGGCGAAGCACGATAAACAAAAACTCACTGTAGAGTTCAACACACGTGCAAACTTTTAGGGAGCCGAGGGAAATGCAGCTCCACAAACCCGGTGTTTGCGAGGCGAAGCACGGTAAACAAAAACTCACTGTAGAGTTCAACACACGTGCAAACTTTTAGGGAGCCGAGGGAAATGCAACTCCACAAACCCGGTGTTTGCGAGGCGAAGCATGGTAAACAAACACTCACTGTAGAGTTCAACACACGTGCAAACTTTTAGGGAGCCGAGGGAAATGCAACTCCACAAACCCGGTGTTTGCGAGGCGAAGCACGGTAAACAAACACTCACTTTAGAGTTCAACACACGTGCAAACTTTTAGGGAGCCGAGGGAAATGCAACTCCACAAACCCGGTGTTTGCGAGGCGAAGTACGGTAAACAAAAACTCACTGTAGAGTTCAACACACGTGCAAACTTTTAGGGAGCCGAGGGAAATGCAACTCCACAAACCCGGTGTTTGCGAGGCGAAGCACGCTATAAAACAAAAACTCACTGTAGAGTTCAACACACGTGCAAACTTTTAGGGAGCCGAGGGAAATCGAACGAACTTGAAAACGACCTATAGAAAATGTTTATACCTGAAAGGACCATGGTTTGGATTCGCAGCAGGTACTTATATACTTGGTTGGGTTGAATTCTCAACGCCTGGGCTTGTTCAACAGCAGCTGGGACAGGAATTCGTTCATCGGCCATGACTGAGTAAGGATAGGTAGCGTAGCGAAGGGTTCTTACGCGAACTGGGCACTGAGTAATTAGATGCAGAGCTCTTATTTATACTCGCGCTGCAAGGGACTGGCGCGAATAGTTGGGCTGCCAATGACTCTACCACAGGAAACCCATCAAAAAAAGCACGCATTTTATTTATTCCTGAGAAGCAGTGGTTGGGCTAATCCAGAGCTGGACCCGCTCTTCTCAATAACTACATTGTGCGCGAAAACAAAAAAAGACGTAAAAATAATATGCGCGCGGAAGAAAATTGTCTCTCTCTCTCTCTCTCTCTCTCTAGCCCAGATCTTCTGCTCTTTGCCGCGCCAGGCTTCCGTTTTACTTCGCCGGTAAAACTGAAGCCTGGATACGGGTTCTGCTTTAGGAGGCTATACACAGGAAGCCCGAGTATAATATAATATACCGAGTGATGAGAGATATCGTGACACGAGCGTGACACATCATGTTATGGTTTCCCTGTGGTTGATAGCGGTCAAGTGGAACGTTGAGTTTCTCCAGTCATGTCTGGTCTGTTCGACATGTCTTCTTTTTCATGACGATAACATTTGCTTAGCAGAACTCGATTTTTACGGGATTAACTGTGTGCCTTTGGCGTTCAACATGTTCAAATGGGTTCTGTACTCTAAACTGTAGCCAAGGATGGCATTTACCGACGAAACAATACACTTCGTAAGGACAGAGCTGTCAAAATGTTATGGCGATCACAAAATTATAGTAGCTCCTTGTAGAACAGAGATTTATACTTCCAAGACCAAAGATTTTCTGAAGAAGCCGTCTGATATCAAATGGAGGCCAGTGGGTTCGGGTTTGCTTGCTGTTATCTACAACACCAAAGAAAATCGTGAACGCCTTGAACTTTGTCTTGCTTCACCTAAGACAGCGACCATCATATGGAAAGAAACTGTGGTCCCTTTTACAATCATCGATTGTCCACATCCTACCTTCCACACACTGTCTAGTACACGGAATTTCCAAGAACGCGCTGGCATTTTGTACGATAATAAAAGTGTAGCAAGACTAGTGTTCCAAGTGATGACAATGTTTACTGCTCATAATCAGTCCACAAGTGCGTCAAATAAAGTACAGAGATCCCAATCATTTTGTGTTGCTCCTCGACGAAGAGTTAACCCTGACTCGCGAGGTATGAGAAGTACACTGGAGATATGTACACTCGCTCTTTCTAAAGTCCACATTCAACGAGCGTTCAGTACTAACACAAGTAGGGTTTCAGATGCGATGGTAGCAACGGTATGCTTCAGTGGTCCTGTAAACCCGACGCAAGAGAGCTTTTTATCCAAACCAACAATTATAACACGATGTAATTCACAACCCAAATTACTAACCACTGATTTATGCACAACGGAGCTTTAACGACGATAGATGGATTTATTATACGCTCTATTATTACAAACCTCTTGTATAAAGTTTGTTTACAAAACACACATTGTTGATCTTTTGTTTGATGTTGAAGCATCGTTTACAATATAATACTCATTAGATCTAATTACTCGGGCCCAGGCCGTAGGCCGCCCGAGTTAGAAAATGCGTTTTTCGGTAGTAGTAGTTTTCTTCGGCTCAAGAATGACGAAAGTATGCGACGTATTTAATCGTATCGAGTTTCAAGATTACTCAGCAGATAAGAACAAACCACACACACAGGACTAAAGTAGATTATGAATCTTAGTTTTGAAAGCAACATGTCGTTAATAATCCGTTACTGAGCAGCTTCGTATTATGTCTCTGAAGCTAGAGAGCAAGGGTTTGATTTTTCAGTAGATTTTGTTTAGATAGCTAATATCGCTTTGCTTGCTGCCTGACTGTCGTAACGCGAGGGCGTTATCGGAACCATCTGACCTATGCAACCTCAAGACGTATCATGTTCGTACTCATCCGACTCATAGTCTCCCTCGTCACTCAACTGTCACTGATTGTCATGACGTCAGAGAAATGATATTGTATTGAAGAAGATGTCCTTGTTTTATTCGACGTTCGAACCGTAACTCGAACCCGAACTCGAACTCGATTCCAAACTCGACGTTTCGGGATCTGAAGCTAGAGAGGGGGCCTTTACACGAACTCATCAAAATCAAATCAATTGAACTCAAAGTCAAAAGGTAATCAAATGAACTCAAAGTCAAAGGCAAATCAAATGAACTCGACACATACATGTATATACAGTCTCCCTCGTCACGCAACTGTCAGTCATTGTCAGGTCTCTCCTCACGCAACTGACATTGTCCTTGTCATAAGCCCGAGTGTACGCTCATTGAGCGTCTTGTTATTAATCAGCTTTGGCTGTTTTATTAATATTTTATTCTAATTTACTGGACTTGTCATATATGCTACGATCGGCCCGCTACAATCAACTAAGGCTCCTTGGCTACAGTGTAAATCTATCTAGTTTAAACATGCCAATGATTATGTAAGGACAATAGAGATTGCGCAAACATACGCTACAGCTGATTGATGTTGTGGTGAAGTCACTGCCACTCCTGTAATACTTCATGCATTAATGACAGACATTGTTACAGTATGGACACTCGAACCGTGAACACTTGGGTTTTTTCTAACACACAGTAAATTATTGATTGAGCAAATTGATCAGAAAATTAATAGAAAGTTAGAAAAAAAAGTTAGAAAAAAACTCGAAGTGTTCACGGTTCGAGTGTCCACACTGTAATATTGGTAGGTACTTTAATTGTCAGTTTATTACTCGGGCCCAGGCCGCAGGCCGCCCGAGTTAGAAAATGCGGATTTCGGTAGTAGTAGTAGTAGTAGTAGTAGTTTTGTTCGGCTTCAAAATGACGAGTATGCGACGTATTTAATCGTATCTGGAGTTTCAAGATTACTCCGCAGATTTGAAAAGATAAAGGAGACACAGGACTCAAGTAGATTATGAATCTTAGTTTTGAAAGCAGCTGTAGATCTTCAAGCTATTAAAAGGTCAGGATTCTAGTTCATCGTTCAATGACTAGAAGTGGTAAAAGGACTAGAAGCTCGCTTAAAATATTTTTTTTTTTAAACAAACGCGAGGCCGTTATCGGAACCATCTGACCTATGCAACCTCAAGACGTATCATGTTCGTACTCACCGGACTAATAGTCTCCCTCGTCACTCAACTGTCACTGATTGTCATGACGTCAGAGAAATTATATTGTATTGAAGAAGATGTCCTTGTTTTATTCGACGTTCGAACCGTAACTCGAACCCGAACTCGATTCCAAACTCGACGTTTCGGGATCTGAAGCTAGAGAGGGGGCCTTTACACAAACTCATCAAAATCAAATCAATTGAACTCAAAGTCAAAAGGTAATCAAATGAACTCAAAGGCAAATCAAATGAACTCGACACATACATGTATATACATAGTCTCCCTCGTCACGCAACTGTCAGTCATTGTCAGGTCTCTCCTCGCGCAGCTGACATTGTCCTTGTTCTTCAACCAACTGGCATTCATTTTCAAGTACTTCCTCGAACAACTGACATTTTCCTTTTCACAATGCCCGAGTGAACGCTCATTGAGCGTCTTGTTTAAAAACCATTGAAGATTATATTCTTGAATTTTTATTTTAATACTGTATTAATCTAAAAGAAACTTAGAATTTATTATTGAAACAGATTTCCAGGAGTGTTTACATTTTTGAGTAAATTAGTGGTATACAGCTTTGGGACAGGGTCACAATGAGGTACATTGGATCAGTGATCAAAGCATATCACAGGGCGTGGAATATTATATACAGGAAGAGGGATTGGGATCATTAGTTTTCAGAATTTCTTTTATAGGATATGGGATAAGATCATCAGGAAATTATGAGATTAGCAGGTCAAAATTAAAAATATGACATCATCAACCACACCCACGACATCACTACTGATACATATGACATCACTATTCACAGCCATGACATCACTGTTGACAACCAGGTGACAGACAGACCACACTAAGAGATCACTACAAGTGGGCTGTGGTGACAGACAGACAACACTAAGAAATCACTACAAGTGGGCTTACTGTGGTGACACAGATAAAATTGAAAATGAAATGATGAAATTGCTATAGTGAAATGCAATCACTATGAAATTTATTAAACTTCATGGGAGTAACTTATGAAGAATAATGATTTGTTGAAATACAAAAGTTTGGTAAACATTAACTAATAATACATTTTCCATCATATCATCATGTATATATCATGACATCATGACACATTTCATAAAAACAACAAGTTAACCTGGATTTTTCCAAGATTTTCTCCCATTGAACTTTGGACTTCTTATTGTTGGGAAGACTGAAGATTATCACATTGATTTTCTCTTGGTATTTTTTGCGAATTTAGACAAAAGCTTCGATAAAAGTTTACCAATTTACTCAACAAACTCACTGGCAGCTTGTCAGCCATTTGTATATGAACAAACGAATCAGATGGTCAGCAGTCACGCACACTCGATCACATGACTAAAATACGGCTGTTGATTGGTCCGTACGTCACGTCGCGCGTCTGCACAAAAAGAGCGGGAAAAACGAAGGTCCTTGTTTGCAGAATTTGAACAAGATGTCTAGACAATCTGGCGTTTTTATTCTTCTTCATGCCGGTAAGCAAGACTGTTTAGCTATTTTTGAAGTAAGTAGAACAGGTAAAACAGCTTAGCAAGCTTCTACATGTCTTTCAGGCACATTGGAAGAGAAAAACTTGCATAAAATGCCGGACTTGCTGTCAATCGAACTCTCTAGCAAATCTGTAAGTACCACAACTATTAACTAAACACGTTGTCCTATAACAATTTGTCAATAAATGACTTGCTTCGAGGGTTTTTCTCCGGGTACTCCGGTTTTCCTCCCTCAATAAAAAACGAACTAGTGATCTGAAAGTATGCATAGAATATTAGAATGTAGTGGTAGTGTGTGTGAGAGTACAGTGTCAAGTTACAGTGTGCTAGAACACATTGCCATTGGACACTTAAATAAACAGTTATTTATTTATTTAAATAACTTAAAGATCAAAATTTGTGTGCACAAATTTGAATGAATGTCTTTGTTATTTCTATTTAGTTTCAGGTATTCATTGTTCTTCGCTTTTACTAGCCAAGAACTAGTACATAAACGCTTAAGCTTATGTAAAACTCAGTGTAAAACCATGAATCGTAAAAAGACTTTTTACGATCCATGGTAAAACATAAAAACTTATACAAACTATTCAGTTATACATTATATTGGTAGAGTACAAACACTAAAAGCATGCGACATAAATAGTACTAAATAGTGATAAATTATGCTAATTATATTGTTTTCTATTGTTTCATTAGTGCTATTTTAGTACTAAATAGTAAACAATTATTGGATGAGGTTTTGATGATATCCGGAATTATCAATGTAGAGGTAATTAAGTGTTATTGGCCGAAGCCGTTGGCCGAGGCCAATAACATTTGCCGAGACATTGATAATTCTGGATTTCATCGAAACTGAATAATTTCAATAATAATAGTTTTATTGAAAGCAATCCAACAACAACAACAAATGAATGAGGATTGAATTAAATGACAGCACTCTAGTAATAACCTACAGATAACAACCAATCCGCTGACCTACGCAGGCTCGTTTTTGCAGATAATATTATATATAAATATTATTATTATTATTATTATACAGATATTTAAACCACCAGACTGCTGAAATATCGCTGGTGTGCACTGATAGTTAGAATTATCTGTAGGCTCTCGACCAATGAGAATGCAGATACTGAGTACAATGTATAATAATACAAAGTATTGCATGCCCTTAGTGTTTGTACTCTAAACTATTGTACAAAATAATAATAATCATAACTACATGTACAACAAGAATGTCTGTACACTTGCATTAAAATGTCAATTTGTAAATACAGCTATTTCAAAAAACGTTGAAAACTGAATACTGCATACTGAATAGTGCATTCCAAGACCAAAGGGCATTGTGGGCTTCGTTATTTTGAAATAAAAAGTAAATATACAGCGATTTGTTCGCCATATGGAGCTAGTATATTGTTTCTGATGGAATACACAAAAGTAAAGTAAAATATTATTATTTATATTACTTTAGACAATATTACAAGAGTCCCAAAATGCATTTCGGTCTTGGAATACACTATTATTCAGTATCAACGTTTTTTGAAATAGCTGTATAAATTATTTTGATGTCTGTCATTATCAGTTATGAAATATAAACTTGGCATGCAAGTATTACCTGTGAAAAACCTGTGAATCATTTATTATTTTGTTTTACAGGAATTTTCACAGGTATATTTTCAAAGGTTTATTCACAGGTTTGTACCCAGTAGTAGCTATTGTAGTAGTGGATCATGACTTTTAAATGATTATACACAATTGTATATTACAAGGGATCAATGTGGGTTTTTGTAGGTTTCAATTATGTAAAAATCATGCATTTTATTTAAGAAAATTATATAAAACGTTTACCGTGTTTGCATAGCCTGATGCAAACACGAGGGGAAGTTTGGGAGGAGTTTGGGAGAAGTACAGTGTAGAGAGCTTATCCTTGGGGTTGAATAAGGAACCTTGTTGGAAATTTTGTCCCCTAAAAGTTGAGTCTTGTCCAGGTGGGCATGGAAACAAATAATTTTTACCCTTAAAAGGTACCAACTCTAAAGTGACAAAAGCTACAACTGTCATCCGGCTGACATCTTATCTTGCATATCTTATTTACTGACAAAACACCCTAAAAGGTACCGGCTTAGTCTCTGTTGGTCCTTTTGGATTTGTGACATCCTAAGAGGTATCAAACCGCAGGTCTACCTGGACCCCTAAAAGGTACGACGAGCATCCACACCACTTTATATATGGCAGTCCCCCTCCCCCGGGGACTAAACCATTAGTCTATTGTACAAGATAATAATAACTATACTTGTACAACAAGAATGTTTGTAGGCTTGCATTAACCCTTTCACTCCCATGGCGCCCGAAACCGCCCGTAAAAATCAATACTGCTTTGAACAATAAATTCTAACTTTCTGAATTTTTGTAACATCGATCTCATGGCCAGTTACTAGAGACAACTAGATAACTCTTCAAATCTTAACCTCAAGTAAACTGACTTACAGGCCCGATGTCTGGGCATTAGTTCATTAACTCAACCCCTTATATGGAATTGAAATTTCCTACGGCATGGTTAGATCCAGAAAATTGTTTAAAACTTCAAAAATCTCTGGGTGTCAAAGGGTTAAAGGAGCTATGAATTTATGAAAAATGAAACATCTAAAATATAATTTCCCATAATGATATAAAGACAAAATGCCATGTGCATGTTTTTTTTGGAACTTATCCAAAGCTAGTGTCATCTTTTCCATTTCAACCAATGTGCTTCAGTGAATAATGCAGCATTATCATTCACATTATTTTCTCCATGATTTTTATTGGTCGAGAGACGACTACGACTACTAATTATTATTACGTCACTGCAGATAACTTCCTACGAATAAGTGTTTTCATTCTCCTCGACAATGGGAGCTCGATTTTTTCCAGAGTTGTTGCTTTAGGTGAGAGAAAATAACGTGAATGATAAAACAATTATTGAATTCGGTTTTCGCAAAATATCGCGATTTGTCAGTGTCTCGCAGATAATTATTGTGCCTCTGCCTCGGCATTCGGCAAGTAATTATTCTGCTCGCCACCAACAAATCACGATATTTTGCTCAACCTCTTCCAATAATTATTGCTAATTGTTTTCTGTCCATGATAACCATATGAATGGGAAAGGTTACTGTAACCACAATAGCTCCAACAACTCTATACAAATATGCATGAAAATGAAAGAATATGACTTACGCAGATTATCAATGAAAACAGACATTAATATGCATGGTTATTTATGTTCTTTCTGTTTAATTCATTCACTGTAGAACTTAAGCTTGTTTTACAAACTGTCAAAAACACAATTATATATCAACAACAACAATTTTTAAACATATTCAACTGGCATTGACAAAAGGCATTATTTCAGCAGTATATCTATACAGTTTCCTGTGGTTAATTATCAAATGTTAATGTTATTCTACTGTATGTAGATATCACACTACAAATAATAGACTTAGGAGTTGCGGCATGGTGTGGTGGTAACACACATTATCTCAGTGTTATAGTATTGATAGCCACAACAAACAACCATATGCTACTCGTAAGACCTTGTGGCTTATCTATAGTTACAGCTAAAGCCACATCTACACGAACAAGTTTTCCTTGACAAGTTTTCCTTGACAAGTTTTCCTTGACAAGGAAAAAATGTCAATTTTTTTGTCATCTACACGAGCAAGTTTTCCTTGACAAGGAAAAATTGGCGATGTTTCTGTCGTCTACACGAGCAAGTTTTCCTTGTCAACGCGGCTTAATACATTTGTATATACATGTATATACATACTGTGGTTTACAATTTTCAGGTTTACCTCGGTGTAAAAACCTCACAACTGACCTAACTGCTTTTTTTCACTGTGTGTGTCAATCACTTCGTTCTAAGTTCTATAGATCTCTAAACCCTTTGCAGTACTAGTACTGGATTGATGAATTCATATCTCTATGAATTATTGTGGTTATTTTGAAAATTAGTGATACAGTAGTCTTTATACAAATGCTTGTATGTAAGGTTCTTACACTGAGGACTGAGGTCATGGCAAATTTTCCACTAGTGTAATATCTTTTATATTATTCACTTCCTTCCGGACTGTTCAATCCTTTAAAACGAACACATAACTTACCAACCATATACATGTACCCCTAATTAGACCTCAAAACAAACCTTACAAATCATGCAGTAGTAACTATAAACCACAATACATATGTACATGTAATTAGTACAACTGAATACACTGCGTTAATCTAATACAGTTATCGAAAAACTATGTACACTCAGTTTATAACAATAATTTGGAAATTTAACTTATATTACATAATTCTAATATTTTTCTTATAAAGGACTAGATTTGTTAAAGCTGTAATATATTTGTCGGAGAAAAAATATTTTCATATGGAGATCTGGAAGTGTAAGGTCAGAATGTGAAACAATATTATGCAAAGTTTCGATGAATCTAGAATGTTTAGTTGGATCGAGTAAAAATATAGTTGCAGTTAGAAAAGTACCTTTTAAATTTTACTTTGGTTTTGAATTGCAAAAATATATCTTTGTTGTATATATATACAAGTACTATATGAAGACGATCGAGCTAGTGACCCTCGATAGACATTTGATCTCGAGGAATCTTGGACAAAATGAAAGACCAGTCGATGACATACATGAAACACAAAGAAAACTCGATAATTCCTATATTCTTCAACCCCCTCAAGTATTAGCTATATATATTAAATTTAACCTGTTAATTAAGTAGAAATTTAGTCGTATTTCCTCAGTTGGTTTCCAAACTCAAGTGGTTCGAATCAAATCAAATCATCATGGCTGTACAGTTGTATTTTGATTTCTTTACCTTCGTTTCTTTGACACGCTAAACGCTCTCCGAAGATTTGCCGTTCTACTTGAATGGCCGTTCATGTTTTTTGCCTTCGCTGTGGGAATCAGAGTTATTGGAGTCCACTCCGTCACCCACGAGCGTTGCGTTTGTAATGCTTGTGACATGGCTGAACAGACATGGACTCGATATTTCGTTCTTTTTTAACTTACGAAACTTTTTGAACCGATCTTTGCTTGGCGATCCTTGAAGTGTATCGATTTCTGGAGACGACGATGTCTGTAAAACTTCTTCTAGATTCGAAGTAACGTCGTGATAAAACAAACTAGCTGCCCTTTCATCGGCGAATCGCAAGCCAGCCATCATGCCTTCGCCACTTGACAATGCCAAAACATGGAAGTTCGGCTGCTGTTCTCTGTAGTTTGAATTCGCTGTAATGTGTTCTTTCCATATGCAAAACCCGCTTTGTTTATCCATTAACCTTATACTCATTCCTCTGGGGTTTCTAGCTCCACTAACTCCAGTACTGGCGACAATGGCAGGAATACCAGTACGAACGTACTGCCACGAGTTTGTTGAAGTTTCTCCCATCGGCGGCTGCCATATATACAAATTCGCTACAGCACTACAAACAGACACTTTGTTGGAGAGGCATGAAAGCGAGAGTTTTATCTTGAAAATGTCTTTCTCCCCAAGTTTTTGCTTAAGAGGATCTTCATTCAATGCTTGTCGGACAGACATCGAATGAAACGTGAAAGAACGCTCGTCGATTAATAATGAACTGCACCGGAGATCCTTGTCAAACAGACAATGTTGTTGATTTCAAACATTACATCTGTCAAGTCGATCGTTCAGCCAGGACATGAACGTTTCATAGCATAGTCAAAACACACTATACACCATACGAAAGTTGGCCAAAGAAGCGACACGTTACTATCCCCAAGGTTGAATATCAGATCTGTTCGGGAACAAATGATCTCCGCATTCGATATGTCGCAAATAACAACGACGTCACGTGGGATGTCTCACTAGAACGAGGGTGGGGCTGTGACGTTTGTCACGCATCGCCTCATTGTCACCCTATCTTGTCATCGTCACATCTATATTGGGTGTTTATTAGCAACTTAGAAAAATACCGGTATACTGTAAGTGTAGGTATGACTTTTGAGTTTTCGGTTATGACTTTTGAGTTTTCGGCAGGAGCCCATGGTTTTCGGTTATTAGTATTTCTGCTGTTGGCATTGCAAATTCCTCAGTAAATTACAATGTGGTAGTAGGTTGACTACGTACGTGACAATAGTTAATCCCAGTTAAGCCATGCATAATACTTGTAATCAAACCCGATTAACATTTAATTGGTGGACTAGTTAAAGTTGATTACAGACCGTGCCGTGAAATTAACCGTTTTCCACCATCATTATTTTCAATTAAGGAAATGATTAGATTATGAAATGAGATGAAATCTTGAAGTTCTCGAGGTTCATTTCTCATTTTTTTGACCTGTTAAAAATAGCTTTTTGAACCGCGTGTCAATATGATTGATCTCCAGTGACGTTTGCCAGACAGTACAGAACTTACCCACTCAACCATTTACAGAAATCGCGATCTTTTAAAAAACCCAAAAATCTCTGATATTTTGTCAATTGCAGTCATGCTATCAGTCTGAACTGATTGTAAGCTACGAACGTTTAAAGATCGATAGTCTATATATGGGCCTTCCGAACCATTTCTGATATTCCAAGTATTTTGTTGGTTTTGGTTTGGTCTTTACGTGTAATACAGTAGTTCATTGTCGATCAATCATGAAAGCTATGACGACAAGGAATTCTGGGTAATCGAAGCTCTAAATAAATCGTAAAATCATCGACCTTTTTCTCCCAGACTTTTCAAAAGTATGAGAACATTGAATTTATCTACATGAACTGATTTCCCATCCATCCTTGCGGTCTTAGCTTCTATGATTTATAGGCCAACATGTCAGTTGTGACAGCCAGTGTCACACATTCTGAATTTGTACACAGGGAGCCCAAGCTTTCTTTTTTCATCACCTGTCTTTTCTGCAGCCATGAACACTTTGTATTCCATATAACAAATTCCATGTCATCCATTTATTTTGTAAGTTACCAGTAATAGCATAGACTGCAAATATACA
Source organism: Actinostola sp. cb2023 (assembly GCA_033675265.1). Classification (NCBI taxonomy): domain Eukaryota; kingdom Metazoa; phylum Cnidaria; class Anthozoa; order Actiniaria; family Actinostolidae; genus Actinostola; species Actinostola sp. cb2023. The sequence continues at coordinate 51,913 of JAUJYZ010000297.1, read as the reverse complement.
ATCCTTCTTTTCACTCGTGTCCAGACGAGCAAGCAGGGGCAGGTCACCTGTGACCCCCCTTCCTCTGGGTCTACTCTTTAAATTTATGTTTGAGGAGGGGAGGGGGGGATTTGGTGGTAAATGATATGGAGTGTGACCCCCCAATGGCAGATCCTGGCTACACCCCTGGCAAGATAATCCCATGCAGACATGAGATGGATTATTTTATTCTCTGGATGGACAGTCTGGATGGATTTAGAGTGACTCTCCATCTGCAGTAATATAATGGCATGAGGGTTGTTTCAATCATTTTAAGAGGGGGACGTAGGGGCTCACGGTCAAATTTCTCTAAGGCTAGACTTTTCCTATTTGTGCACCTAGTTCATTGTCAAATAAATCACTACCTGCGCCCCTCTAATTTAATGGTGCCAAAGTAAAGGTCAATATATTGCTTAGCTATCTACTAGTTTTGTCAAGGCCATGATGATGGTGAAGCTGTAATGTAGGCCCCCATACACGTACCTTATATAAAAAGAGAAGGTTCATAGGTAATTTTTGTTTTCAAAAGGAGAAAAAGGAAAGAACTGGCGACATGAGGGGTGTCGAATGGTCCCCGCAAAAAGGCAGTCTTGCAGAATTTCGGTCAAATTTTGCAGGTCTCAAAGTCTCATTTTTTTGCAAAAAGCCATCTGTCTCGAATTTTGAAAACAAAGGAAACCGGTAAAAAAGCGTCTCTGGCTTGCAAAAATATGCCTCGTCTCGGAGTCTCGCCTTGACCATTCAATACCCCTATATAATGCAGCATGCAGTAAGATTGCACTGTACTTCAATAAGTTTGGTCACAACAATTGATGGGCTCCATGCAAGAATGGAATAAGTGACTTGTGATCAAAACCCAAATTCTCCTTTGAAATTCATATAATCTCAGGGAGAATTTAGATTTTGATCAGAGATCACTTATGTTGTTCTTGCAGGGAGCCCTTCAATTATTGCAGAGGTGGACACATGCTGCAATAATATTGCCAGCAAATATATTGTGTATAATGTTACACCATGTGTGTGTACCTTTATACAATTTTGACAATAACAAATAAATGAAACAGTTTGAAACAGCACTTGATAATTTGTTTGAGTCATTTTCGTATGAGTGGGAAACCTACGGCACGGAGTTACGGTTACGGTACAAAATCTAAGACATTGTATTCCACCAATCACAATGTGCAAAATCATTTGCTCAACCAATCAGAATGCTTGGACACGGCATGGTATGGCACGAACTGTACCGTAACTACTTCCCACTTATACGAAAACGACTCTATCCTCAAGTGATATATGACAGTGCACCAATCACAACCCCAGAGCCTGACTGTTCAGACCATAATAGGTAATAAGGATTACAGACTCAAGGAATGAGATTGACTGCACCCGTACCTTTATACAATTTTGACATTAACAAATAGATGAAACAGCACTTGATTAGTTGTTTATATCCTCAGTAATATGAATCTCGTACCCAGAGCCTGTACATGTGCAGATCATAAATAGGATTACAGGCTCAAGAAATGAGATTGACAGCGCTTGTACCAACCACCCCTCCAATCTAATCACATGACGTGTACATATATAACAAAGTGTATTGTATTTCTTCACAGTGTTGTTGTTGTGTACAAAGCTAATACATCTATAGAAATGGGTAGCAGTACTAATGACAAGGTAAGGTGGAAAACTCCTCGATAATTAGAAAATGTATAAGAGAATGTTGTATATATATATATATGCTGTTTACATACCGTTAGTACATTAGGCTTTCTATAGCTAATAAACTAGAACATGTTCTAAGAATTTATCTAAAATATACTTTATGCTGGCTATTGTAAATAGTGATGGTGAAAAATGCTTGCCTTCATAGACTTCATAGAAACCTAGAAACTTCTAGAGAAAAATAGTTCACTCCCAGGAGAATTGGTAGATTCTCCACAGTTGTTTTTTGTTTTTCAAGTATTAATAATATTATTGTTAATATATAAGTCCTATTTATATGTTTGAATACTTTGTTGTATGACACTAGTCTAGCAGTGAACGGTAACCAATTTTTACATGCTGCTTTAGTCCTTGACCAGTCTGTAAATGTGATGTTGAGCGCCGTGTTCACTAGTTGACACCTCAAATACATACGCCAGACATAACAACGTCTCTTGTGTTTCACAGTTAGTTACCACCTGCAATAATAATAATAATGATGATTTATTGATTTATACAGCGACAATAATAATATAATATTTAATGAGGATAATCCACTCACAGATATATGATTTTCAGGGAGGTCCTAACTAAAAAACATTTAAAAATATGATAAATTCTGAAACACATTTTTCAGATGCGCTTTACAACTGAAGGGCTCCGTGCAAAAACAACGTAAGTGATCTCTGATCAAAATCTAAATTCTCCTCAAGATTCTTTGAATTTCAAAGGAGAATTTGGGTTTTGATCACAAGTCACTTACTCCGTTCTTGCAGGGACCCCTTCAACTATAAAATATATAAAGTAACATATCATAGAAATTTACAACTACAGTTGAACCTTTTAAAAACAAATAAATGTATGGGCTTGCTGGTGGTCGGAACCCTGGCCGATGCAGAGAGGTGACCATGCATTGTGGGGAGGTGGCTGTTAGTAGAGGTTCGACTGTATTAATTAAATATACATATATAATCTTAAAATCTATGCTAAAATTACATTGAGAAATTAAAGAAAAGCTTTTCCAAATAACTGACATCGTAAAAATATTAATAGAGGTACTATCTATACAATCAACAGGTAGAACGTTAGTCAAAACCCTGACACTATTAAAGGATAAAAACTGTTCAAATAGAGTACCGAAGTGATGACGTCATAAAAATAAATATCTTACGATTTCGAAAGAACATCAATAAAGAAGCTTACATGCCAAATTTGAGAGCAATCGGTTAAATAGCGGCTGAGATATGGCCAGTTGATTATACTTTATCAATGTAATTTTGGCTTGGATCATAACTTTACGATCCAAGCCGAAATTACAGTGATTTGTGTGGGGAAATTATATATTCAACTGGCCATATCTCAGCCGCTATTTAACCGATTGCTCTCAAATTTGGCATGTAAGCTTCTTTATTGATGTTCTTTCGAAATCGGGGATCGAACGTTGATAAAGCGAAAATTATTGTTTTCGTGACGTCACACTTCGGTACTCTATTACTAGCCTTTCTAAGGACAAGACAGTATAAAGTGCTGGTGCTCATGAACATTATTTCTGTGATATAATGCGAGCTAGCTGTACTGTACCCTATTTAAGGATTGGATATTTTTTCATGCAAAAATCTGTAACATATATACAAACTGTACCAATTACAAGTTTTTGTGAACATTAATTACATGTACTAATATTGATAATCGCAATGCTTTTCTCATTCAATTTGGGATAATTAAACAAATTTCTGCCTTTATGAAAAATATAATCGTCCAAATTAATCGCAAATTGAAACCATACATGTATATATTACCAAGAAACATACATACATATGAAAGAACAGACTATTACCAAGATATGCAAGAACAGACTATAATTAAGTGATTTAATTGAGATCAAAACTCACTTCTCCTTTGAAATCCAAAGAATCTCAAGGAGAACTTAGCTTTTGATCAGAGATCGTGATCACTTATGTTGTTCTAAGCAGGGAGTCCTTCATTTGATACTCTATCTAAGGATGCTATCAAACACCTTACTATATCAAGCTCATACATAAATGCCAACCCCAGAATTAATGCAGGGCTCAATTAAATACCAGGTCAACAAAGTCTAGTTTTGAATAAATGTGCAGGGTGTGTAATAATTATTGTAACCTAGATATGGGAGATGTTGTTGGGGTTGTTGTTTAATTAGTGCTATGGATTTGTACACAGATGACATCATATATTAATAATTAATAATAATAATTTATTTCTTAAAACACATATCACTAAGGTCTCCATTGCTTTTACAATAGAAGGTAAAATATAAAAAAGTTAAAGAAAACTACAATAATACTAATAACACTAATAATATATAATAATAATATATAGCTGGATATGATTGAATATTTTACAAGAAGCTTGCCAGACAATAATGCTTGATATCAATCAGCTGCTAAAAGTCCTCGAATCTCATTATTTACCTTCACTGAGAGACAAAACTGCCCTCCGTGTGCTATCAAGCTCAGAAGGTATTCTATTCAAAAGGTGTAATTCAGCTGATGAAATTTCCTCACAAGACCGGAAATGATGTCTATTGATATCAAGCAATATGGTCTGTGATATACGACAACTGCCTTACCTGGAGAATGGTAAAGTTTTCCAATACGCTATTCATCATATATTTTTCTGGTAACTGTTTGAGTTTATGAATAAAGTTTAACATATACTCGCACATCGGTGATCGGTGGATACGATAGAAAAAACTTCCATTTTCAAAGTGCCCATATTCAGTCTGCGAAAAAGTAAGATAAAGCAAAATTAGAACTTCAAACCTTAAATAGGCCCTTTGCAGGATTACGATCACGTGGTTGTACTGAATGGCAAAAAATTCTGACTTTATTTCTTTGAAGAATCTTTAATACATGATATCAGTAGTGACAGTAAAGAAATCTGTTTGAAATGCTATTTTTCAACCTCCAGCAATACCTATGACATATACCTTCAACTGCTATTACATATACCTACAACAACTATTACTACAGCAATATACCTATGACATACCTCCAACTACTATCACTACAGCAATATACCTATGTCATACCTCCAACTACTATTACATATACCTCCAACAACTATCACTACAGCAATACCTATGACATACCCCCAACTACTATTACATATACCTCCAACAACTATCAGTACAGCAATACCTATGACATACCTCCAACTACTATCACTACAGCAATACCTATGAGATACCTCCAACTACTATCACTACAGCAATACCAGCAATACCTATGTGATACCTCCAACTACTATTACATATACCTCCAACTACTATCACTACAGCAATACCTATGTCATACCTCCAACTACTACTACATATACCTCCAACTACTATCACTACAGCAATACCAGCAATACCTATGTCATACCTCCAACTACTATTACATATACCTCCAACTACTATCACTACAGCAATACCTATGTCATACCTCCAACTACTATCACTACAGCAATACCAGCAATACCTATGTCATACCTCCAACTACTACTACATATACCTCCAACTACTATCACTACAGCAATACCAGCAATACCTATGTCATACCTCCAACTACTACTACATACATATACCTCCAACTACTATCACTACAGCAATACCAGCAATACCTATGTCATACCTCCAACTACTACTACATATACCTCCAACTACTATCACTACAGCAATACCAGCAATACCTATGTCATACCTCCAACTACTATTACATATACCTTCAACTACTATCACTACAGCAATACCTATGTCATACCTCCAACTACTATTACATATACCTCCAACAACTATCACTACAGCAATACCTATGACATACCTCCAACTACTATCACTACAGCAATATTGTTATCTGTAAAAAATATTTTCACTGTCCATCATACTATGTTATTCTAAATCTTGGTGAGCTAGCTCGAAAACGAATGTTACTCTAGCTCTCCAGCACTTCTACCTTATTTACTATTTAACCTATTTACAATTTACACTATCATTTTATTCTCCTCCTTAATTTTATTTATCAATACAAAAAAACTTGTAATATTATGTAAAGTGCAAATAAAGTATTCTTCTTCTTCTATCACTACAGCAATATACCTATGTCATACCTCCAACTACTATCACTACAGCAATATACCTATGTCATACCTCCAACTACTATTACATATACCTCCAACTACTATCACTACAGCAATACCTATACATGTCATACCTCCAACTACTATTACATATACCTCCAACTACTATCACTACAGCAATATACTTATGTCATACCTCCAACTACTATTACCTCCAACAACTATACAGCAACACCTACAAATGTATGTCATACCTCCACTTTTTCTACAACTTGTTTCCCAAATGAGCACACTTTGGTTGAGCATGTGATGGTCATATTTTCACTTGATTCATACCTAAAGTAAGGCAGAAAGAGATTATCATTATAACATTCACATCCCTGTAGTGGTCTTAGTAGACTTTTAAAGAGTCGCCCCAAAACTGTGAAAATAATAATAATTTGTGGGAAAGAGGGGGGTGGGTGGTTTTTGAAATTGTAAAGGAGTGAGAGGACAGTCTCCAGATTTTATACTCTAAAGCTAATTACTACACACCTTTATAACAAATAAATACATTTAGTAATTTTCTGAACAAAACTCACACTAACTAGTGCTGAGAAGCAGAGAATGGCTGCTCTCACTAATTACACTTAGTTATATAAGCCTTTTAAGGTCTCTTTTGCAAAATTCTTCTCACATATTAGTTCAATTTTTTATGTGTTACTGTATGTAATAAGAGAAGTGATAGCAGTGATGGTGAGACTAAGAGTGATAGCATGCTTCTTCCCTTTGATGTGTCACACAATAAATATTTAAGCTGTCCCCCCTTCATGTTATAGTACACTGTTATCAACTAGCTATAGGCACTTCAACAGTGTTATAGAGGGGGTGCGATGTAATCCAGCCATCTTCAGTCCACAAGTTGAATTTACAAAATTAATGTAAATCTATCAATGACATTGTCACTGACATCACCGTTATCACACACTTCGTTTTGGAGAAGTGGAGGGGGGTGATGGGCTTCAAACATGTTTAGCTTATATGAGATGGGGTCTTTAAAAAAATACTGTAACTTGTAGGGCTTTCCAGATTTGTTGTGGGGAAAAAACTTTTTTTTCCTCCCCCCCCCCCCCCCCCCCCTGAATTAAATAATGACCAGTAAGAACTTAAATAAGAATGTTACTTACGTGCTTGACACTCCATAAAATGCCCCAGCCTCGTCCTGAATACTTGTGTTTAGATCAGCCTATCACATGAAATAAAAACATTTTAGCTTAGTTTTTAACCACATCTCAAAAATACAGAGGAATCATGATGACTCAACCCCTCAATAACTATAGAACTACATTTGTAACTCTTGTCTCTCTTGGGAAAAGTAAACCCTAAAAAACACAGACCTTTGACAGGTTGGCTCAAGGATATCAGAAAAATCTTCAACATTATAATAATAAAAAATAATAAATAACATTTATATAGCGCCTTAACTATTATTTAAAATATTCTAAAGCACTTTACATTGACGATACTAATTAAAAGTGTAAAAAAGAAAAAAGAAACCTAGAAAACTATAAAAATAATATAAGCTAAATATAAAATATTATAAGCGTCATTTGAAGTTACAGTAATACAGCACCATGTTATGTTCTGTCAATCTGGCATACATTTTTATTGTTTTGTTTGCGAGTAAATAACTGTCTACATCAACAAGGGTGATTGTGGTACAGTGTTATAATATGCCTAGTAGTTGGTCATGATAAAACCATACCTTAAGCAAATTGGGGTAATATGATACCACCTTCAATAAATCAACTTCTGATAACTCGATCGAACCATTTTCATTTCCCTCTACAGGTCAGATGTTTTAATGATTGGGATTGCACTATACAAGACTTAATAGAGTCATTTTCGTATGAGTGGGAAACCTACGGTACAGAGGCTTTACATGTCACGGTACGGAATTGAAGACATCTATTCAACCAATCACAGCACATGAATTCATTGCTCAACCAATCAGAATGCTTGGGCATGGCACGGTCACCCCACGGCACGAACCGTACCATAACTACTTCCCACTCATATGAAAATGACTCTTAATATTATTAGACTGATGCTCTTACCCAAAACTTGACCAAAAAGAATACAGACTGAGGTCCTTTGTCGTACAGTTCCTTCAATCCCCCTTTCTTCTCAGGGAATTTATCATAAATTTGTCTAATGTCCACAGCCTAAAATATAGAGTAAAGTTAGTGTTTCTATTCTCTCTTTAACCCATTCGCTCCTACACCGGCCGAAACCGGCCGTAAACATCGATAGTGCTTTGAAAAATTCTAACTTTCTGAATTTTCGTAACATCGATCTCATGGCCAGTTATTAGTGACAACTAGATAACTCTTCATATTTTAACCTCAAGTAAACTGACTTACAGGTCCGATTTCTGGGCATTAGTTCAATTTGTTTGCCATAAAAATCAAAAATGCGTGTTTTTGACGCAATTTTACACCTCGAAAATGACCGACATTTGACTTGGATTTTCTTCCAAAATACATCCTTGCGAAACAAAACGCCACTTTCTCAGCAAACTTCCATCTCTCTTCTTGATATAGTCGTGAATTTTGCCCTCTCTTTTCCTTAACTCGCCGAACAATAGCCATTTCCTTAGGACCACTTTCGCTAACACGTGTTTTCCTTCTGCACGCCCGAAAAGGATGCCGGGAAACATCCGGGAATTTCGGCATAGATCTCCCCCGAAACTCTTTTAAGAATATAGAGAGTGTCGAGCCACTCGGTCCTACAGGCAAAATATTGCACCGGTTGCATTCTTTACAAGTCCAAAGTCGCCAAAAATGCCTTTGTAGGTCCTGGAATCCAACACAGAAAGACCAGAGAGACGATTTCACAATTGAGTCCGCCATTTTGAATTTCCAAACGGCAACGTCGAAATGTGATCGTGAATTCGTATCTAAACTCCTGATTTCTTCCAGGAGAACGGTCTCTACCACACCAGTCAAGCTTAATGATGCTGTCCTGGGGGCTTCTGTGGTGAATAATGGCTATAAACACTCTAAAAATGCAAAATTGGCCTTTTCGAGTAGTGATTACTACTAGCCCCTACGAACTTCCAAGAAGAAAGGCAGCACACGTGAAGACGCGAGCCCACAGGCATTCAGAACTGTCAAGATTTCCATGGAAACCCCTTATATGGAATCGAAATTTCCTACGACGTGATTAGGTCCAGAAAATCGCTAAAAAACTCAAAATAGCTCAGGAGCGAATGGGTTAAGACATGGTTCACACTGGAGAAATAAGCAGTACTTAGAACAACAAAACAAGTGAAGGGCTGGCTCCCTGCAAGAACAACATAAGTGATCTCTGATCAAATTCTAAATTCTCCTTGAGATTCTTTAAATTTCAAAGGAGAATTTGGGTTTTGATCACAAGTCACTTACTCCATTCTTGCAGGGAACCCTTCAAGTGCAAGTTTGGTCAAAGTAAACAGCTAAGTATACTCGCATGTATAACATCACACTATGTTATTTAAAATGCTATATTCAAGTAGCAGTGGTCAATGGTTCTGAGCATCGTGCAAAATTTACCCTGATCTTGACACCTCAATTTTTCATCCAAGTCTTGGAGTCTCAAATTTTACCATTCAACACCCTACAAGTGTAAATCAGCCCTTCACTGTGTTTCTAAGCATTACGTACCTCAAGTAGTGGGTCGCTAAAGTTAGTATTGGGTCCAAGATGAACAAACAAGTGTTTATGATACTGTAAAACAAGCAAGTACACATTAATTCACGTCTGTAACATGCAGTGGTATTAAAGATTAGCTGACTTACAGTCTCAGGATCAACTGTCTGCTGTTCCAGAAATGCTGAGAATTCCAGCAAACGAAGAGGCTACAAAGAGAAAACAGTTGATTAATTAGCCATTACCAAAACGAGCAGGGGACTGGGACAAATTCAATAAGAAACTAGCATTTTCTCATTTTCTGAGAAAGCATATCAAACTTAGCTAGTCTAGTCTTACATGTAATATTGACGATGCTAGAGGGCATCAAAGATGTCTATTTTCCCATACAAACTCTGTAAATTTTTGACGTTGTCCAGCCAAACCATACATTCACTGTAAAATTTTGGCTAGACAAAACAATTTCAAAAGTTAATAATTCTGACAGAATTCGCTCAAATCACATCACACTTTGCACAGATACTAATTTCAACATGCTGTTTCATGTCATAAACGTAATTTCGTAAATACATTAATTCTAATAAACTTGTTTCCAGTCCCCTGCTCGTTTAGGTAATGGCTAATTCTGCACATTTAATAAATTTACCAATCAAATCAGGCCCAGGTTGTATGAAAGGTGAATAGCGCTATCCGTTGGATAAATCCGTTGATAACTTTATTAGATAACAGCATCATTGAACGTATCCACTGATAAGGATTTATCCAGTGGATAGTGCTATCTTCCTTTCATACATGTTCAACCATGACCAGAACTGTATGTAAATATTTACTGTGCAACATTTGGTAAAAATTGTGACCATCTGTATGTTCACATACTTCTGTTGCAATTGTTAGCCAATCAGCTTCCATCACGGCTACATGTAGCTATATAGGTAGACTTTCGAAAAGTCCTTCCTCTTTCTGTTGCTACGCGCCTCGGGGAAGGACTTTTCAAACTTGATTCCCGCCAATTTTAGCGACCCAAAAACGGGTCGCTGCATATTAATTAAGCGTTAACCAATCAGAATGGTCAGAGTCATAAACACACCTATCATCTGTCAATAAAACCGAACAGCAAGCACGTACGCGTCGTCTCACGTTGCTTTGGGTCAACTCACCATGAAATTGATATCTGAGGCGTTGAAAGAAGCTCAAAGAATAACAGAATACAAAGAATTACGAGGAAGCCTAGCTCTTAACGAATGTTACAAGCTTTCGTCTGTAGTCTTTGTTACAAATAACTTTGGTTCAGAGCAAACAAATACGATCTTGTGACGAGTGTTGGAGTTGACCCTGAATGAAACCAGACGACCGTGTGTGTGACTTGTGGCAAGTCTAAGCTATAGGTTGAGATACATTACCACTATTTACATTACCACACAACCAGTTGACCTAAACGAAAATTGCTTGTATTTTGCAATTAGCCTCGAGACATCAAACAAGCCACATTCAGCATATTTTATTCGGAAAATCGAAAATTATCAAATCTTAAAATTTGAGACAAATATTACTTAGAAATATGAAATATTAGAAAAAACTATAATCTGCTGCGCTTAGGTTGATTTTTAACCAAATTTCTTGCATTTTAATCTTTGAGCACACCACATTTCAATGATCATTTTAACCTACTTCTAGATTTCTGTTTTTAATGGAACTCAGACCATAGATACATGTAGCTCTACAGATGTAATATACTCCAGTGAAGAAATAGTTTCTGATTTTCACAAATTGAGTTAGCCTGAAATTGAGTGGGAAAATCCTTTTTGGCAGATTACCTGTGGTGTATGACACCACAGGAAGCCCAAAATCCAAAGATAGAATCATAACATAGCTTAATTTGATGGTATTATTATTACGATTGACAGAAGTCTATTACAAATTTACCAGTCGCAACTTTTGCAACGCATCACATAGTAATGCAATGAGCAGTAAAAGTGGTCATAATTGTTTGCATTGCACAGTAAAATGTGAGTCCAGTCAATGAGTCCCACGCGATACTCATTAATAATACAATAATAAATGATTACCATTTGTGAAGCCCTCCTGTTGCCTGCCCAAGATGATACACCGGATGGTGGGCTGTTCACCCCTGTTCTTGTGTCACCGTATGTTGTACTTCTCTACAGAATGAAAACCAAATAGATCAATAAACAGCATTCTTTTCATATGGCCTAAACACAGCTCCCTGTGATTTGAAGGGCTCCTTGCAAGATTGGAGCGAGTTAGACACTGGCTGTTGGGTCACTGAAGTGTGATCCAGAGAATCGTAGCAGTTACTATTTACCAAGTCTTTCTACTCCATAGAATTCACTGATTTTTCACACAACAATGAGGGTTTATCATATCATGTAATTTCAAAACTCATGGGAGACATAAAGCATAAATTTCCAAAGGTTTTCATATAAAATTTCGATTTTTGAAAATTCATATCTTTACCGCAAGTTGTGAAGTGATCTTTTCCAAACTTCACATTTTTACTAAATTCAATGAGCTCTTTCCAGCTATAATAATCATATTTTTGTCCTATGAGTTTTGAAATTACATGATGATTAAACCCTCATTCAGCCAATTCATTGTCAATGTTGCTTCACCACACTTGTTTTGTACAAGATGTTCAAGAAGAATAAAAATAGAAACTACCATCAGAATCAAACTTTATTGAATTGAGTATACAATCAACTCTACATGTATCTAGGAGGACACTTGTCTAAGCAAGATAGCTCTACCCATTCACACCAAGGCTTAACCCATTCGCTCCTGAGCTATTTTGAGTTTTTTAGCGATTTTCTGGACCTAATCACGTCGTAGGAAATTTCGATTCCGTATAAGGGGTTTCCATGGAAATCTTGACAGTTCTGAATGCCTGTGGGCTCGCTTCTTCACGTGTTCTGCCTTTCTTCTTGGGAGTTCGTAGGGGCTAGTAGTAATCACTACTCGAAAAGGCCAATTTTGCATTTTTAGAGTGTTTATAGCCATTATTCACCACAGAAGCCCCCAGGACAGCATCATTAAGCTTGACTGGTGTGGTAGAGACCGTTCTCCTGGAAGAAATCAGGAGTTTAGATACGAATTCACGATCACACTTCGACGTTGCCGTTTGGAAATTCAAAATGGCGGTCTCAATTGTGAAATCGTCTCTCTGGTCTTTCTGTGTTGGATTCCAGGACCTACAAAGGCATTTTTGGCGACTTTGGACTTGTAAAGAATGCAACCGGTGCAATATTTTGCCTGTAGGACCGAGTGGCTCGACACTCTATATATTCTTAAAAAACAGAGATTCGGGGAGATCTATGCCGAAATTCCCGGATGTTTCCCGGCATCCTTTTCGGGCGTGCAGAAGGAAAACACGTGTTAGCGAAAGTGGTCCTAAGGAAATGGCTATTGTTCGGCGAGTTAAGGAAAAGAGAGGGCAAAATTCACGACTATATCAAGAAGAGAGATGGAAGTTTGCTGAGAAAGTGGCGTTTTGTTTCGCAAGGATGTATTTTGGAAGAAAATCCAAGTCAAATGTCGGTCATTTTCGAGGTGTAAAATTGCGTCAAAAACACGCATTTTTGATTTTTATGGCAAACAAATTGAACTAATGCCCAGAAATCGGACCTGTAAGTCAGTTTACTTGAGGTTAAAATATGAAGAGTTATCTAGTTGTCACTAATAACTGGCCATGAGATCGATGTTACGAAAATTCAGAAAGTTAGAATTTTTCAAAGCACTATCGATGTTTACGGCCGGTTTCGGCCGGTGTAGGAGCGAATGGGTTAAACATGTTTTAAAGTGGTTTAACTAAACAGGTTTAGAAAATTATCTACAAACTCCACGCAACATTTGGCTCAAAACTGCTGGTAAACTGTCCCTTGTGTTGCACAGTATAAACTCCAGGTACCGGTAGTTTGATTCTTGTGAAATTAGATGCCCTCGAATTAGAGAAGTGAGAAAAAACTCAGTTTAACTAAACAAGGTTTGGTGTGAATGGGGTACATGTATGTATATGGACACCGTTGTCTGGTCCCTGCTGCACTGTTTAAATACTGGAAAGTCATTCTCTCTAAGATGGACTCCTTGCTAAGCGAGGCAAAAGTTAGTTCCAAAGGTGTTTGGATTAGAGAGAATTGACTCTAAATTCTAAATACTGGCTAGTTACAAATGTAGGTTACAATAGTATTAGAGTCGTTTTTGTATGAGTGGGAAAGTTACGGTACCATACCATGCCGTATTGAAAGTGGTTGATTGGATGAGATGCAAAAATAAATAAATAAAGAGAATGCATCTGCACGCTTTTTGATTGGTTCAGAAAGGAAGCCAACTGAGTGTCACGCGGTACCGTAGGTTTCCCACTCATACGAAAACGACTCTATTGTTACAATACAATACACCTACCACCATTTCATCCTGTGAGTTGGCCACTGTTCCAGTAGAGCTCGAAGCTGTTGCCGTGGATACCACATTACCTCCTTGCTGCATGGGACTTCCATATGGGGAATGATTGACAGATCCATATGCCGCTGGTTGTTGGTTAGATGCTGGCTGCTGCCAGAACTAGATGAATCACAATAATTTTGTATCCATTAGTTGAAGAACTTTACTAGTACGTAAATCGTTCAAAATTTGATTTAGCTGAAACTTCACTGAAATAATCTCAAAGACCCATACAATCACTGGCTAATTTTTTTCTCAAAAATTCCAATAGGAAGTACAGTAAAAACCCTCATATAAGAAACTGCGGATTAAGAACCTCCAGGCTGAAATTAAGCCAATTAAGCATCCAATATATAAGAACCAGTTCAGCCTGACAAATGAAGCAGGTTCTTATGTGAAAAATGACTAAAGCTCAGAACACACAGGGACAGTCGGTGCTGAATGTGCAGAAATATTATATTTACTATACAGTTGGGTTGTTAATGTTTAAGTGTGAATATTAGACCTTTCAGGGTCAATAGTTCACTAATTAAAACAAATTGTAAGGAAATACACCATGATACTGTATCAGAAACAATTGTGTTTTTTTGCCCTGTAAATAAGAACCTGTTAAGAACCTATTCAGCCTGATTCCTCACTAGACACCCAATATATAAGAACCATTTCAGCCTGACTTGGAAAAATAGGGGTTCTTTTATGCGGTTTTTTTTTATGAATCCTTAGAGGTGTCAGTGACGAAGTTCCTGGCATGTGTGGCCTGACCTATACTACCTATATTACCTATATACTACCTATACTACCTATAAAATAGTGGATCACTTGTGCTCTGCTAGACGACTTTGACACTTACATGTAAATAAAGTTGTTATTATTATTTTACTCACCGGGAAGGACTGGTTATCATTGCCACCAAAATTAGAAGCTCCTAAGTTTTTGTTGTGAAGAACAGAGGCTGAAACAATTTGCGCTGAAGACATGGATGCCATAGTTTGTAAGGCTTTATCACGGGCTGCTTGATCCTGAAACATGAAGTATGATTACAGCTGTCACATTCTACATAACAATAATTCCTATATATATGTTGTAGTTCAATATGGATTCTGGTACATTTTGGTTTTGTACCGGTACAATTTGTTTTGAACTGGTACAACATGAAGTACCTTGGGGTTAGGTTTAGGGTTAGTATTGGGAAGACTTTGTATTTTATTATAATCATGAAGTACCTTGGAGTTAGGTTTAGGGTTAGTATTGGGGAAGACTTTGTATTTTATTATAATCATGAAGTACCTTGGGGTTAGGTTTAGGGTTAGCATTGGGGTAGACTTGGTAGGAATGAATACAATCTGCTTCGTTCTACTATAGAGCAAGACAGCTACATGTACGTTCGAGTACGTATTGACGTGAATACAAGCTGCTTCGTTCTACTATACTATGAGAGCAAGACAGGTACATGTACGTTTGAGTACGTGTTGACGTGAATACAAGCTGCTTCGTTCTACTAGAGAGCAAGACAGGGAAGTGTTGACACGTTGACGTGAATACAACCTAAGTTACAGGCACGCGTTGACGTGAATACAGCTACTAGTAAAATAAATAAATAAATATCATGTTTAACATGTCAAGTGACAAGTGTGAGTATGGCTAGTGGGGACAAGACTCTCACACTCACTTCTTACTACATTATATATTCTGTACACCCAACATTCATCTCACTAGTTCGTTTTTACCGAGGGAGGAAAACCGGAGTACCTGGAGAAAATTCATTGAAGCAAGGGAAGAGAACGAACCGGCTGACAACTCAACTCGCGCCCACTCTGTGAATTGAACCAGGCACCACTATAGAACAAGACAGGTACACTTTGACGGTTTAGGAATTTCTTTGCCTTTTCATAAAATTTGTCTTCAAGTACGAAAATCACAAGCGAATTTGTACTTTTAGTTTCCTGTTTCAGGTTGTTATTTCTCGTTGGAAAGCCTCACAATCAACCCATGGTTCATGATCCGCCATTTTGCCAAGTCCACGTTTTGATCTAGCGCGCATGCGTGAATTTAAATGACATAATGACGTAATAGAAAATGAATAACATTAATAAAATGTAAATGTGATGGTAATCCGACATGGTAATCCTCGATGGCATAGTTGGTTAATGCGCTGGTCAACGCTGGTCTACAGTCAGAGTTCGGAGTTCGAGTCCCAGACATTAGGTAAGACAAAAATTGAAAAAAATATGTTAATATCATGGTATAAATAGACAGATAGACAGAATTAATGTAGGCAGACAGGAAAGGAAAAGAGGGGTAGGTAGGGAGAGAATGAAGGGAGGGGTGGGTGCCAGGAAGTCGTCTAGTTCTTTTGAGAACCCCTAAAAAAATCCAAGCCCCTGTTTTTTTAATGAGTCCCCAAAATAAAATCCCTTTTAAGAATGCCAGATTGTACCAGTTCAAAACAAATTGTACCAGTTCAAAACAAATTGTACCAGTTCAAAACAAATTGTACCAGAATCCATATTGAACTACAACATATATACATGTACATACTTTGATTGGTTGAGGGCTGTGTGTTATAGAGTACAGACACACAGATGACGACACTAAATCATGAAATTCTTTAAATATTATAATTTATTATAAAACAAATAGATTCCATTTTCCTGTGCATCAGTACTCTTGAGATGCACAGAAGACATCAGAATGTAGTGATCTATAGCAACAGTGATGCCGACTCGACTACGAGGCATATTGTTTTTGTTCTCAGCATGTTTTGACATCATCTACATGTATAAGAGTACAGTTGCACAGCAAAATGGAATCACTTGGTTTAGTGCTATGTGCATTTTCAGTGTACATGGACTGGTATAACATCCTTCTACACGAAATTCCATATTTGGTAGATGGCTAATTGCTCAAGGTCCATTCCCTATTTGGTTACGACATTCCATGTTTGGTAATGAAATTCCATGTTTGGTAATGAAATTCCATATTTGGTAATGAAGTTCCATATTTGGTAACAAAATTCCATATTTGGTAATGAATGTAGGTCATCAACAGACCATTTTAAACTCTTGATTCTATGTAGCTTTTCCAAAATAACCAACCTTAAACTTTCCTTGGATATCCTTTGCCGTTTTTCTTGCTAAGACTTGTATGTGGCTTGAAACCTATTGGGGTGTTTAAGGAAATGGAAATAAGACAAAAGACAAACCTTAATCTTTCCTTGTATTTCTCTCGCCTTTGTTCTTGCTAACACCTGCAAGTGGCTAGATACCTGAGATATCAAGGGAGAGGGAACAATCAGCCCCTTGGATAGCTGGTTACCCTCTTTGAACACCTTGTGTGGCTCTATTCATCCTTGTGAATTGGCCATCTTTGAGATGAATACTTAATTGCTGCCTAACACTACATGTAGATACTAGATTTATAAACCATTTATTAAGCAATTATTGGATGAGGTTGAGCAAAATATTGTGATTTGTCAGTGGCGAGCAGATTAATTATTTGTCGATGCCGAAGGCAGAAGTAAATAATTGCTCTGCAAGACACTGACAAATCACAATATTTTGCAAAAACCGAGTTCAATAATTGTTTCATCATTCAAATTATTTTGAAAAACTTAAAGGAAACTTTAAATATTGATGAGGACTTATACGAAGGTGGACGAACTGCATATGAGCAGACCATTATTTGCAGCAAAACTCGGGGTTACTTTATTGTAATCAGCGCTTAGAACCGACTTGTTCTATACTGTACAAACTATCAATATTGTAAAAAATGGTGTAAATGGAATAAAAATCTGATACTAACTTTTCAGTAGCCGCTTGTGTGCTGGCTACATTTGTATAACACGGAAGTCGTTGTGTGTCAAAAATGTCATCATCATCATTACTCTGGCACTTCCGGAGGAAGCCCGAGTTATAAAATGGGCTCTTTTTTTATTTTAATTTAATTTTTTTCGTTGGCCACAAACGGGTCGAATAGTTTCCGAATGCCTATTGAGCTAAATCCCAAAGTATGATTCGCTCAAACGGGTCGAATAATTTCCGAGCGTATATCGAACTAAATCCGGAGTATTGTTTGCTCTATGAAGGCAGATAAATTCGAGAGTAGAAGTGCTAAGTCATTGTCTTCGGCGAGTAGAAGTGCTAAGTCATCGTTCGACGACAAGAAGTGCTAGAAACTCATGCTGGATCGAGAGAGAAGCAGTTGACCATGCAGTCTTGTTATGTCTAAAAAGCTAGAGAGCTTACTAGAGAGTGACGGATTTGATTTTCCAGTAGATTTTGTTTTGGTAAATAATGTCGCTGTGCTTGCTGCATGACTACCGTCACGCCGTGAAAAAAACATTTAAAAGGTATCGGACAATAAAATGAAACACATTTCTGAGAAATATAATGATTGAAGTCTATTTTATTCCATGTTTGAAACATTCAGAAGGAAAAGGAATCAAAATAATTATACTTCAAAACTTCATCAAAGCATGACAATTAATTTATTTTGACAAGAAAGTTACATGTAGATAGTCAGTATGTCTTGTATTAGCATTACGGTACTTGAGTTTTAAAAATCTTTCTTTGATAATAAACATAATTTACTACATGTTCAATATGGAAATGTTATCCACCATTTTGCCCCATTTTTGCTGTCAGCTCAAAATAATTTGATGATGACATCGTATATGGGGAATAATCATTTAATTCACTCGCAACATATCTCTGGTACAAGAAAATACAATGCACTTATAATAAATTACTCTATATTGTGACTGCACTTTCCATTGGGATAGGTGATGTATGGGGAATAATTACTGAAGTGAGCCTCACATCCACATCTTTTTACCAATAACTCAAGTTTCTTCTCCATAAACAATCCAAACTTGGAAATTTGTTTAGAACATGAATGTACACAATATTTTTCTTACCTGTTTTCTGGTTCTTGTTTTCCCCGTTCTTAATTTGATGTACCTTGCAATCAATTCATTCCGACCTACAAATAAGTAAAACCAACAAAATACTGTCAGCTTAATTACAATCCATCATAAATGTAACAAACACAAAAACTTTTTAGATTTCAAATTAATTTCAATGTGTGTTTCAGAAAACAATAAACTATTTGAATACATGTAGTTGTGATTGTACTGTGTAGAATTAGACACAGTTAAAGAATTAGTGGCTATAAGTGTTATAGCTAGTAGTAATAAATTACTCCTGACAGAAAGGTGAATATATAACTGTATATTTTACAGTGACTTTCTGTTACTTAGCAATGCAATCCATTTATAATTAAATAAAGACCTTTTGGAAATCACAGTACAATAGATCGCAAAATAATAATCAAAACTTTGGAGTAATATTTTGAGAATAGTATGTTCAACAAAAACTCTCTGAAAACTAAACAGAAAATTGGAATAAAAAAAATTTTCCTATTTTGCTTGCATGACGTGCAATGTCAAAGTTTTTTTAGTTGAAAATGTGCTTTCTAAATTCATCTTATTTGCCAAGGTTTTCTATTCTGAATACCATTGTTAACTGAAAGGGTTAAGAAACAATAGCTAACAACAATAATAATTGTTACATTTTTAGAATCAAAATTAACCAACATTTACATCAATCATATACATGTAGCAAAGGGAACAATACAAAAATTGCATCGTTATTCCCTTTTTCCACATCAATATTCATTTTAAAAAGGCAAAACTGTAAAAAGTGAATAGTTTTTTTCTCAGTATAATTTAAGTGGTAATTTATTGCTCATTTGGGGCTCAAAATAATTGCACTTCTCAAACATGGTCTACAGTGTGTTTCCAAACATGTTTTTTTAATACCACTGAATATAATTAAAACCAAAAAGAACATCTAAGAAGGCCTTCCTTTCAGTGAAGCCTTCTTTTGCGTTAATAATAAAATGAAAGCCCAAAGTATATATGTATCTAGGCAACGCGCTGGCGAAATACACGGGACAGATTTCTAAATTTTATAAAACTCGACTAAGAATTATGTAAATTGCAACGACTATTATTTAGACGTGAATATGGGCTGTTTTACTGGTTGAATGACAATCAAAGCATGTTTTATGCTACTAACTACTCCAATTAGATTTCTACTCAGAAAAGAGTACTCTCAACTAACAGAATTCGTGAGTTTTAGTTCCAAGCAGTTCTTATAACGTCAGAGAATTCGAAACATGATCAGTGAAGCTCAAAGAAATCTATTCTTCGCTGCTCCACATGTTGAGCATAATAGAGCTATATAGACAATAAGTAGACTAGCAATCCCGTTATTATGTCAGTAAAATACAATAACCTACTTTGACAATAGTAAGCTTTTCTGTAGTGGAAGTATTTCGAACAGCGTTCTATTTTAAGTTCATGTCCGAATATTCCAAAGTCGACGCGCCAGAGCTTGTTTCTCCCGACGTCTGCGTTTAAACTTGAATATCTCACCCGAAGATAAACAGCATTAAAGAGTGGCCAAATAAACAATGCTTTTAACAGGAATCACGAACATTTCCCCACAACACGAAAGCTGTGGTATGGTATGAGGTTAATGTTTAGACATAGCGTACATATTTGGAACAGTCTTTACAAAGTCTCGCATAATTTAGCAACTGCAATGCGGAAAGCAGTAGTCCGAGGCACGCAAACATTTGCCACGAACGACGTTCACACAATCATCAGTAGATTTGGTCCGCAGCAGAGAGAGTTTCCTAGAACTATTCAACAGGTTTTTCACGGTACACGATGACCACTCGTCAGTATGTGGATTCCATTTATCTTTCAATGTGTATTTATTATGATTTTGAACGTTGATCAAGTGTTCTTTTCTCGACTGGAGCCAAACACGGGGATTTTCAAACAACATCCAACACCACTTCTCAAAGAAAACCTACAAGGCGACTTTGAAACTACAATTACACTGGAAGATAAAGGAGGATTGTCTGTGGTTGTCGTGGCCCCACGGCCACGTTGTGATGCTAAGCAAAGGTAATTGCAAGAAACTGAACCGCTCAACAAACGCCACAAGAATTTGAAAATCGCAGGCTTGTATTTGTGAACTTACCGTACATTTTTCCCTCGTCTGAAAGAATGATTTTCCTACGTCCACAAGGAGGATAAATGGCCAGCGCTTCTTGGAATGACTGCTCAATATCAGGCGACCAGACTCCTTCTGCATCGCTCGCCATATCGACTGGGCTTTTGGTTTTGTCCTCGTCGGCCGAATTTGTCATCTCTTCGCTTGATTCTTGGTCCGAAATCTTGGCGGTTTTATTAACAACTCACTTACAATTTAAACTTGTTTACTACGTTGCGGCCAAAGGAACTCGCGTTGGGCTCAGATATGAGCTCAATTCTGGGACCACAATCTTTGAATCCGGAAGAACAACTCGGAAAATATGTTAAAAATTCGAACGATTCAAAGTCTGTGTCCTACAAAGTCTTTTTTTTGGCGGGGGAACTTCTCGACTCCCAGAATATTGCTCGAAAAACGCACCATTCACCACACGATCTGTCAGCAAACCCTGTGTAACAGGCTAGAATGGAACGATCTACGTTTGGATAACCTAATTCGCCAAATGAGTCACAACAGCGGATCGATTTGAGCTTTGCAAGGCAGTCAAGCCAGAAGCGAACAAAGAATGTCAGGAATGATGGAAACTATGCTCGGCGCGCCCACAACATAACAACTAGAGGGGGGTACACCACATTGACACTCTTGCTCTCTTGACCTTAGAAGAATTCAAAGCTCGCCAGCCATTTGACCATATACGGCGACCACAATCGGCGGGCTATTTGACATCACACTATTTATATCTAGACGCTTCTAATACAAATCTCCGAAGGAGCTCTTTCTAAGCACAATTTAACTCTATCAAGTTCGAGGGAGCCATGTTTTGAGGGATAATCGCTGATTATGTTGTGAATTCTCCTTACTATGGTGACAGGTTGTTTGCCCAATTTGGAATAATTTATACAACACGTCATTCCAAGCATATTTAATCAATGGAGGGCTATGATTGGCTCATTTACAAAACACCTAACCAAACATTGCCATTCAATGAAAAGAAGCAAGTTTTTGAAAGAAAAACCTCTCTGCCCTGTCGTTGAAACCTTTGCGTAGGTGAACGGAAGACACGAGTTTCTTATTCGCATCATCGAGTTGGTGTATAAAAACACCACGTACAGTAGATCCCAAATGATCTGAGACGTGGCAGGCTTTAATGAATTCTGAAAGCTATATATATAGCCACTTGACAGTTTATTCATTCGTTAACAACGTTAATTGAATCCTTAAAAACATCAAAGTACTGAACGTAACCTTGCAATAGTATAAGCTAAGTTTTCTTAAAAATACAATCGAGTTTCTAGTAATTTTTATTGTCTTTAATATCGATGAAATGCGGCCTATTTTCTTTGATTTCTTGGGTATAATTTCATTTGTATATTATACACGTGTTTCATTCGCCTCTGGGTGTTCAATTACTTCACGTAGCAGTATACACGGCTAGAGTGTTTTGGATATGTATACAGCCTTCAGTTGCTTGTAAAATGATGCCATACTTTCTCAGTGAAAAGTCCCATTTGGAGTGGAGGTCGTAGTTTCGAAATAACACGGTATGTATTAAACCGATGTCCAGCTGACCTCTTTTGTCTCGCTTTGTACTCGCCTTCACTGCAATCATGTACTGCAAATTTTGGTTGCTCAGATTCATCGGAAATTTGCGTCTCCAAGTTATGACTTTAACTACTGTATGCATCATGAGCGTTTTAAAGTTTAGGTAAAAATGACCAGATGTCTTAGTATAAGTGGGAAGTAGTTACGGGTATGGTTCGTGCCGTGCGGTGACAGTACCGTGTACGTCCTTGAAGCATTCTAATTGGTTGAGCAATGATTTTGCGCGCTATGATTGGCTGAATGGATGTCTTCGATTCCGTACGAATCTAACAGAAATTTATTGAATAATTTGAACAAATGATATTGCGATGGAGTGTTGTGTAGTAGACCATTACGTGCGTCAAGAGAAATGTTATACAATAGTAAGGTCACGGTAGGCACGCCGAGAATGTAGGATTGTCTGCAATTTTGACTCAAGAATTTCAATGGCCTTTCTTTTCCATGCGTAGGTGGAGAAAGTTGATAGTGGAAAGATTAGAAACACAAACGTTGACGACCGAATATGGAAAACATACAGCTGGGAATAGGATCACCGTACTGCGCGCCGACTTGAAATACAGACGGACTTGGTTGTATTTTTAGAAGGGCGACCCGGGATGATTTACTCATTTTTCCTTTTTTATATCCTTCCATTCCTTCCTCCTTCTCTTCCTTCCATTCCTCCCATTAATTCCTTCCTTCTATTCTTTCCATTCCTTCCTCCTTCTCTTCCTTCCATTCCTTCCTTCCATTAAGTTCATTCCTTCCTTCTATTCTTTCCTTCCATTCCTTCATTCCATTCCTTCCTCCTTCTCTTCCTTCCTTCCATTCCTTCCTTCCATTAAGTTCATTCCTTCCTTCTATTCTTTCCTTCCATTCATTCATTCATTCCTTCCATTAATTCCATTCCTTCTATTCTTTCCTTCCATTCCTTCCTTCCATTCCTTCCTCCTTCTCTTCCATTCCTTCCTTCCATTAAGTTCATTCCTTCTTTCTATTCTTTCCTTCCATTCCTTCCTCCCATTAATTCCATTCCTTCCTTCTATTCTTTCCTTCCCGGCATTCCTTCATTCCATTCCTTCCTTCCATTAATTCCGTTCCTTCCTTCTCTTCCTTCCCATTATTTCCTTCCATTTCTTCCTTCCATGTTTTCCTGACATTCCTTCCTTCCGTACGCCTATATCCAGACGAAAACCCCAAACACTCGTAGCCCTTTTTTCCTTCAAATTTCAGGAAGAAACATTAGCAATATAGTAAATAGACACGCTATAGAGAATCGATCCCTTCTCGCGTTACGTATACGCTACGGGTATTCGTAAATAATCCCATGGGTTACTGACAGCAGGCATTGTAATTCTGATTGATAGTTGTATCAATTTTAGAACACATTCTTTGTAGTTGGCTTTGTTCTTCATACTTGCGCATATTACAATATGTATATCATTAAAACGCGCGCATAGTTTGTTTGTTTTTAAACGTATTTTAACCGTTGGCGATTGATACAGGCTACCCTGACGACCGACCATTGGCCTGATAGTTTGGTAATTAAAAATCATTTATAGTCGAAGAAACAAGCGTTTTAAAAAAAAAGATGCATAAGTAACTAGCGTTTTTTTTAAGATGTCTAACCCGAAAAATAAATTATATTTTCGAACATCTTTCCAGCACGTGGTATATTTTCACCGACCGATTTCAGTCGACGGCCATTCTCGTACCCATCCAGCTCTGTGATAGAAAACCGTCCCCGTCGTGGCCAGTACAGGTGCCTTGTACTGTATCGCAGTCTTCACCTTGACCTATACTGATACATTCAGATACCACACATAGTTTATCAGTAGGTATGCTGCAATAGGATCAAACCGATTATCGATTGATTGGTACGCATATTTGACAGGCATTTTACGAACACGCGTATTATATTGGGCGCCAAAATAAATATAGGCTCGCGAATCAGGCCTCATATGCAATGGTAAAACAGTTTTTAGCGAAGAGTTCGAGTTATTTGTGATGGTTTTTGACCGATAACTGAGTGAAATTCAAGTGTTAGACTAAAGTGAAAAATTGAATCGAAAACTGTCTTACCGGACTTTTATTTAGCCTGATTTTCAGACGGTCCTTGGTTCTCCGCTCTCGCTTTTTCAGACGGTCCTTGGTCCTCCGCTCTCGCTTTTTCAGACGGTCCTTGGTCCTCCGCTCTCTGAAAGCGAGAGCAGAGGACCAAGGACCGTCTGAAAATCAGGCTACATATTTGGCTGTATATTTGCTATTGACAATACAATACAATAACTTTATTTATACACGATTAAAATTAAAGCTGAAAAGCTTGTGGGGTCGTGTGCAAAACAATGAAAATAAAAATAAAACTATGTATATAAAATTCTAAATGCTATATAAATAATTACTATACATACTAATTAAATTACTAATATAATTTAAATTTCTACTCTAAAATAAATAAAAATATAAAAAATGTTATATCGATGTTACACTGACTAATCATTCACTGACTGACATTGTAAAATAATTTTGTAGCCAGTGCCATTGTATCGTATTTTGCGTCGTTTTCAAATAGAGTGACATGGCTTGACAAAGTGGCCGGGGCTCATATCCATTTCAGTCACATAATCAAGACCATTTGATGGCATAAAAGCGAAGCGATCTCTTGAATAAGAGTAAAGCCGAATATCCACACGAGCAAATTTTCCTTGACAGGGAAGACTCAGTGCTCGTGTAAACGACGAAAACATCGCCAATTTTTCCTTAATTGTCAAGGAAAACTTGCTCATGTACATGACAAAAAATTGTCAATTTTTCCTTGTCAAGGAAAACTTGTCAAGGAAAACTTGTTCGTGTAGATGCGGCTTAAGAATCGTCTTAAATTCTCAGCTTTTTCGGCAACACTGAACGATTTGTCCTTTTCGTGCAGCTGTCACTCTTGTAATTGAGAGCGTTGCGTGACAATCAGTATAAACACTTGTTAATATTCAACAACAATACGAGCCGTCTGTTGCTATGGTATCTCCAGATGTTGTCTGGCCGAGGACATAAGACTTTCCAATAAACACCGATGGAAAAGTCATCGAGTTAATTGTTGGTATTCATAATGGCAACACTAACATCATCTAGAAATAACCATTCAAGACTGGCTTGTTTACCAAACATAGAGCATCCAAGTCTACGGCGAACAAAAGGCGACCTTGAAATCTATGGCTCGGCTTCACGGGACGGCTCACCGAAGGCTCCACTGCCACCACTGCGCACAGAAGAGAATCCACTCTTTCATCCTAAAGGGAGAAAACATTCTAGAGGTTCAACGTGGCCCATCGGTGAGTTAAACCTGTAGCTAGCAACGCTGTGGGATTCTTGAATGTAGTGTGTAAATGTCAGTGCCGTCAGAGCTGGTTAATTATGATAATTACAAAATGTTGGTGCTTATATTTTATAAATCACGGAACGCAAAAATAGGCCAGGATCCAGTAAAGCTCAGTAAACCGTTCACTGTCATATGGTCAAAATTGTACCTACAATAATATTACAGTGCCTCCCCTCCTGATTTTGAGTACTAAAGTGTGACGTCACTATTTTACAAAGTATAGAGGGGAAAAAACATAAAAAGATGTGATTGAATTCTGAATTCAATTTATGTGTAAGCCAGATAGGTACGTTTAGAGACATTCGAATGGAATATTTTATTATTTTTACTAAATAAAATACTAGAATATCTCATCTGGAGGCTGAGTTCTTTACACTTCTCGTCATTTTATTTTATACATTTATACTATTTAGATTTAGTCTATAGACCCTATGCAATACTGGTAGAATCGTAAAATCTGATTTCCTTTGTTATTGGGAAGATATTACAACAATATCTGACCATCTCTTTGAAGAGAGGGTTTTCAATAATGAACATACCAAATTTTAGGGCTGTACTATGCAATCTTGAAAAGTTATAGTGATTTGAAATTACATAGATTTGTACCAGAAACCGGACTTTGGCCCTAGATGCCTCGTTTCCATGTATTTTGCACCTTTCAAACGCTTATTACTTGATGATGGTTTCATTTTTATTAATGCACTTTTGGGGGTAAATACTAAACTGTCGATGGTCTTTCAATCTATTACTTTACCTTTACTTAACTCGTTATTCTTTCAGTTTTTGCAAATTTATGCAAAGTACAGAAATCGAGTATTGCATAGGGTCTATATCAGATGAAGAGCCACCTCGTGGATCAACTGAATTAAAGTCATTATTATTTATTATTATTATTATTATTATTATTATTATTATTATTATTATTATTATTATTATTATTATTATTATTATTATTATTATTATTATTATTATTATTATTATTATTATTATTATTATTATTGTTATTATTATTATTATTATTATTATTATTATCATTATTATTATTTATTTATTTTATTTATTTTTTATTAATTACTATTATTATTATTGTTATTATTATTATTATTTTTATTATTATTATTATTGTTTGTGTAAAAATACATGAAATTAAGTTTCCACAGGAGCTACTTATGGGCTCCTGGTTTCCATTATTGTCATTATTATTCTTCAACTGTTATTATCTTTAATTAATTGTTATTATTAAAATTATTATTATTATTATTATTATTGTTATTATTATTATTGTTATTGTTATTATTATTATTATTATTATTATTATTATTATTATTATTATTATTATTATTATTATTATTTATTTCTTTATTTTATAATTTATTTTTTATTATTGTTATTATTATTTAAAGTTCAGATCGAGAAGTCTCTTACTATTAGCTGGGTTCCAATCATTATGAACTGATAAGACTGTTTTTCTCTCAAATGATCCAAAAAAATTATGTCAGCTTATTTCAACAAGTTCTATTTAAAAACAAGCTTTTCAAATAAAAAAGAACAAACAAAATACAGTGGAACCTCTATTAAGCGGCCACCCTCGGGGAATTGGCAAGTGACCGCTAAGGTTCGGACATTGACCACTGGCCGCTAAATAGAGGTTGGCCGCATAACAGGTGGCCGCTTAATAAAGGTTCGACTGTATTTAGTGATGTCTTTAGTACTCTATTATCATTTGACTCCAGAACATCAAGGAAACGATTCAAGAGAAGGACAACACTTGATTACACTAACACAGAGCAAGACAGTGGACGAGGTAATATATAGTGCCGTAAAGTCCCGGGGGGGGGGGGGGGGGGGGGGGGGATGGGGGACTCCCATATATAAAGTGGTGGGAATGCTCGTCGTACCTTTCAGGGTTTGAAATCCCACAGGCAGCCCAAGCAATACATTTGTCGTGCCGGTATGAATGGATTTACAGTGAATGTATGGGACGAAAAATACGTATTTTCTGTTTTAATAAATTTGAACATACCTTGGTCCTGTGTTGTTGTTAATGCTATTTAACGTCATTCTGGCTGGTTTTTAGCCGTTTTAGAGCCGCCGTTTTTGAAACAGCCCACCTAGCTCAATTAGCCCAATTTGGCTCTGAACCACTCAATCAATCGCAGAGGCTCGTGTTAAAAACGGACGACAAAATAAGAAATAATATAAATAAACCCTGGTCGTACCACCCTCAGTGAGTGGCTTATAGTAAATGACTTACACATGACATGACATGACTGACATGACATGACATGACTGACATATGACATGGCATTTCCACGGATACAAGGCCGCAAGTGAGGCTGACAAATAGCCAGTTAGTCGATCTCAATTTATCTTTTGCATTTTCAGCTTGAAGATCTCATACATGAGAAACTATCCGCTGGTTTTTATGGCATCAGACAAGCCTTTAAAGCTAATGACCCACAAGGAAAAGGAATAATATCAAGGTACACATAACATATATATATATGCGATCAGTGCGTTACAAGCTGATCTTTCCTGGTCTTGTTGATAGATTTACTTGTCAAGTTGTTATTGACTACGCAAGCATTAGCTGATAATAATAATAGTAATAATAATAATAATAATAATGATAATAATGGTAATAATAATAATAATAATAATAACAATAATAATAATAATTATAGAAATGGAAACTTAAGTTTCCATTTCTATACTTATCATAGTTCTTTATCAGTAATAATAATAATAATAATAATAATAACAATAATAATAATAACAATAACAATAATAATAATAATAATAACAATAATAATAATAACAATAACAATAATAATAACAATAATAATAATAATAATAATGATAATAATAGTTTTATTTATATATAGCGCACAAATATTAAAGTTCTAAGGTGCTTTACCTAATTGACAAAACAACAAAACGATCAAGTGAAACAGAAACTCGAAGCTCTAGTCTACGCGAATCAGATACTATATGTCTAGATGTAGACTAGTGGTGACGAGAGAAACTATATATAGAACAAGCTTTCAAAAGTGTCCTGTGCTTGATTTATGCTCGGTTTTCACATTAGTACCAGTGTTTGCTACGGGTAAAGCATGCACGATGCTCTTCGGCGCGGGCTCCGATGAAATGTCGCACCCCCTGTTCCCCGTTGCATCCGAGCCCGCGCTGAAGAGCACCGCTGGACTCTCGAGCATGCGTGGAAAGACGCGAGGTCAGGGATTAATAGGAGAGAGAAAGAGACGATTACCAACAGTTTTTCAACCTTATCGCCCTTATCTCTTTTCCATCACATCTGTTCTCCTTCCCAATGAGTTTCTCCTGGCCGGGTTGCGGTAACGCAGCCAACTGGGACGTGCACAGGGATATGATCCCAACATCATACAATTCTATGCACAGGGAAGCCAACATAATACGTATTGCGCGCACGCTCTACCACAGGAAACCCATCCAAAAAAGACGCAAATATCATTTTTGTTTGAATATTTAGTAGCCTCAAAAGCAATGGTTGGGCTGCCTGTGGGCCAACCATTTTTTCTTATTCAAAGTATACGCAGCCATTGAGCTTATGCTAGCGTCGCTAGTTAAACAAAACAGCCTTAAATATTGTATCTCCACTTTATCAGAGAGGCGTTTAAGAAAATCTTGTATCATCTTTGTGGCTATGTGTCTGCAGCACAATTCAACGGACTTCTTCAAAGGTATGCAATGGTGGTAAAGCAAATCTATATGTAGGGGTACAGGATATGTGGATATAGGGGTACAGGATAGGCGGGGGTACAGGATATATAGGGGTACAGGATATGTTGATATAGGGAGTACAGGATATGTTGATATAGGGGTACAGGATATGTTGATATAGGGGTACAGGATATGTTGATATAGGGGGTACAGGATATGTTGATATAGGGGGTACAGGATATGTTGATATAGGGGGTACAGGATATGCTGATACATGTATAGGGGGTACAGGATATGCTGATACATGTATAGGGGGTACAGGATATGTTGATATAGGGGGTACAGGATATGTTGATATAGGGGGTACAGGATATGTTGATATAGGGGGTACAAGATATGCTGATACATGTATAGGGGGTACAGGATATGTTGATATAGGGGGTACAGGATATGTTGATATAGGGGGTACAGGATATATGGATATAGGGGGTACAGGATATAGCGGGTACAGGATATGTTGATATAGGGGTTACAGGATATGTTGATATAGGGGTTACAGGATATATGGACATAGCGGGTACAGGATATAGGGGGTACAGGATATATTGATATAGCGGGTACAGGATATAGCGGACACAGGAAATAGGGGGTACAGGATATATGGATATATCTAAACTGCTGTTTTAATACAGGTTTGGTGTTGAATCACAATCCATAGCCTTTGACGACTTCATTCGACATTTTAAAGATAACGAGGTGGGTTAACTTGTGGATTGTTATCTGTTTAATTAAGCAGCAGACGTGTTTTGTCAACACGGACGGCGCGCGCACTGACGAATGATGTTCAAAACGACTGTTGACGTCCGTGGCGGCAATCTACGACGGCATTTCACCTGTTTTCACGTCGTAGATTGCCGTGATTTTGCCCCATTAACCAAGGTAGCAAAGGGGGGAGGTCATGATCACGTTTCACGGACCATTTTTTTGTAAATTCACGCGTCACGGATAACAAGGAAATCGTAGTTTCCTTTGTCCGGTCAATTTCGTTTCACAGAGCATAACAGCGGTAAACCACGAATCACAGTCCGTCAGTTGGTCAAAAGGGACGATCACGTTCGAATTTTTATGAATTTCACGATTTACGCTCCATGTTTTGGTCAAATCACGCGTCACCCCTTTGCTACCCTGATTAACACCGAGGCTTAACATGTTTTACGTGTTTAACTAAACGGGTATTGAAAATTATCAACAAACCGTGCTGAATGAACTGGATGTGAACAGTCGACCCTTTATTTTACCAGGAGGTATCCATCTGTTATATTATAAGATGGCTATTTTTAGTAACATTCTGGCGCGAAAATGATTTCCATTGAGGTTGGGATTTCATTACAAGTGATATATCAAAGTGGCAGTTGCTGACTGTCTAACCAGGGATCATTGCTCTAGAAGATTTATTTACCATCTATCGATGTATTCGTTTATTTTTACTTGATGTAATCTGATTGGCTCTAGAACAATGGGACAAGTCCTAGAGATAGCCTGATCTGGGAAATGGATGGCCCACAGACTCAATACTGATTTAACACAGTAATAAATTCCATGTTGTTTATAGATGTTTTAGTTTAACTCAGTTTAGCTACACATGTTTAGGTGTGAATGGGGCAATAATGGCCATAGATAGATGTATGCATGTTACATGTTATATAAGTGTGTGCAAGAAGGAGCCCATAAGTAGGAGCATCCATGTAGCATTAAAATCTGTCACGGCGTTTGAACAAGTTTGGCTATTTTTAGAACACGAAATTGTCCAATCACTGATGCTGCAAATTAACGAATTGCGGCAAATAAAACGAGTTGCTACAAATAAAACGAGTTGCTGCAAATAAAACGAGTTGCTGCAAATAAAACGAATTGCTGCAAATAAAACGAGTTGCTGCAAATAAAACGAGTTGCTGCATATAAAACGAGTTGCAGCAAATAAAACGAGTTGCTACAAATAAAACGAGTTGCTGCATATAAAACGAGTTGCAGCAAATAAAACGAGTTGCTGCAAATAAAACGAGTTGCTGCATATAAAACGAGTTGCAGCAAATAAAACGAGTTGCTGCAACTAAAATGAGTTGCTTCAAATAAAACGAGTTGCTGCAAATAAAATGAGTTGCTGCAAATAAAACGAGTTGCTGCAAATAAAACGAGTTGCTGCAAATAAAACGAGTTGCTACAAATAAAACGAGTTGCAGCAAATAAAACGAGTTTCTGCAAATAAAATGAGTTGCTTCAAATAAAACGAGTTGCTGCAAATAAAACGAGTTGCTGCAAATAAAACCGGAAGTGCACAGTGATTGGTCAATTTCGAGAAATCGTGTTCTAAAAATAGCCAAACTTGTTCAAACGCCGTGACATCGACCCAATATGTAGCATGGATGCTCCTACTTATGGGTTCCTGGTGTGTACTGATGAATATTAACATAGTTCTGTTTGGTTAGATTGTACAGAAAGAATGGATCGATCCCGTGTTACGTCCCACCAACACCGGGTCTCATCTACCAGCAAACCAGTTAAGAACTCTTCAGCGTCAAGCTGCACTGAAAGAACTCAGTACTAAACAAAAGAACTCCCCAAAACTCTACACCGCTCTACAAGTGTTTCCTATGCTTAAAAAGAAGGTTTACGAGAAGTAAGACTAATGAAGGTGGTTTACACTATAGCGGCATAGGCATAAACGCATATTGAAGAAATAGCAAACGCATGCGCGTGTTATGTGCAGCTATAGACGACGCGGGACTGATCAGAACACGAGAAAAGTGTTAGGAGAAACACGACGCGTATTAATTACAATTACGATTTTAAGGAAAGTTTGCAATTTTGTTCGTCACAAAAATGTTTGAATAAATGTATCTGCGCGCGATGCTCTGTCAGTCTCATAGAGCACGCGGCATACGCATCCTTTGACCAATCAGAGCGCGCGTTATATCATAGCAGGAGCCCATAAGTAGGAGCATCCATGCTACATATTTGGTATATGTCACGGCGTTTGAACAAGTTTGGCTATTTTTAGAACACGATTTCTCGAAATTGACCAATCACTGTGCACTTCCGGTTTTATTTGCAGCAACTCGTTTTATTTGCAGCAACTCGTTTTATTTGCTGCAACTCGTTTTATTTGCAGCATGCGCAACTCGTTTTATTTGCTGCAACTCGTTTTATTTGCAGCAACTCGTTTTATTTGCAGCAACTCGTTTTATTTGCAGCAACTCGTTTATTTGCCGCAACTCGTTTTATTTGCTGCAGCTCGTTTTATTTGCAGCAACTCGTTTTATTTGCAGCAACTCGTTTTATTTGCAGCAACTCGTTTTATTTGCCGCAACTCGTTTTATTTGCAGCAACTCGTTATTTTGCAGCAACAGTGACTGGTCAATTTCGTGTTCTAAAAATAGCCAAACTTGTTCAAACGCCGTGACAGATTTTAATGCTCCTACTTATGGGCTCCTGATCATAGTTATTTTATAATTCTTCATTGATGAGTTGCGTGAGTTTATGTTTATGTCGCTAGTGTAAACCATGCTGAACACATTTACAAACACACAAAAATGACCTTTTGACAAACAATTTCCTGTTTGTTTAGTTTTCTAGAATTTGCCAAGGTATTGCCAACATCGTGTTTCGAAGTGGACGGCACAGTCCTCAAGCCACAGCTCAGACATGCACTTTTCGTAATGAAGGTTCAAATGTACGACGATGAATTTGACAAAGTATGGGACAGGTACGTCCATAGGGGGTAGGATATGGGACAGGTACGGTCCATAGGGGGTAGGATATGGGACAGGTACGGTCCATAGGGGGTAGGATATGGGACAGGTACGTCCATAGGGGGTAGGATATGGGACAGGTACAGTCCATAGGGGGTAGGATATGGGACAGGTACAGTCCATAGGGGGTAGGATATGGGACAGGTACGGTCCATAGGGGGTAGGATATGGGACAGGTACGTCCATAGGGGATAGGATATGGGACAGGTACGTCCATAGGGGGTAGGATATGGAACAGGTACGGTCCATAGGGGGTAGGGTATGGAACAGGTACGTCCATAGGGAGTAGAGTATATGAGACAGGTACGTCCATAGGGGGTAGGGTATGGGACAGGTACGTCCATAGGGGATAGGATATGGGACAGGTACGTCCATAGGGGGTAGGATATGGAACAGGTACGGTCCATAGGGGGTAGGGTATGGAACAGGTACGTCCATAGGGAGTAGAGTATATGAGACAGGTACGTCCATAGGGGGTAGGGTATGGGACAGGTACGTCCATAGGGGATAGGATATGGGACAGGTACGTCCATAGGGGGTAGGATATGGAACAGGTACGGTCCATAGGGGGTAGGGTATGGAACAGGTACGTCCATAGGGAGTAGAGTATATGGGACAGGTACGTCCATAGGGGATAGGATATGGGACAGATACGTCCATAGGGGGTAGGATATGGAACAGGTACGTCCATAGGGGGTAGGATATGGAACAGGTACGGTCCATAGGGGGTAGGGTATGGAACAGGTACGTCCATAGGGGATAGGATATGGGACAGGTACGTCCATAGGGGGTAGGGTAGGATATGGGACAGGTACGGTCCATAGGGGGTAGGGTATGGAACAGGTACGTCCATAGGGGGGTAGAGTATGGGACAGGTACGGTCCATAGGGGGTAGGGTATGGAACAGGTACGTCCATAGGTGATAAGGGACGGGTGTGGAACATAGGGACAGGTAGACCCATCGGGGGCACGGTAATGGTCGTTTAAATTGATAAAGGATGCCCAGTTTCGTGATTTTCTGCTAACCTAAACATTTCATGGATTAAATTAAAAAATTAAAAAAATGATTCTTACAGACTGGATCGTAGTGGACTGGGGACTGTGGACAGTAGTACATTCTTTAAACGTCTTGGTTTACGCGTTCAAAAGCAACCCACAGGCAAGTCACAGTAATGTGATGTAGAAATGCTACCTTTGATTTCATCATTTCTTCGTTATCGAATTTCTCCTGTAGATGTTTCTAGTCACGTGCACGAGAAGCACAGACACGTGACACCTGTGATGACGTCACCTGAACAAGAGGACGTGCCCTCCCACGTGCCCACCCCTGACGAGAAAAACTCAAAGCAAAATACGCCATCACCAAACAAAGTACCCGACTCTGGCAGATCAGAGAACAGAAATGAAGATATATTCAATCTTCTTCAAGGAAAAGTATGCTGGCTTACAATTACTCAATACAAATGAATATACTGTTACAAACAACAACATATATTTGACCTAGTGGCTTTGCGGGCTCCCCTGTATCCCTATATCCAGGGTATAATCTCCTGTACCCCTATATATCCAGGGTATGATCTCCTGTACCCCTATATATCCAGGGTGTGATCTCTCGTACCCCTATATCCAGGGTATGATCTCCTGTACCCCTATATATCCAGGGTATGATCTCCTGTACCCGTATATCCAGGGTGTGATCTCCTGTACCCGTATATCCAGGGTATGATCTCCTGTACCCGTATATCCAGGGTGTGATCTCCTGTACCCGTATATCCAGGGTGCGATCTCTAGTAGCTCTATTTCCAGGATGTGATCTTTAGTACCCCAATATCCAGGCTGTGATCTCTCGTACCCCTATATATCCAGGGTGTGATATCTTGTACCCGTATATCCAGGATATGATATCCTGTATCCCTATATCCAGGGTATGATCTCCTGTACCCGTATATCCAGGGTGTGATCTCCTGTACCCGTATATCCAGGGTGCGATCTCTAGTAGCTCTATTTCCAGGATGTGATCTTTACCCCAATATCCAGGCTGTGATCTCTCGTACCCCTATATATCCAGGGTGTGATATCTTGTACCCGTATATCCAGGATATGATATCCTGTATCCCTATATCCAGGGTATGATCTCCAGTACCCCTATATCCAGGGTGTGATCTCTGGTACCTTTATATCCAGGGTGCGATCTCTGGTACCTTTATATCCAGGGTGCGATCTCCAGTACCCCTATATCCAGGGTGTGATCTCTGGTACCTTTATATCCAGGGTGCGATCTCTGGTACCTTTATATCCAGGGTGCGATCTCCAGTACCCCTA
The DNA here is from genome assembly GCA_033675265.1 of Actinostola sp. cb2023. Lineage (NCBI taxonomy): Eukaryota > Metazoa > Cnidaria > Anthozoa > Actiniaria > Actinostolidae > Actinostola > Actinostola sp. cb2023. Next base: position 16,125 of record JAUJYZ010000297.1, on the reverse strand, counting down.
TATCCAGGGTGTGATCTCTGGTACCTTTATATCCAGGGTGTGATCTCTGGTACCTTTATATCCAGGGTGCGATCTCCAGTACCCCTATATCCAGGGTGTGATCTCTGGTACCTTTATATCCAGGGTGTGATCTCTGGTACCTTTATATCCAGGGTGCGATCTCCAGTACCCCTATATCCAGGGTGTGATCTCTGGTACCTTTATATCCAGGGTGCGATCTCTAGTACCCCTATATCCTTTAAGATCAAACTGAGTTCTGTATGCTTATTGGTGTTTTGTTGTGATAGTTTCGCCATGGTTACAACAGTGTTTTGGAACTCTGTGGTGCCTTCGATCCAGACAATAGTGGCACTGTAAGTATCCCGCAAGGTCAACGTTGTTTGTGTAAAATAAGATGAATTTGATTACCGATCTACTCATTGGAAACCCGGACAAGTATAGAAAGTTTCCGAACCGAAAATGCAGACTTTATAGAGAGATGCACAAAAAAACATGAAATACAGTACATATATTTCACGTGTTCTATTCTAAATGTACGTAGATAACCCGTGGTGAGTTTCGACATGTTTTATCCAAATGTCATCTCAATCTTGGAGCAGTTGAAGTAGAACATTTCCTATCCAGGTGAGGATGCGTCTGTCTGTCTGTCTGTCTGTCTGTCTGTCTGTCTGTCTGTCTGTCTGTCTGTCTGTCTGTCTGTCTGTCTGTCTGTCTGTCTGTCTGTCTGTCTGTCTGTCTGTCTGTCTGTCTGTCTGTCTGTCTGTCTGTCTGTCTGTCTGTCTGTCTGTCTGTCTGTCTGTCTGTCTGTCTGTCTGTCTGTCTGTCTGTCTGTCTGTCTGTCTGTCAGTATACTCACTGGTGCTCGCGGTTGAATTCAAGCTGATTAATTATTTATTTCAATTTGAAGGTTTGGGGTTCGTGACCAAGCGAAGGTGCATTACCGTGATATTCTTGATGCTTTGGAAGACCGAACTGAGAAAGGACTATTACAGAAAATATTAGACGACAGAAAACACAGGTACGAGCAAGCTATTTGAATAGTCTGTCTGTCTGTCAGTCTGTCTGTCTATCTGTCTGTCTGTCTGTCAGTCTGTCAGTCTGCCTGCCTGTCAGTCTGTTTGTCTGTCTGTCTGTCTGTTTGTCAGTCTGTTTGTCTGTCTGTTAGTCAGTTAGTTAGTCTGTCTGTCTGTCTATCTGTCTGTCTGTCTGTCTGTCTGTCTGTCTGTCTGTCTGTCTGTCTGTCTGTCAGTCTGTCAGTCTGTCTGTCTGTAATGTTTATCAAGATGGAACTCATTAGCGGTCAATTCAATGATATTTGTCTAAACAGTCCTAATTTGCTGTATGATAGAAACTATCGCTGTTCTATACACTCATCTCACTAGTTCGTTTTCACCAGAGTGAACGAACTGACAAACTCAACTCATATGAAGCGCCCGGTCCGTGAATTGAACCAGGCACCACAGCGGTGAGAGGCGAGTGGCGCAACCACTCGAAAACCACGGTGAAGGACAACTTCCACGGCAAAATTAATGATGTTTTTATTGTTTAAAGGTTTAACAGAAGCAGAGAGTCAGATGTAGGTAACACATCAGCAGTAGACGCCGAGGCTAAGTTACTTGATATCATTCATTCCGACTTCCTGGCCTTACTGGCAGCCTTTAAGTAAGTGGATCACGTGATATATCACGTGTTGTTTTGCACGTGACGTCATGACGGCCATGTTGGTCCCCGCGATAATTAATAAAGCATTCCTCATTGCCTTGTCTTGTACATGTTTGTACATACAGTCGAACCTATCCACAACCGTGGGCCACGTCCCTCGGGACGAACTTTTGTGGCCGTTGTCAGGAGGTTTGAAAAACGAGTAAACGTGAGGGAGAGTCGGAATGGTGGGTTGGGATATCAAAGAGCAGGAGACATGTTACAGAGAGGTGGCCATTGTGGGGAGGTGGCCGTTAGAAGAGGTTCGACTGTACTACCAACATGGCCGCGACTCTAATAGCAATGATCGAGGGAGGGAGTGAAGGGTGCACTGATTCTTGTTGTCATCTTTCTGGATGCTTTTGCAGACAACTTGACCGAGAGAGCCTGGGTGTGATCAAGAGATACGAATTCCAGGAAATGCTTGCTGCTCGGTTTGGAATCCAGGTAACGAGAGAACAAACTGAGGACCTTCTCAGGAAGATTGGTGACGAGACCAGCGATGGACTGGTGCCTTATGGGAAATTTCTACAAATGTTCAGCTCGCGCAGGCATCAGGCAGATCTGCGGTATGACTAGTGTAGAATACAGCGTTTTATCATATGACCCGTACGGCCCTGCTCGCGCGCTCTTATTATAAAACCTTCGGAAAAAGTCACGTGATGGGGTCCGGACGTGATGGCGTAAGTCGGTCCGGAAAAAGCCGTATTTTCCGACTTGCGCGCTCTTTAATAAAACCATTGGAAAAAAGGGTCGGGTGGGTCATATGATAAAATGCTTATTGACTGACTCAGGTTGGACCGGACGGGAAAATATTTGGCTCTTGGTCATTCAGCACGGACCGAGCTCGATGACCATGACCTCGAACCAAATATTTTCACGTCCGGCCCGACGTGACTCAGTCAATAAGCACATACATGTAGTAGAAGCCAACACCAGGCTAAGCCAACATATTTAAGTAACGTTACCATAATAGAGGCGTTTTTCGTATGAGTGGAAAAGTTACGGTACCTTGCCGTATTGAAAGAGTTTGATTGGATGAGATGCATCTGCACGCTTTTTTGATTGGATCAGAAAGGAAGCCATTTGAGGTGCCGTAGGTTTCCCACTCATACGAAAACGACTCTATATATAGGCAGAAAACAAAAAAATGCAAAATATTGGAATGCACACTATATGCAGTATTCAGTATTCATAATATAAGACAAGATATAATCTGTGGAATAACCAGTCAATGATCTGCTGATGATGTTCATGTCAGGTCGGTTCTTACCTCTGGTCGGTGCTGTGCAAAGCCGATCACTATTGATCCCATTTATTATAAAATTTAAATATCAGCAATTAAATTCCATATTAATAAGAATATAGGTGTTGTCTCTGACTTGAAGTTTATATAGAAAAGTTATTTTTCAAACAGACGTTTTGGTCTCTGACCAGAGAAGAGACAACACCTATATTCTTATTATTATGTTACCTGACTGTAACTTCACAATTTTTAGGGAGAAAAGCCCACCCGCTACTGTTCGTCCAGCAACGACTCCACGATCACAACGTCCCTGCACGACACGACCAGCAACTGTTCCAAGTGTTAGACCCCCCACGAACATAGAACCACGTGATGTCGATAAGGTAAATTATATAGAACCACGTGATGTCGATAAGGTAAATTATATAGAACCACGTGATGTCGATAAGGTAAATTATATAGAATCACGTGATGTCGATAAGGTAAATTATATAGAATCACGTGATGTCGATAAGATAAATGATATAGAATCACGTGATGTCGATAAGGTAAATTATATAGAATCACGTGATGTCGATAAGGTAAATTATATAGAATCACGTGATGTCGATAAGGTAAATGATATAGAATCACGTGATGTCGATAAGGTAAATGATATAGAATCACGTGATGTCGATAAGGTAAATTATATAATCACGTGATGTCGATCAGGTAAATGATATAGAATCACGTGTTGTCGATAAGGTAAATGATATAGAATCACGTGATGTCGATAAGGTAAATTATATAGAATCACGTGATGTCGATAAGGTAAATTATATAGAATCACGTGATGTCGATAAGGTAAATTATATAGAATCACGTGATGTCGATAAGGTAAATTATATAGAATCACGTGATGTCGATAAGGTAAATTATATAGTATCACGTGATGTCGATAAGGTAAATTATATAGAATCACGTGATGTCGATAAGGTAAATTATATAGAATCACGTGATGTCGATAAGGTAAATGATATAGAATCACGTGATGTCGATAAGGTAAATTATACAGAATCACGTGATGTCGATAAGGTAAATTATATAGAATCACGTGATGTCGATAAGATAAATTATACAGAATCACGTGATGTCGATAAGGTAAATTATATAGAATCACGTGATGTCGATAAGGTAAATTATATAGAATCACGTGATAACAAGATTACCATGCCATACTAACTTATATTCTCTTGATGGCAGTTATTGGTTGAAATAGGAAATCTTGTGACGGATAAATATGACGTCATTCAAAAGGTATGTTACGTCACCCGTCTACTGATTGCAGCCATTCTGTGGCAAGAAAACTTTAACCTCAATATCTGGTGTTTGTAGACATTCATTGGGATCGACAAAAACTTCCAGGAACTATGGACATTTAACAAGGGAAACATTTAGAAAACTCTTTGACAGGTATGTCATAGCAACAGGTATGTCCTAGCAACAGGTATGTCATAGCAACAGGTATGATATAGCAACAGGTATGTCATAGCAACAGGTACGCCATAGCAACAGGTATGTCATAGCAACAGATATGACCTAGCAAGAGGTATGTCATAGCAACAGGTATGTCCTAGCAACAGATATTTCCTAGCAACAGGTATGCCATAGCAACAGGTATGCCATAGCGACAGGTATGCCTTAGCAACAGGTATGTCATAGCAACAGGTATGTCATAGCAACAGGTATTTCATAGCAACAGGTATGTCATAGCAACAGATATGACCTAGCAAGAGGTATGTCATAGCAACAGGTATGTCATAGCAACAGATATTTCCTAGCAAAAGGTATGCCATAGCAACAGGTATGTCATAGCAACAGGTATGTCATAGCAACAGATATGACCTAGCAAGAGGTATGTCATAGCAACAGGTATGTCATAGCAACAGGTATGTCATAGCAACAGATATTTCCTAGCAAAAGGTATGCCATAGCAACAGGTATGTCATAGCAACAGGTATCTCATAGCAACAGATATTTCCTAGCAAAAGGTATGCCATAGCAACAGGTATGTCATAGCAACAGGTATCTCATAGCAACAGGTATGTCATAGCAACAGGTATGTCATAACAACAGATATTTCCTAGCAACAGGTATGCCATAGCAACAGGTATGTCATAGCAACAGGTATCTCATAGCAACAGGTATGTCATAGCAACAGGTATGCCACAGCAACAGGTTTGTCATAGCAACAGGCATGTCATAGCAACAGGCATGTCCTAGCAACAGGCATGTCCTAGCAATATGTATGTCCTAGCAACAGGTATGTCCTAACAACAGGCATGCCCTAGCAACAGGTATGCCCTAGCAACATGTATGCCCTAGCAACAGGTATGCCCTAGCAACAGGTATGTCCTAGCAACAGGTATGCCCTAGCAACTGGTATGCCCTAGCAACTGGTATGTCCTAGCAACAGGCATGTCCTAGCAACAGGTATGTCATAGCAACAGGTATATCCTAGCAAAAGGTATGTCCTAACAACAGGTATGCCCTAGCAACAGGTATGCCCTAGCAACATGTATGTCATAGGAACAGGTATGTCATAGCAACAGGTATGCCCTAGCAACAGGTATGTCCTAGCAACAGATATGTCAGCAACAGATATGTCATAGCAACAGGTATGTCATCGCAACTGGTATGTCATAGCAACAGGTATGTCATAGCAACAGGTATGTCATAGCAACAGGTATGCCCTAGCAACAGGTATGCCCTAGCTACAGGTATGTCCTAGCAACAGGTATGCCCTAACAACAGTTATGCGCTAGCAACAGGTATGTCCTAGCAACAGTTATGCGCTAGCAACAGGTATGTCCTAGCAACAGTTATGCCCTAACAACAGTTATGCGCTAGCAACAGGTATGTCCTAGCAACAGGTATGCCCTAACAAACAGTTATGCGCTAGCAACAGGTATGTCCTAGCAACAGTTATGCCCTAGCAACAGGTATGTCCTAGCAACAGTTATGCCCTAGCAACAGGTATGTCCTAGCAGCAAGTGTGCCATAGCAACGGGTATGTCCTAGCAACAGGTATGCCCTAGCAACAGGTATGCTGTTGCTAGTTGCTGCATCACACTGTATTCTGACTTGAACATGACCAAATGCTTCATCCATGAAGTCAAGCTCAGTATGGTGTAGCAGTGAATCTACTAATATCTGTTTTCTTTGTTTCTGTAGACATAATCTAAAGGTGACTACGTCAGAGGTTGATAACCTGTGGAAGAAACTGCCAGTAGAGCGAGACGGTACACTAAACTTTATTGAACTAGTGAAGAGGTGTTTTAAAGAAGTAGGCAAATCCATGCCCACGTCAGACGAGCACAGATTACAAGGTACATAGTGGGTCAATCAAGGGCAGTTGTGTGAGACTCGGATCCAAATTAGATTACTCAGAGGGGAGGGGGATGGGGTGAAGATAGGAAAAACATGAAGAATACTCCAGTCGATGTAAATGTAAATTCGATGCAAATTCAGTGTAAATTTGGTGTAAATTCGGTGTAAATTCGGTGTAAATTCGGTGTGAATTCGGTGTTAATTCGGTGTGAATTCGGTGTGAATTCGGTATAAATTCGGTGTAAATTCGTGAACATTTTGTGTAGATGTCCGAATACATGTAAATTTAATTTACACAGCATTTACACCGTGCGTTATATCAAGTGTAAACGAAAAGAGTAATAATAAAGAGTAACAAATAGAATCGCTTCTCGTCATCATAGCTGTATGTCAGTATCAGTAATAATAACAATAACAAGTCCTATACTTGATATACTCACGTTACCTCATGTTCTCTAGCTGGTCAGTTGTCTCGAGTTTTACAAAATTTTGCACGAGCTCACGTCAAAGAAATCCTTGAGAGATTCCTCGAAGAAGATGAAGAAAATCAACCGGAAGACGTTCCCATGGTTACCATCTTAGATGACAAGACTACAACACAAGCTGAACCCATCACCAACGTAGAACCTATTGTGACGTCACCAAAGCTTGACGACATCATTATCAAGATTAAACACGAGGTATGTTCCATCGTTGATAGGAATTAAGGAAAGTTAAAGTGCTATTCTTAAATAACCCATAAACGTCCTTCTGAACGTTGTTCGTTTGTTTGTTTATTTGTTCGTTCGTTTGTCGTTTGTTTGTTTCGTTCATTTGTTTGTTTGTCTACTGGTTTGTTTGTTTGTTTGTTCTTTTGTTCGTTCGTTTGTTTTGCTTGTTTGTTTGTTTATTTGTTCGTTCGCTTGTCGTTTGTTTGTTTGTTCTTTTGTTCGTTTGCTTGTTTGTTCGTTTGCTTGTTTGTTTGTTTGTTTGTTCGTTTGTTTATCTGTTTGTTCGTTTGTTTGTTTATTTGTTCGTTTGTTCGTTAATTTGTTTATTTGTTCGTTCGTTCTTTCGTTTGTTCGTTTGTTTGTTCGTTTGTTTGTTCGTTCTTTCGTCGTTCGTTTGTTCGTTCGTTTGTTCGTTCGTTTGTTTGTTCGTTTGTTTGTTCGTTTGTTTGTTCGTTCGTTTGTTCGTTCGTTTGTTTTGCTTGTTTGTTTGTTTATTTGTTCGTTCGTTTGTCGTTTGTTTGTTTGTTCTTTTGTTCGTTTGCTTGTTTGTTCGTTTGCTTGTTTGTTTGTTTGTTTGTTCGTTTGTTTATCTGTTTGTTCGTTTGTTTGTTTATTTGTTCGTTTGTTCGTTAATTTGTTTATTTGTTCGTTCGTTCTTTCGTTTGTTCGTTTGTTTGTTCGTTTGTTTGTTCGTTCTTTCGTCGTTCGTTTGTTCGTTCGTTTGTTCGTTCGTTTGTTTGTTCGTTTGTTTGTTCGTTTGTTTGTTCGTTCGTTTGTTCGTTTGCTTGTTTGTTCGTTCATTTGTTTGTTCGTTTGTTTGTTCGTTCGTTTGTTTGTTCGTTGGTTCGTTTGTTTGTTTCTTCGTTCGTTGGTTCGTTTATTCATTTGTTTGTTTGTTCGTCAGTTTGTTCGTTTGTTTGTTCGTTCGTTTGTTCGTTTGCTTGTTTGTTCGTTCATTTGTTTGTTCGTTTGTTTGTTCGTTTGTTTGTTCGTTGGTTCGTTTGTTTGTTTCTTCGTTCGTTGGTTCGTTTATTCATTTGTTTGTTTGTTCGTCAGTTTGTTTGTTCGTTCGTTCGTTCGTTCGTTCGTTCGTTCGTTCGTTCGTTCGTTCGTTCGTTCGTTCGTTCGTTCGATCGTTTGTTTGTTCGTTCGTTTGTTTGCTTGTTCGATCGTTCGTTCGTTCGTTTACAAGTTCGTTTGCCGTTTGTTTGTTCGTTTGTTTGTTTGTTCGTTTGTTTGTTCGTGTTCGTTCGTTCGTTTTCGTTCGTTTGCATTATTCATTCCGTTCGTTTGAATGTTTATTTCGTTCTAAAGTTTTTCTATTTTTGTTTTAGGTTCGCAATCATTTTACTCAAATTCAAGATGATTATCGTGAAGCAAGGAATGAGAACAAAACCACAATTGATGCAGAATCGTTTATGGTAAGACACCAAACAGCTCTCTCTATAGGTGCAGTAATACGGGCAACAAAATCGTGCTACTTGTCGCGCAACATTGTTGCGTTGCAAGTTGCAGAGCAATGTTTCGCGTATTGCCACCGTTCGCGCAACTTGTCGCGCAACACATTTTCGTGTTGCAGGTTGCAAAACTTTGTTGCGCAAAGTAGAAAGTTCTTTCTACTTGATGCAACAAAGTTTTGCAACCTGCAACACCGAAAATTTAATTTGTTGCGCGACAAGTTCTGCGAACGATGGTAATACGAGAAACATTGCTCTGTACCATGCTACGCAACAATGTTGCGCGACAAGTTGCACGATTTTGTTACTCGTATTACCGCACCTTATACCACACGAAACCTACACCATTCCGACAAAAAAACACCAAATGTATCAAAACAAACTAATTTGACGCCCGCCACGTGACGTGCTCTCGACCAATGAGCAAACGAGTATGACTATGGGGATATAACAATGATATCTATTACTTTTCAGAACATTCTTCACAAACATTGCAAAAGCTTAAACAACGCTGAATGTAGTAAGCTATGTCAACGATTCGACAAGGAAAACACTGGACGGTTCGTATTCAACTGACATTCAGTAGTATTTTGACGAAATATCATCTTATCACATTGAATCAGTAATGTGGAGAAAATGAATTTCATATTCGTCAGTTCGTGTCGAATTTGGTAGCTAAACTAGCGCTACTCGCAGTTTTTCGTATGAAATACTGAGATTTTCTCAAAAACTGTTGGATGAATTTATTTTACTGAAAATCTAATATCAATCTTTTTTGGATGGATAGTATGCAAACTTGAGTTAAAAACTACGAGAAGGCCAAATTAAGGCCATTTTGAGTACTCACGCATTATAATACAGAGTGTGTTGTGTGTTTTTGTAGGGGTATTGTTAAAATAGCTTGCACAGTTGTGTTACGTTACTTCAATCATTTCACTTCGGAGTGTTTCTGTAACGGTATTTATTACATAGCACAGATACTACGCGCGCTCTTATTGGTCAATTAGCGGGCCGTAACTTCCCGTACGGCCCGCTGAAAACAGAAAAGTAAGGAAAAAGCTATATATTAAATATCTTATTAACCTCGCTTGCTCGGTCCATACGGAAAGTTATGGGAACTCGTTTCCCCCCACTTTTTATGGCCCTCGCGCAACGCGCTTGAGCCATAAGGCCGTGCGAAAAACTCGGTCCATAACTTCCCGTACGGACCTCGCGCTCGGTTAAAAAAGAGGTATGTAGACACAAGCGGCTGTTTAATAATACTGTTTATATAAAATATTTTTCTATGATTCCGCGCGAGTATGTCCTCTAATAACACACTAACATACTAACTCCTCATGATTGTAAGCTGCTCGGCTGCCATAGGCACCTCTCATATGCAGGCATAACACACTAACATACTAGCTCCTCATGATTGTAAGCTGCTCGGCTGCCGTAGGTGCCTTTCATATGCAGCTCGAAAAAAGTCCTCCATCGGTTGTAAAGCGCATCGAGACTATGTGAAATGCGCTATATAAGAACCGATTTATTATATTATTATACAGTCATTTGCAAAAATTCTGGCCGCCACGAAATATCAATATATCAATATATCGGGTGCATTATGGGTAATTCAATAATACTATTTTGAGTTTCCTAACTTATTAAATGAAGCAAAATTTACAAACAACAAACGTAAGACTAAAATAAACATTATACTAAATATTTCTACCAACTTTGCTGACGTTAATCCGCTTTAAGGGGAATTTTCGATTATTTAATTACCCAGAATGCACCCGATATATTGATATATTGATATTTCGTAGCGGCCAGAATGTTTGCAAATGACTGTATATTATAATATAAACACGGTATCCAGCCAATCAGAGGGCGCGTACTATCTCAAATATTATACTTAGTTACATAGCTAGTTTATGTATTCTCTATCTAGACTACCACTATGGTCACATCTGATACTTCATTGTTTTTCATTAATACGCCTTTATTTAGTGAATGCTATGTTTTTTATTGTATTTGTTTATAGCGTCAAGTACAAAGAGTTCCTTAAGCTGTTTGTACCCACAATGCCAGAGGGTACCGACCCTGTTGCATCTAGATGTCAATCAAGACACCATAGAGCCCATACTGTAAGTACTAGGGCCCATACTGTAAGTACTAGGGCCCATACTGTAAGTACTAAGGCCCATACTGTAAGTACTAGGGCCCATACTGTAAGTACTAGGGCCCATACTGTAAGTACTAGGGCCCATACTGTAAGTACTAGGGCCCATACTGTAAGTACTAAGGCCCATACTGTAAGCACTAGGGCCCATACTGTAAGCACTAGGGCCCATACTGTAAGCACTAGGGCCCATACTGTAAGTACTAGGGCCCATACTGTAAGTACTAGGGCCCATACTGTAAGTACCCATACTGTAAGTACTAGAACCCATACTGTAAGTACTAGAGCCCATACTGTAAGTACTAGGGCCCATACTGTAAGTACTAGGGCCCATACTGTAAGTACTAAGGCCCATACTGTAAGCACTAGGGCCCATACTGTAAGCACTAGGGCCCATACTGTAAGCACTAGGGCCCATACTGTAAGTACTAGGGCCCATACTGTAAGTACTAGGGCCCATACTGTAAGTACTAGGGCCCATTCTGTACGTACTAGGGCCCATACTGTAAGTACTAGGGCCCATACTGTAAGTACTAGGGCCCATACTGTAAGTACTAGGGCCCATTCTGTACGTACTAGGGCCCATACTGTAAGTACTAGGGCCCATACTGTAAGTACTAGTGCCCATACTGTAAGTACTAGGGCCCATACTGTAAGTACTAGGGCCCATACTGTAAGTACTAGGGCCCATACTGTAAGCACTAGGGCCCATTCTGTACGTACTAGGGCCCATACTGTAAGTACTAGGGCCCATACTGTAAGTACTAGTGCCCATACTGTAAGTACTAGGGCCCATACTGTAAGTACTAGGGCCCATACTGTAAGTACTAGAGCCCATACTGTAAGTACTAGGGCCCATACTGTAAGGACTAGGGCCCATACTGTAAGCACTAGAGCCCATACTGTACGTACTAGTGCCCATACTGTAAGGACTAGGGCCCATACTGTAAGCACTAGGGCCCATTCTGTACGTACTAGGGCCCATACTGTAAGTACTAGGGCCCATACTGTAAGTAATAGGGACCATACTGTAAGTACTAAGGCCCATACTGTAAGTACTAGAGCCCATTCTGTAAGTACTAGGGCCCATACTGTAAGTACTAGAGCTCATACTGTAAGTACTAGAGCCCATACTGTAAGTACTAGGGCCCATACTGTAAGTACTAGAGCTCATACTGTAAGTACTAGAGCCCATACTGTAAGTACTAGGGCCCATACTGTAAGTACTAGGACCCATACTGTAAGTACTAGGGCCCATACTGTAAGTACTAGGGCCCATACTGTAAGCACTAGGGCCCATACTGTAAGTACTAGGGCCCATACTGTAAGTACTAGGGCCCATTCTGTACGTACTAGGGCCCATACTATAAGTACTAGGGCCCATACTGTAAGTACTAGGGCCCATACTGTAAGTACTAGGGCCCATACTGTAAGTACTGACGTCACCGAATTAGCATAACTCGCAAATGCGAAGCTCAAATCACAAAATACTGAAACATTCCACTATTCACTTCATATGTAATCGATTTTCAAAATAAAAAAATTCAATTCATATAAACTTTAAGACTCTAAGTGATTGCTTGTATCTCTTTAGTATCCTACTGCAGTTCGACACACAAATGACGCGCTCAGTGCAGTGATGCACAAAATGAGAAACAAAGTAAGAAAAAATCATTGATGTGAAAGGGTGGGGAATGATCGTCGTCTCTTTTAGGGGTGTAAATTACGGTTCTTGTTACCCCTTAGGGTGTTCACGACAGAGAACCAATATTTTAGCCATCAAGGTATCATTTGGGGTTGCACGCGAAGTTTTAGAATAGTATCTTTTAGGGGTGAAAGTTGCGACCCTGAAGGATCATGGGGGTTTCTATTTGCAGCCATATTCTTCATGAACGTCTTGTTCTAAACAAGAACATTGCGGTGAAGCAAATTCAAGTGACATTCAAAATGAGATGGCCGAAATTTGTATCGAAATGTCAGTGAATTTGGGTAGAAAGACTTGGTAAACAGTACCTCTCATGATTTTTTGGGGTCGCACCTTTGTGAGTCAAGGGTGACTAACTTAATTGAAATAGGTGTATACACCTAATTGCATAAACGTTGTCGGATGGAAAGTCATTAAGCTACGACCATAGGGAATTCTGGGTAATCGAAAGTCTCAATCAACAGCAGGTTATAAACCAATACTTGTTGAAATTCAGTTCAATAGTTCATCCATTCTGACAAACACGATTGTGGCTGTCCCAGACATCCTTGCGGTCGTAGCTTCCTTGATTCATGATTTTCAACCAGACAACGATTCTGTAATTAGGCATTACCAAAACGAGCAGGGGACTGGGACCAAGTCCGTAAAACTAATTCAATAAGAAGCTAGCAAATTCTGAGAGAGCAGATCAAACTTAGCTAGTCTGGAAAGTTTGGTGAACTTCGGCTTAATATTGACGATGCTAGAGGGCATCAAAGATGTCTATTTTACCATACGTTGTCCAGCCAAACCATACATTCATTGTAAAATTTTGACTGGACAACACAATTTCAAAAGTTAATAATTCTGACAGAATTCGCTCAAATCACATCACACTTTGCACAGATACTAATTTCAAAATGCTGTATCATGTTATAAACTTAGGGTGCGTTCGATTGACCTAATTCCAGAATAGGAATACACGGAATAACATCCCTAAATCGCTGTCACGCAGCTACTGTCCACTGTAAAATGAAACAATTCCTTGTTGTATTATAATAAAGTTACAAGGAACAGTTTGTAATTTTAAATATGCTGAAATTAAAGCATCCAAGTGTTTATTCTGTGTATTCCTATTCTGGAATAGGGTCAATCGAACGCACCCTTAATTTCGTAATAATTCTAATAAACTCGTTCCCAGTCCCCTGCTCGTTTAGGTAATTTTTGGCTAATTCAGGGTGTAAATAATCGTACTGTTTTCTTTCATTGAAGATGATATCTGACTGGAAGGCGCTACGACGGGCGCTGAAGAAATGTGACGGTAAAGACGATGGAATGATAAGCATCTCTGACTTTAAAACAACCTTAAAGGAATTCGGCTTTCGCCTCAGCGAAGAAGATTTCTTTCACATTTTCTCGGCCTTTGATGTGAATATGGATGGTCAGATGTCGTATGTCGCTTTTATGAAACAAACTGTCATGTAAAGGTTTATTCGCCCTCACTCAACCATCACAATGTAAACCCTATACTCATTTACAATTCTTTTAAACCTGGTTTGGAGTAGCGACGCAAGCATAAGAACTTATTACTCCAGTTTCGAGTTGCTTACGCACCGCTGTACTCCTTGATAAAAGACGCGTTTGCTCAGGCTTAGCCTCAATCCAGAGCTAGAATAACCCGTGCAATTAATAATAATAATAATAATAATGGTTTCTATTGTTGAATGTCAACACTTTTTCACGTTCTCGTCGGTATTTGTGCATAATTTACACTGAATTGAGGCTAAGCCTGATGAGCCAAACATTATTATTATTAAAGAAACAGAAGAAAGATGTTTGTTGTCCAGTCAGATTAAACATGATGGTCGCACCTTTGTAGTGGTTAAAATCAACATGGCTTCAACAGCTCTCTTATTTATGCATACCTTTTAGGGGTTGTTTTTCAAAACCGAATGCCGATCACCCCCCTACCACTTGGACAAAGGAGTACGCGTACCACCTGGGAAGTTACATATGTAGTATTGTACCTGATGATGGTCCTATGTAACACCCCTGGGAGTTCACATATGTAGTATTGTACCTGATGTGGTCCTAGTACCACACCTGGGAGTTACATATGTAGTATTGTACCTGGATGTGGTCCTATAGTACCACCCCTGGGAGTTACATATTGTATTGTACCTGATGTGGTCCTAGTACCACCCCTGGGCGTTACATATAGTATTGTACCTGGGGTGGTCCTAGTACCACCCCTGGGAGTTACATATGTAGTATTGTACCTGATGTGGTCTAGTACCACCCCTGGGAGGGTACATATAGTATTGTACCTGATGTGGTCCAGTAGTACCACCCCCCTGGGAGGGGGGATTACATATGTAGTATTGTACCTGATGTGGTCCTAGTACCACCCCTGGGAGTTACATGTAGTATTGTACCTGATGTGGTCCTAGTTCTAGGCCATTGCTTTAGTCAAACATGTCCAAGGCTGCTTTTGTTGTGCAGTAAAGAGTGTGGGTTTGAAGAGCCACTTGAGAAGCTTGGCGGGATACATTGAACGATAGGCACCACCTAAGCCACCTGCTACAATTTTAGTGGCCACAGCCTAATATACATCAATCAATGTAAAAATTGTACTGTAATGGTGAAATAAAAATCTTTAAAGATAAAAAAACAAAAACAAAACAAAAAAAATAAAAAAATAAAAATATAATAATAATAATAATAAAAAAATAAATAAACATAAAATCAAATCAGTGCAAAAAACTACATTGTGTCATGATTTATAGTGAAAAACACAGGATGAAATATGCCATTTCACAGGGAATGATGGCTTTTTGAGCTTGCACCTTCAATACATACAAAAATACAAAAAAACAAATAAATACAAATACAAAAATAAAAAAGTAAAAATAAAAAGTTTACAATACAATAAACTCTATTTATAGAGGAAAAGTCTGATTGTATCGGTAATGAACACTTAAAGTGCCTATGAAACGAAAAAATAACCCCGTTTTTATTGTGTGCTACTACGGAAAGTTTACTATTTGCTTGGTTTACATGGCGTTAATAAAATTGAATTGAGCTTCAGGAACAGTTTTTTTTATTTCGCACAAGCGAAGTTTGGGCATTTTGGGTTTCAAAGTGCGACAATTCCCGCGCTGTCCAACTCTAGAAATGTGACGTCATAAGTTTGGCAAACAAAGGCATACACAACTTATGACAGTCCACCGAGAGCCATTTGTCACGGGCCCAGTCTCTTGTCGCACATTTTGGTTGAAAATGATAATTTCAGCTCAAAGTCGGATGTTTAAATACAGCAAATGTTCATTGAGAAAAGACCAAACAACAATAATGTACAATAAAACCAGGATCGACATTTCGTTTCATAAGGTACTTTAACCCTTTGACTCCCTACGGCGCCCGAAACCGCCCGTAAAAATCGATACTGGCTTTGAAAAATTCTAAATTTCTTAAATTCTCGTAACATCGATCTCATGGCCAGTTATTAGTGACAACTAGAGAGCACTCTTCATATTTTAACCTCAAGTAAACTGATTTTACAGGTCCGATTTCTGCGGCATTAGTTCAAATTTGTTTGCCATAAAAATCAAAAATGCGTGTTTTTTGCGCAATTTTACACCTCGCAAAATGACCGACATTTGACTTGGGATGTTCTTCAAAAATACATCCTTTGCGAAACAAAACGCCACTTTCTCAGCAAAACTTCCATCTCTCTTCTTGCTAGAGTCGTGAATTTTAATTTTTCTCTAGCCCTCTCTTTTCCTTAAGCCATTTTC